>CM061062.1:30866127-31300031 GCA_030762895.1 Sophora flavescens | reverse complement strand
TTTGGGCTTTTCCATAAGCGAAACAAAAAACATGGATTTTCACGTTTTATTTGGTGAAATCCAACGATTTTAGTATGTTACTTTCCGAATAACATGCGGAAAAAGCCCTGCCAAAACAATTTTGAAATCATTGGCGAAATCATAGTTTGAATTTTTGAAGAACAAGGCATGAAAAAGCGAGGATTCTTTGAAGAAGAAAAAATTAAGGCAAACAAAATTTCTACAATTTTGATATAACATGATATGAAATTCCTAAAAAATTTGCATCTTGATTGCAAAAAAACATAAATTAGGATGGTACCGAATAGCTATAACATGTATCTATCCATAAGCTCACGATACCAATTGAAGGATTTAACATATAAATCTAAACATCACTCTGAGATACAAATCATAGCATATTACACATGATAATAGAAGGATGGAAAATTGTGTACCTTGGGCAAATACGTAGAATCCATGTTAATGGATAGAATGTGAGAGAATGTGAGGGTTACTCTCTCTTTGCAGTTGATTCGGTGTGTGTGCGTTGTTGGAATGCACAATGGGGAGGCAATCCCTTTTAACCTACAGTAGGGACCTCAGACGAGTTAATATCGCCAATAGCCCAGCCCATCTTAGGGTCACTCTTAAAGTAAATACCCCAATAGCAATTTCATCAATTGGTTACGTAATTAAATTAATTTTATAAGCGATATATTAATAATTTAATTATAATTTAATCACCAATTAATGCTAATCCACATATTATACACATTAAATTTAATAAGGTAATACCTTTGTACAATTGAAATTTAAAACAAATTGAAACCCCTCCCTTAAAGAGTACAAATTCATTCTCCTTTTTATCTCTCTTATAATTTAACTATATTGACTGAAAAGAAATTATCTCATGGGGCAATACCAATTTTTTTTATTGGGGATAAAAATAAAATTTGTTAGAGTGTATGTATAAAAAAATATACTTACCATCCAACGTGCATCCACCAATGACCACACAAGACTTTTTTATCACAAAATAATATTTTAAATCCCTTCAAAATCTTAATTGATAGGATTGTTGGAATCTTAATGTATTTTGTAATTTCATTTTCTTTGGGTGTCTATGTTATTAAGCAGTATATGACATTGATAATAAAATTATTGTATTTTGAAATGTAAGAATTCTTGATTGTTAAAACATCAGAAGTTCTTTGAATCTTTGGTTCTCTCTCCTTTCATTCTACTCTAATTTAACATTCCAAGTATCGTTCATCCACACTTAAGTGCTGTTTTAAAGCATCAAAACTTTTTGCATCAAAGGTAATTGGTTTCTACTAAATTGGTTTTACACCAACTTAAAATTAAGTGGTTTCTAATTCCTCTCTATGTTCAACCGCTCATAATGAATATGTCAGAATTCGCCATGTGTACAAATAGATAAAGCAAATTAATTGGAGCTTCGACATGGGATCATAATTTTAACTTGGTAATTTGTATGCCTCCAAAAATTTTATTGATATCTTGCAGCATTCTTTTTCAAGAAACGAAACCTGACTTGTGGCTTGGGACCAGACAAGAAATTCCTAATCACATTCTCTAGATTAGGTACGATTTCATATGTATATTATGTGTTGTTTTTAAATGACGATATGATATGTATAATAGTTGTTACACATGTATGTTTTCATTAATGAATTATCTACATGTCTTATTGTCATTGAAAAACACACATGTGCCTATAAATTATACATAACACCAAGTCTTGTCGTATATTTATTATAAAGTATACTATGGTAGGAGTTTCTCCGTTAGTGATGCTGGGTTTCCTTCTTTGGAAGTAGAGAAAGAATAGTAAGTAAGAAAGAAAGAACATACAAGAGAGTCCAGGAAACCAATGAATAAGAAAATGAAATTTTCCTCATGTATGGCCATCTATTTATTCACGAAGTTGTCTATAAAAGCAATTGCATGCATTCATTTGTGGCATCCCCGTAGAAAACCAAAACATATAGTTTTGAGAAAAAGAAAACCTCACTTATGTGAGGGAAAATTCTTTTGAGAAAAATCAAGAGTGTTTAGTCACCAATATTTTAGTGAGATTATTGCTATTTTTGTAATCCATTATTTTTATAGTGGAAGATATTGTTGTTATTGTTTGATTGTGATTACACAAAGTGCGGGAAAATACAAATCCTGGGATAATAAATTATCCATTGGCCTTGTATTAGGTGATTTTATTTGTTAATTACAAAGTTTAACTTATGTTATTCACGATGGGACGGTCGACCTCGGCAGCATCCATAACATGATTAAGTTAACCTCTTCAAACTACTCCATTTGGAAGGCAAGATGGAAAACATCCTCTAATGCAAAGATCTGTACTAGCCGAGTGTTGTGAAAGCGAGCCGGACGGCCGGTTCAATTGGGGCAGTGTGTCCATGGTTAGGTTTGGCTAAGAAGGTGGTTGTCCGAAAAATCGGAAAGAACCGGAAAAACGCTAGAGCGGATTAAAGCGAAGGAACCAGGAAGCGGATCGATTAAGAAGAAGCACGAGGTTCTTGAAAAAGTGTAGAAGAAGAAGATGTTCGCGTTCATCTTGTTCGAATATTTCATTTGCGTGCATAGATGAAAATAAGAAGAAACCAGCTTTAACTTACGTAGATGAAAGAAGATGAAAAGAAGAAGACTATTGTGTGGTTTTACGGATTCGAAGCAAGTGTCTTAGGGTTCGATTGCAAGTAATAAAGCGGTAAGGCCGGGATATCGTTCTCGGGGATAGTGGACAATTACCGCCAAATTAGACTACTATCTAGGCGATCAAATTTTGGAGTGAAGGTAGCTCCAACATCTAACAAGCAAGCAAGAAGAAAATGTTTTGTTCTTTTTGGAATTTTTTCAAACGAGTTAATGTACAAACGAGAAAGATGAATAACAATTAGATAGAATTGCTAGGGTTAGACTAAGCTAATCCTCCCTTGATTGTTATGAAATGATAACTAACACAGTTCCTACTTCACTTATGACAATGAATCTTTTCTAATATACTCAAACCCCAATGTCTTAGGTGGAATGAGCCTAAAATCCCAAATTAAACCTAATGTCTTAGGTGGATTAATAAGAGAAATTGCATTAAGAATAAAGATTCATAAGATTGCAAGTAGCCAACACCTATGTCTAGATTCTTGGACTACTTGGCATATAATTCATGAGCATGCTTTAACATCAACCTTTCAATTGTCTATTAAAGCAACTAATCATTCCTAAGATGATCAAGCCTAGGAAAGCATTAAGCATAGAATTATACACTCATAAAGAGGAAGAAGCTGTATTAAAATCAAGTCATTTACAACCAAGTTGAGATAGCAATAGTCTAACCCAACAAAGGGAGTTTAGCTACACATAATTGAAGACAAAACAAAGAGAGGATTCTGAGAGATGAACAAAGGAGAGAGCTCCATAGAACGTTGCACGGCAGCCCCACGGCGCGGAGGATCTATTTTCGGGTTTTTCTCCTCCCCTCTCTGTTACGCCGAGGAAGTTTCCTTTATAACTCGTGGCGGTCCGCAGCGTGGTGGCCATCACGGCCGGTAGTGGCGGAGTTACTGTCTCTTGCGATTCACGGCAAACTTACTCTCTCGCGAGGCGAGCCCTTCTTCGCGGCGAGCCCACTTTCATGCCGTGATCCCCATCACCATAGTACATGATTGATTCCGACTTTTGGAGGTTTTTCCAGGTCACGGTAGTGATCTACATCCACGGCTAGGCTGTGATCGTCTCTCGACTTTTTGGTGGTTTGAAGCCTGATCAGGTCTCGCATGACGAGTCTTTCTTCGCGGCCAGCGACCCATTTTTCACACCCATGATCTCCATCACGCCGAGCCGTGATAACCCTGACTTTTGGTGGTTTTTGGGTCACGGTAGTGATAGCCATCCACGGCCCGGTAAGTGTTGATCCGACTTTTGCCCCCTTTTTCTTGTTTTTTAGGCCTTCTCTTCATCTCAGCTTCCTCTTGGCTAAAACTTGGGCATTTAATCATAAATCCCTGCAAACAACACACAATACCACCTTATCAGTTCCAAGAAAAACTAAACAAAATCCAACTAAAATGGCCTAACTAAATGCAAATGCATGCGAGAAATGTACATGGAAAATGAGGTGAAATCACACTCATCAAATCACCCCAAGCTTAAGACTTTGCTTGTCCTCAAGCAAAAACCAGAACTAGAAAACCAAAATAAACAAAGCATGGATAGTGAATCAAGAACGGAGTAAATGATCCAAGTAACGGGCATTCAATTATTTGACAAAGAGGCAATCAATTCAAGTCCAATTAGGGGCTTAGGTTTCCTAGACTCACATTCTCATTGATTCGGGCACTCTATCTTACTTGAAGCTCACCAGCTTGTTCATTTGTTGGCTCTCATTCTTGCCTCACTCACTCAAGTGTTCAAGTATATATAACAATTCACTCCATTTTCCTCAAGGAATGATTCCTACCATATGCTTGACTATCAACCAAATCTTTACTTTATTAATGAAAACATCTAAGAATCAAGAGGTCTTATTCTTTGGTTGTAATGGGGCCATGGGATCAATTTTTCAGGTGGGAATTTCAAGAACAGGAAATTTCAAAAGGCTATACAACAATCAAGCATTGCAAGGCACGACCTTCTAAAATACCTTTCTTTGGGTTTCAGTTTACTTTTCCACCATTCTTTCCTTTTATTTTTTTCTATTTCTCCACTTCTCTTGTCATCCCCTTCTCCATTTTTATTTCTTTTTCTCTTTTTTTTTTCTCTTTTTTTTTTCTTTTGTTTGGAGAAGGGGAGATTTTTCAATTCAAGAGAAATTTTTTTTTTCAGATTCATTTTTTTTTTCTTTTCATCATCCCAAACTTTTCAACTACATTTTCCAACCTTTTACCACGATTGCTTTAGAAGGTCCTCGTAAGCATATTTAACACAACATTTGGGTGCCAAGAAAAGCATGTTATTCATTGAGGCTCAAAATGGGCAACTACGGTGCATTATTCATTCAAAGCTCGGAAGGCGGAAAAAAAACCTGTTGCCTCAATCCTTTTCAAAATGTTCTAAAAATTTTCAAGTTTGAAATGGTTTCAAGTCAAGTTCTAGAGAAAAACAATCCAAGGGAACTGCTACACAAAAGAACGGGGGCAGATTTAGTGAGTACCCCACTAATGGCTCAAAGCTCACATTTATCGGTTCAAGAGCAGTGAGAAACACAAATCCATAGAAACACATGCTAATCATCAACTATCCAAGAACATCTCAAGCATATTTAATGAAGCCATATCACAAGAATAGAAAATCGGGGTCCAAAAATTCACTATCACAAAAAATTGGCACTTAGCTCTCACAATCATAAGCTCAATCTAAGCGGGAGTGTAGAATCATGCGATCATGCAAACTTAAGCCTATATGAATGCAATATTTACAATGCAAGCAAAAGATTACCCCTACCCCAAGCTTAAGACTTACATTGTCCTCAATGTAAATAATTAAGTTTAGAGAGGGAGAAAAGCTGGAACAACTCACCAAGGTGGTAGTGGTCTTGAATCACATGCTTTACGGTTTTGTTTCCTCCTGCCTTCTTCTTCTCCTCCTTCCTTCAACATCTGAAAGCCCTTTCGACAAACTATTAACAAACCTCTTGAGCTTCTCAAATTATTCAGAGGAGAAATCAAAAACAAAAGAGAAGAGGAAAATAAAAATTGGGTTGCCTCCCGATAAGCGTTTCTTTAACGTCACTAGCTTGACGGATGATATATTTTTTTTTTTAAGATGGTGGTGCACGAAGAGTGGCGGAGACCGCTGACGATCAAAGTTGCCTCCAAGGTAGTGCTTTAGTCTTTGTCCATTAACGGTGAAGGTATCAGGATGATGGATCTTCAATTTAAGCTCAACCAAATGGAGAGGCAGACTTGACATAGAATGGGCCTGACCATCTTGATCTCAATTTGCCGGAAAGAGCTTGAGTCTTGAGTTAAACAGCAAAAAGCCGATTTGGGCTTCTTCAAATTTCTTGGGAAGAATGTACTTATCATGCGAACTTTGTTCTTTCCTTGTATATCCTAGCACTCTCGTAAGCCAGAGTCGGAACTCATCCAACTCATTCAATTGAAGCATCCTCTTGTCCATGGCTAGCCTTGTATCAAAGTTCGGGGCCTTCAACGCCCCAAAAAGCACGGTGTTGTAGCTCTAGGAAGGGTGTCATGATTTCGAACACTAATTGGTAAGGTGACATACCAATAGGTGTCTTATAAGCGATCAGATAGGCCCCAAAGTGCATCATCCAATTTCTTCGCCCGATCCTTCCTTGCATTGTTCCACAGTTTTTCAAAATTCTCTTCAACTCCCGGTTGGACAATTCCCCTTGCCCACTTGGTTTGGGGATGGTATGGTGTGGTAACTTTGTGGTTCACCCCAAACTTGGCAAGCAACTGCATTGAACTCATTATTGCAAAGTGGGTACCCCCATCACTAATGATAGCCCTAGGGGGTCCCCAACCGGGTAAAAATATTCTTCCTCACAACCGATCACAGTTCTTGCATCATCTTCAGAGTTGCCACGGCTTCCACCCACTTGCTCACATAATCAACCGCCACGAGAATGTACTTGTTGTTGTAAGATGACGGAAAAGGACCCATGAAGTCGATCCCCACATCGAAGAGCTCCACCTCAAGTATACCCTTCAAGGGCATCTAAGTTCTCTTGGAAATACTACAGGTCCTCTTACATTTATCACAATTCATCAACCAAGCTCGGGAGTCCTTGAAAATAGTGGGCCGAAATAGCCCGCTTTGCAAAAATCTTCATGGCGGTCCTCTCACCACCAAAGTGTCCTCCATAGGGTGAGTTGTGGCAGGTGGGTCAACACCCCATTAATTTCTTCTTCCGGTATGCACCTCCTCAGAATTCCATCCAGAACCTCTTTTGAAAAGATACAGCTCATCCCAAATATAGAACTTGGCATCATGAATGAGCTTCTTCCTCTGTTGCGCATTGAAGTCCTTAGGAATCGTATTGGCTGCCTTGTAATTTGCAATATCTGCGAACCAAGGTGTCACTTGCACCACAAACAACTGCTCATCTGGGAATTCCTCTTGAATTGGCAACTTTGCTTCGCTTGGACATACGCTTGTGGAAGCCTAGACAAATGGTCGGCTACCACATTCTCCGCTCCTTTCTTGTCCTTTATTTCCAAATCAAACTCTTGGAGTAGTAGTATCCACCTAATAAGCCTTGGCTTAGCATCTGTTTAGTCATAAGATATCTCAAAGCATAATGATCAGTGTAGACGGTAGTTTTACAACCAATCAAGTAGGATCTAAATTTATCAAAAGCAAATACCACGCAAGCAATTCTTTTTGAGTTGTAGTGTAATTCAATTGGGCATCATTAAGCACCACAGTGGCATAGTAAATGACATGCAACACTTTGTTTTTTCTTTGGCCCAAAATGGCTCCCACCGCATAGTCACTTGCATCACATTAGCTCGAAAGGTAAACTCCAATGCGGAGGTGCAATGGCCAGGTGCGGTGGTGAGTTTTCTTTCAAAATTTTGAAGGCATGCATGCAATCATCATCAAATATAAAAAGTATCATCTCCCAAAGCTTGCATAAGGGTTTCACAATTTTTGAAAAATCTTTTATGAACCTTCTATAAAAACCCGCATGCCCTAGGAAGCTTCTAACACCTTTCACATTTAAGGGAGGAGGGAAGTTTTTCAATCAACTTCAATTTTGGCTCTATCAACCTCCATCCCCGTGATGAAATTTTATGCCCAAGAACTATACCCTCCCTAACCATGAAATGGCATTTTCCCCGATTTAAAAGCGAGGTTAGTTTCTTGGCACCTTTTTTTGAACACGGGCAAGATTATTCAACTGAGTTATCAAAGAATCACCAAACACGAGAAAAATCGTCCATATATACCTCGATAAATTTTTCATTCATATCGGAAAATATGGATAGCATGCACCTTTGAAAAGTGGCGGGTGCATTGCCTGACCGAAAAGCATTCTCACAGTGCATAGACTCCATAAGGGCGGCGGTGAAGCGGTCTTCTCTTGGTCCTCGGGTCAACCACAATCTGGTTATACCCGGAGTATCCATCAAGGAAACAATAGAAAGCATGGCCCGCCAACCTCTCTAACATCTGATCAATGAAGGGCAAAGGTAAATGATCTTTTCTGGTGGCCTCATTCACTCTTCTGTAATCAATGCATACCCTCCATCCAGACACGGTCCTAGAGGGAATAAGTTCATTCTTTTCATTTGCTACCACTGTCATCCCCCTTTCTTGGACAACTTGGACCAGGACTCACCCATGGACTATCGGAGATGGGATAGATAATGCCGCATCCAACAACTTCACAATCTCCTTCCTCCCAACTTCTTTCATATTCGGGTTGAGTCTTCTTTGCGGTTGCCTAAGCGGCTTGAAATTTTCCTCCACACAGATTTTGTGCATGCAAAAGGAGGGGCTTATCCCTTTCAAATCGGACATAGACCATCCGTTGCAGATTTGTGCTCCCTAAGCACCCTCAGCGACTTCTCTTCTTCGAGGAATTCAACCCACTCACGATGATAACCCGGGAATGAAGAGTTCATCCTAAGGAAAGCATAACGGAGATGGGATGGCAATTCTTTCCAACTCTAGCACCGGTGGGTCACCCTTGTCTTCAATTCTCACATCTTCCACCACTTTGTCTTCATCGGTATTCATGAAACGGACAAGCCTCCGGAGATTTAATCATGAGATCAACTTCTTCCGCACATACTTCTTCTTCTACATCCTCTACCATTAGAGCTTGCTTCTAACGAATCTTCAAACTTACGGTGCAAACTCTTGTCGGATAATGAATCAATGAGGTCCATTATCATGCATGTGTCCTTGTCGCTTGGGTGTTTCATCGCTTCAAACACATTAAAGGTGACCTTTTTTAGTCTTGTACCCGAAGCACCAATTCCCCTTGATTGGCATCGATCGGGGCTCACCATTGCTAGGAATGGTCTCCCAAGAATCGGGAGGAGTGTCACCATCTTGACCATATCTAACACCACAAAATCTGCTGGAAAAATGAACTTATCTACCTTCACCAACAAATCCTCCTGACACCATAGGGATATGTAATTTGAGCGGTGCGATTGAAGAGAAATTCCTGTTGGTTTTACCTCACCAATCCCGGCTTCTTGAAAATGGAGAGCGGCATCGATTAATACTTGCCCCTAAATCGCACAATGCTCTCTCCCTATGTTCGGATGACCAATCGTGCATGGGATAGTGAAACTGCCCAGGTCCTTCATCTTTCTTGGTAAATTCTTTTTGAAGTATAGCGCTGCACTCTTCTTGAGAAGCATAACTTGTCTCCTCCTTCCACCTCCTCTTGTTTGTAGAATCTATTTCATGAACTTTGCGTAGGAGGGCATACGTTGGAGAGCTTCTGCAAAAGGAATGTTGATTTGTAGCTTTTTGAATACATCCAGAAACTTAGAAAATTGCTGGTCTTTTTGCCTCCTTCTTGGCCGGTTGGGGTGCGGGATTAGAAATATAGGGGCAGCTCTTTGGGATTATCAACCTCTTCGGAATCTGTCTTTTAGTCTTCTTCTTGCAAATTCTTCATCAACCAATTTCTCTCTCTGCGGTTCTTGACTTCTACACACGGTAGGAATAGAGGTAGTATCTTGGGAAGTTAGGGGTTCTTCATGTTTACCTCTTAAAGCTGTACCTTATCAATTCCAGCATCACTTGTCTTTTCTTCCCTCTCTTTTTCTTGTGGATTTAACACTCTCCCACTTCTTGTATTAATGGCCTTACAATCTTCCTTTGGGTTCTTCTCGGTATCCCCGGGCAATTGTCCTTGAGGTCTCTCCGCCATCTGCCTTGCTAGTTGGCCTATTTGATGCTCAAGTTCTTGATTGAGGCATTACGATTCTTCATAGTCTCTTGAGTAGCTTGCATGAACTGGCCTAGAAGGTTCTCCAATTTGCTTGAACTCTCTTGAGGAGGCTTTGCTTGAGTACTTGAACTTTGCCCTTGTCTCCAACTAAAGTTAGGATGGTTCGCCACCCGGATTATAGGGTGTTGGAGTAAGGATCATTTCTAGGCCCTTGTTTGCCCATATAATTTACCTCTTCTTGTCCAGAACTTCCAACCACATTGATCTCACAGTTTCCATTTGCATGGTTGCCTCCACAGAAATCACACCTTTGAGGCACCTTGAACTTGGGCAGGCTTGCGTTGAGAAGTGCAGTTGAGGCAGACCCCAATTGCTTGGTAAGAATAGCCATTTGTGCCTTGGAGCGCTAATTTCATCCGCTCTAGAACACCTCTATTGACCATTGAATGAGAACTAGGCATTTGATAGTCATTGTTAGCCATGTTCTCGATCAAGTCCTTTGCTTCTTAGGTGTCTTCGACTCAATGTCCTCTCTGCAGTCAGCTTGATCATACTTCTTGAATTCTGTTGAGCCATTAGCAAATGTTGCAACCTGCTGCCATGTCTCTAATTCATGATTTGGACAATTTGTGAGTAAGGACTTGAACCTCTCCCGGGCTTCATAGAGTGACTCACCATCCCTGCGTAAAGGCATTGATCTCGATCTCGGCTTAATCATTCTTGGCGGGAAAGAATCGAGATAAAAACTTTTGACCAAGTCGTTCCAGGTGATGATGCTTCCATGAGGATGAGATTGAAGCCATGCCTTAGCTCCTATCCCACAAAGAGAAAGGAAAAGCCTTAGCAAGATGGCCCCACCTAAGCTCAGTTTAACTTGATGGTGTCACTGACTCAATGAAAGTACCAATGTGAGCATGAGGATCTTCACTCCAACCCTCCAAACTGGTTTTCAGAAGGATGCCTTGATTTCTGCACGTCCCTGAGGTGGAGAAGTGATCCCTTGATTTGAAATTATTTTACCAAGCCCTGGGTAACTCAACTTGTTGCTCTTGTCTACTAGAAGATGCTCTTTCTCTATTTCTGTCTTGCCTTGGTTTTCTTCATCAGTCTCTCGATCTCGAGTTCGGGGAATTGGAGTCCCGATTGTTCTACCTTGGTGCAGTATTAAATTAGGAGTCCCCGGTACTGGCGTGAATTTTCAATTTGTGGTTCTTGGGGTACTAGGACCGGATATCGTTCTCGTGGATCGTGGACAATTACCACTTCGCAAATTAGACTACTATCTAGGCGATCAAATTTTGGAGTGAAGGTAGCTCTAACATCTAACAAGCAAACAAGAAGAAAATGTTTTTGTTCTTTTTGGAATTTTTTTCAAACAGTTAATGTGCAAACAGAAAGATGAATAACAATTAGATAGAATTGCTAGGGTTAGACTAAGCTAATCCTCCCTTGATTGTTATGAAATGATAACTAACACAGTTCCTACTTCACTTATGACAATCGAATCTTTTCTAATATACTCAAACCCTAATGTCTTAGGTGGAATGAGCCTAAAATCCCAAATTAAACCCTAATGTCTTAGGTGGATTAATAAGAGAAATTGCATTAAGAATAAAGATTCATAAGATTGCAAGTAGCCAACACCTATGTCTAGATTCTTGGACTACTTGGCATATAATTCATGAGCATGCTTTAACATCAACCTTTCAATTGTCTATTAAAGCAACTAATCATTCCTAAGATGATCAAGCCTAGGAAAGCATTAAGCATAGAATTATACACTCATAAAGAAGAAGGAAACTGTATTAAAATCAAGTCATTTTACAACCAAGTTCAGATAGCAATAGTCTAACCCCAACAAAGGGGAGTTTAGCTACACATAATTGAAGACAAAACAAAAGAGAGAGTTACAGAGATGAACAAAGGAGAGAGCTCCATAGAACGTTGCACAGCAGCCAAAGCAGCAGAGGATCTGTTTTTAGGGTTTTCTCCTCCCCTTTTCTGTTCTGGCCAGAGTTTCCTTTATAACTCGTGGCCGGTCACGGCCGTGACAGCCATCACGGCCAGGCCGTGACGGGTTATGTCTCTTGCAGTTCTGGCAAACTTACCCTCTCGCGAGGCGAGCCCTTCTTCGCGACGCGAGCCCACTTTTCATGCCCGTGATCCCCATCACGGCCAAGCCGTGATTGATTCTGACTTTTGGAGGTTTCTGGGTCACGGCCGTGATGTACATCACGACTAGGCCGTGATCGTCTCTGACTTTTGGTGGTTTAGGCACAATCAGTCTCTCGCGAGGCGAGTCTTTCTTCGCGATGCGAGCCCATTTTTCACACCCATGATCTCCATCACGGCCGAGCCGTGATCGCTTCTGACTTTTGGTGGTTTTGGGTCACGGCCATGATAGCCATCACGGCCAGGCCATGACAGATTCTGACTTTTTGCCCCCTTTTTCTTCAGTTTTCAGGCCTTCTCTTCATCTCAGCTTCCTCATGACTAAAACTTGGGCATTTAATCATAAACCCCTGCAAAACAACACACAATACCACCTTATCCGTTCCAAAAGAAAAACTAAACAAAATCCAACTAAAATGGCCTAACTAAATGCAAATGCATGCAGAAATGTACATGGAATATGAGGTGAAATCACACTCATCAGTGGTATTGCAGCGCATAGATGAAAAGGAAAAATTGAAAAAACATGCTCTTGTGCGGCGTAAGTGATAAAAGTAAAACTGATAGAACGTGAAAATGAAGGCCATATGGGTTTTAGGGTTTGTGTTATTTTATTATTGGATTTGGGCTTAAAGAAAATCTCAATGATTTAGGCTCAATAATAAATTAAATAATCAAGTATAATTTTTTTCTTTTATCCCAATAATAAATTAAAGATATATATGACTTATTTGAGAGCTTAGACTTTAGCTTAAGTTTATGGTCCATTGACAAAGTGATTTTATCATAATGAATTGAGTTATAATATTTTTTTTATAATTTTTTATGTGCACATATATTTTTATACTTATATATATATATATATATTTATTTTATAATTTATTTATTTATTTATTAGTCACCCGGTTCATCATTGGTCGAACCGGTTGAACCAATTGAACCATGACCGGAAGCTGTTGCCGGTTCGATCTTCGGTCCGGTTTTTAAAACATTGATACCAGCTTTGTAAAATAAAGGGACGAAGCCAAACGACAAGTCTGATGATGACTAGAATTTGATGAACGAGAAAACTGTCAGACAAATTCGACAATGGATAGATCAGAGTGTCTTTCATCATGTGGCGCAAGAAACAGCTGCGTACACGTTATGGACGAAACTAGAAACCTTGTATGAGAGTGAACGCGCTGTCGCGCACGCGCCAAAAAGAGCGAGCGGTTTATAAAAATGTAGTTTAGGGCGACAACTCGAATGTCGTCTCACAAGGACTCTTAGGTTGTTGTTATTAACACAAAATCAGTTTTGGGGGGGTTTTGGTTTGTAATAAAATAAAGAAAACAAAGCAAAGACAGAACAATAAAAACAAGCAGTTTAAATGATTATCAAATAAGCTAAAGACGATTAACCTACTGTTCTTGGTTTCCCACTATCATTGGTTCATGTAATTTCCAAGCCCTAAGTAGATTCTAATCCCCTTTCGGTTGTAGCAACAATTAACAAACGAAATCGCTACTACGGATATATGTTCCTATTCCCGAAATAACAAACGGGGTTAAGCCCTCATGAACTAACGAACATGAATGAACACACGCGAAATAACAAACGCGATTAAGTATAGGAACATAACATCACCGAAATGAATCAACACAACACTATACACTCCTGAATTAACAAACAGAAACATATAGCATAGCATTGAAAATAGAAAAGCAAATAAAACAGGAATTACACAACCTCAAATGTGGTAATGAAAACCAATTACAGTAGATTAGTCTAGGAGACTAGTTATCCATTACAGAAATAAAACCTAATTTCGCAGCTGTCTAACTAAAGAAAAGAAAAATAAAACTGACTAACTCCTCAGTTCTGCCTAAAACAGACTTATATACAGCTTCTGAATTCCACGAGCTCGCGAGGCGAATAATGCGAACAGTCTTCAGCTTTTGGTTCTCTCGCGAGGCGAGCTTATCATTCGCGAGGCGAGACTCTTCAGATTCCAAACTGTAACACTCGTGACCTTCAACATACGCAAGCCGTGATGGCTTCTGGTCTTCCAGGGTTGGATTACTCGCGAGGCGAGTCAAGTGTTCGCGGGGCGAGACAGAAAGGATGGCAATATCTGGAACAGTCACCTCTCAGGTTCGCGAGGCGAAAGTCTTCTCGCGGGGCGAAAAATCCAGAATTATTTCACTTTATTAACCTGAAAACAAGAAATAGCATAAGTGCTTTATTTGACTCTAAATCAACTAAATTAACCTAAAAATACTTTACAGACTCAAAATGCTACTTAAGGACAATCAAGTCTAATTTGGGCGAAAATGAGATAAAATTAGCACAAAGCCATGGTCTTTACTAGTTATAAAACCAGTCAACCAGAGGCTCATCAAAATACCCCAAACTTAAACTTTGCTTGTCCCCAAGCAAACTAAAACTCAAAAATCAAAAAGACTCAAGGCAAGGCAAGCTTAAAGATTTAATCAACTTTGCACAGATTTCAAGCAATTCACCCAAAATGATTTTTCCTCAATGATTCCCCCCTTTTCAAGCAAAGTAATCCCCATAATCATTTATTCTAAACAATTGAGAAATTCATCATTCAAACAATCATTAATCTAAGCAAGGGATCCAAGTTACACACAAGAGGGAGATCACCAAATTCAAACAACTGCCTTCCTCACAAGGGAATTTAGTGTTTCACTCAATCGCTCAGTTTGTGTCTAGGCAATCAACATTTCACTCAATTTCACTTTTAAGAGCACTTCCCATAAATTTGATTTTCACCTCAAAATGATTCCCACAGAAAACATGCATGCAACATCAAAAGGTCTTTTATGGTTGTAATGGGGCCTGGCTAAGGGTAGGATATACAAAGGTACTGGGCTGAAGTCCCTAGGAATTAATAGAGCATGAAACAGTTTTATACACATTGAAATTCTACTCAAATTCCTTTTTCCATTTATCTTTATGCTTTCGGGTTACTACAGTTTTTTTTTTTGGCAATTTTGCACTTTTAAAATTTTTTTTTTAAGCCTTTGGCTCCAACCTTTTTATTATATTTTTTCTTTTTCTTTTTTTTTTCTCACCCCAGAATAACATGTCACATCCTTGTAGCCACCCCAAACTTAGTTTCTTGCAACCATTCTCTTGCTAAGGATCCATGCTCTCCTAATCCTAAGATCGGGTTAACATGGTTTTTCAGATTTTAGGCTCATAACATAAGGTTATCAAGAATTAACAGGCTGATTAGGCTCAAAGGGGCTAACTAAGGAACATGCATTAGGGATGGTTATTTTAGGCTAAGTAGTTATTTACAAAGAAAATCTGCCTAAATCATCTGATGCAAACATATAAACATGCAAACCAAAAAGAGACTCAAGCAAATTCGGGAAAGTGCAACTCAAAAGTGATTTCACACAGTTTAAAACATGTTGGAGGCTCAAATCCTCACCTGGACATTTTTGCAAATTGTTTGATTGAGATTCTATCCCTAGTGTGTGCTTCCCATCACCCCAAACTTATCATAAATCATGCCATCACAACAAAATATCTCAAAGTTCAATTTTCAATTTTTCAATGGGGATCACTTTTAAAAATCTCAAATCCTAGGGGGAAAACAGTCAACACATAACATGCAATCAATCTATGCAAAATTAATCAAATTCCAGCAAACTTGCCAACACAAGACTCAACACACAAATCTTCCTGATCTTCTCAAATTATTCAGGAGCTTTATTGAAAACAAAACAGAAATAAAGCAAGGAAAAGAAAATTAAAAAGGAGAAGGTTTAGAGAAAACTCATTGGGGCGGTTCCACCAGGATCCCACTGTCTGTGATACAGTGGCCACGGAATACCCAAATTGCAGTATGATCCTCCCGGATCCCATGGCCTACGGCGTAAGTATGAGAGCGGCCGCCTGATAATCATGGTAACTCCACCAAGTGCGGCGGACTTTTCACTCCCTCTTAGGTCACAGTTGACCTCTTTCTCAACTTTGTCCATAAAGTCCTCCCAATAAAATCGGGGCTCAGCCTCTTGGACTGGCCACAGTGCAAATTCTAGAGGCTTGAATTCCATCACCGGTTGGTCCACAGGGGAAGGTGGCAAACAGGTAGCTGGGGTCTCCGGTGTTGCTTCAACTTCTGCACGTTCTTCATTCACTATGCTATCAATTCCATCACCTGCTAAACCTGCAGAAATCTCAGCACACACCACACAAAGGTTAGTGTTAGTAGAGTCAGTACATATGGTAAAATAAACTGAATCAGTAAAGGTCTGAATGTCTGGAAATTCAGCACTCAGTTCATCCATCCCATCACTCTCAACACATGCATTTGATTTAATTGCATCATCTACTTCCAAAGGTTCTTCATCATCCTCAAGCACGGTGAAGCAGATGTCCTCCTTATCCTCAATTTCTATATGAACATGGCCCTCAACCTTATCTGTCTCCTGTTCCATTTGGACGTTTGGCTCCTCATACCTTTCAAAACATGCTATACACAAAGCAATGTCAGTACAATCAGCACATGAAGTATAATAAATAGAATCAGGGGAGAGGTGAATATCTGGAGATTCAACACACAGTTCATCAACAGAAGCATCCTTGACATCATCATTATAATTGTCCTCAGAGGAAGTATTGCCAAGAATAACTGCTTGTGAATCTGTATGTTCTTCAAGGGGATGTGGAGTTAGCAGTGCAGCCGAGTTGGCGACAATTTGATCAATTTGAATGGACAACTTCTGAGATTCAGCTTCTATCCTCTGTTGGGATTCAAGATTTTGTTCTGCCATCCGCTGATTTTGCTCTGCCATCCATTGACTGTTCCCCTCTATCATCCGTTGAGTGTTCTCGGCCAATTGTTGCATCATTTCTTCCAGACTGAGTTGGCATATTGTGAGGTCAGGCTGATATTGCTGGCTTACTGCCGTTTGATTCACCAAAGATGCTATCTCATCCAAGGTATTATGTCCTCCACTTTGTCGGCTAAAATGATTATTCACTCCAAACATGCCACAATCGCTATTAGACTCATAACTTCCAGTAAAATTAGAATAATATATGCATGGTGGTGGGTTACTAAAGTCAGGATAATATATGCATGGTTCATAATCAACATTAGGCATAAAATTTTGCATATAATTATCCATGGGAAGCACTAAGATTCACAACCAGGCAAAGCAGCCAAAACTAATTCAGCAAAGAGATTTTTTTTTTTAATTTAATTTTCTGTTAATGACAACAAGAGTCCCCGGCAGCGGCGCCAATTTTTGAACGCGCTGTCGCGCACGCGCCAAAAAGAACGAGCGGTTTATAAAATTGTAGTTTAGGGCGACAACTCGGATGTCGTCTCACAAGGACTCTTAGGTTGTTGTTATTAACACAAAATCAGTTTTGGGGGGGTTTTGGTTTGTAATAAAATAAAGAAAACAAAGCAAAGACAGAACAATAAAAACAAGCAGTTTAAATGATTATCAAATAAGCTAAAGACGATTAACCTACTGTTCTTGGTTTCCCACTATCATTGGTTCATGTAATTTCCAAGCCCTAAGCAGATTCTAATCCCCTTTCGGTTGTAGCAACAATTAACAAACGAAATCGCTACTACGGATATATGTTCCTATTCCCGAAATAACAAACGGGGTTAAGCCCTCATGAACTAACGAACATGAATGAACACACGCGAAATAACAAACGCGATTAAGTATAGGAACATAACATCACCGAAATGAATCAACACAACACTATACACTCCTGAATTAACAAACAGAAACATATAGCATAGCATTGAAAAGAGAAAAGCAAATAAAACAGGAATTACACAGAACCTCAAGTGTGGTAATGAAAACCAATTACAGTAGATTAATCTAGGAGACTAGTTCTCCATTACAGAAATAAAACCTAATTTCGCAGCTGTCTAACTAAAGAAAAGAAAAATAAAACTGACTAACTCCTCAGTTCTGCCTAAAACAGACTTATATACAGCTTCTGAATTCCACGAGCTCGCGAGGCGAATAATGCGAACAGTCTTCAGCTTTTGGTTCTCTCGCGAGGCGAGCTTATCATTTTACGAGGCGAGACTCTTCAGATTCCAAACTGTAACACCCGTGACCTTCAACATGCGCAAGCCGTGATGGCTTCTGGTCTTCCAGGGTTGGATTACTCGCGAGGCGAGTCAAGTGTTCGCGGGGCGAGACAGAAAGGATGGAAATTTCTGGAACAGTCACCTCTCAGGTTCGCGAGGCGAAAGTCTTTTCACGGGGCGAAAAATCCAGAATTATTTCACTTTATTAACCTGAAAACAAGAAATAGCATAAGTGCTTTATTTGACTCTAAATCAACTAAATTAACCTAAAAATACTTTACAGACTCAAAATGCTACTTAAGGACAATCAAGTCTAATTTGGCGAAAAATGAGATAAAATTAGCACAAACCCATGGTCTTTACTAGTTATAAAACCAGTCAACCAGAGGCCCATCAAGAGAAAGACGGTAAAGCCTCTACTATTCGACGATTAGTGAACCTCGAGTATAGAGAGACCCAGAGTGTTTCTAAACACTTGAACGATTTCCAGGGATTGGTGAATCAACTCACCAATGTGAAGATAGTGCTTGACGACTAATTGCAAGCATTGCTACTTCTCAATTCCTTACCAGAAAATTAGGTCACACTTGTGGTTTCATTAAGTAACTCAGCACCACAAGGTGTTCTGACATTGGACATAGTAAAAGATAGCAGGTTCAATGAAGAATCAAGAAGGAAGGAACAAGGAATGCCAACAGAATCGGAGGCGCTTGCCATAGAGTATCGTGGAAGAAGCAACAACAAAAAGTTCAATGCTAGAGACAAGTCAAGGGGTAAGTCAAGAGGCAAATTCAAAGGAAGGTCGAGGACAAGAAGAGACGTAGAATATTACTACTGTCACGAGAAAGGCCACATGAAGGGAGAATGCAGGAAGTTTAAAAGGGAGCAATAAGAGAATGGTGATGCAAGTAACGTAGCCGCTACCATTCTGGTGCATCATTTCACGTAACCTCCCGAAGAGATTTCTTTACCTCATATAGAAGTGGAGATTTTGATCATGTGAGGATGGGGAATGATAATAGATCCAAGATTATGGGAAAAGGAGATGTTTCCCTAGAAACAAACACCGGTTGTCGCCTAACTTTGAAAGATGTGAGACATGTTCCTGACATGCGTCTCAATCTAATATCCACATGCCTACTAGACGAAGAAGGGTATACTAGTGTGTTTGGGGATAGGAAATAGAAACTAACACAAAGTTCCCTGGTGATAGCACGAGGCAAGAAAGTAAGCACTCTTTATGTGACAGAAGCCAAAGTCAATAATGGGTGTGTTAATGCTCTCGGAGAAGACTCCTCAGTCGAGCTATGGCATAAACGGCTCGGACATATGAGTGAAAAGGGCTTCAAATTCTAGCCAAAAGAGATACCTTGGCAGATGTGAAAGGATCGAAAATGTCTCTTAAGCCATGTACACAATGCTTGGCTGGAAAGCAACAAAGAGCTTCATTCCGCTACAAGGTCCCACATAGAAGACCCAATGTTTTAGATTTGGTGCATTCTGATGTTTGTGGTCCAATGACCACTAGTACTCATGGAGGTGCAAGGTATTTTGTTACCTTTATTGATGACCACTCCAGGAAGGTTTAGGCATATGCCCTCAAAACAAAAGACGAGGTGTTTGCAGTATTCAAACAGTTTCATGCTAGTGTTGGGCGAGAAACTAGTAGAAAGTGAAAGTGTGTTCGCACTGACAATGGAGGAGACTGAGAGGATGAACGTAACTATTGTTGAAAGGGTGAGAACGATGTTATCTCATGCCAAGTTACCTAATGGCTCGTTTGGTGGTCAAGATAAGAGAGACAGGATAGGATAAGCTATCATATTATGTATGAAACTAATGTATGGTAAGCCAGCAGGATAGGATAAAGCAATCCTGTCACCTATCGTATCTTGTCCATCTAGTTAAAATTCTATCGTGGGGGAGGGTTGGGTTACAACCCAATATGATAGGATAAGGTGATTTTAAGTATAATAAAATATAAAAATATTTTATATATAAAATAATTAAAGTATAATAAAATATAACATAGTTAAAAAAAGGTATAATAAAATATAAGATATTTTAAAAAATAAAAAAATTAAAAATTAATTTATTTTGCTTCAATGTTAATTTCATTATTTTATATTTATTTTTAAAAAAATGAAAAAAATATAATAATTTATTATAATAATTTAACTATATGTAAAGTAAAAACTAAAATGAATATTTAAAATTAGAAAAAATTAATTTAAGTTAAACAATATTTTAAAAATTTAAAATATTATATGTAATTTTATAACCAGGATAATTTTGTCCTTTTATATAATTTTAAAAAATGAAAATTATAAAAAAAACTAAAATCTAATCAAATATGAAAACATTTAGAATAAAATCGAAAATTTTAAAATTTATACTAAAATTATAATGCTATCTAGTTGGCTATCTAGTGAACACCAAACATCAGATAGGATAACAGTTTATCCTGGTTGTGACACCCTCTACCCCGCATACACTAATAAAGCATTTAAGTTATAAAATAAAAACATGCATTTTTATCAATAAATCAAAAACAACGGGTAAATGGTACCACATTGTAACAAGTCTCAAACGTGGAAAAAATAACATAAGTTTTAAAACAATAACATAACATGAAACAAACCCAACCCCAGATGTCACATACAGAGCTGGTATAACCAAATCCAGAAAATATCCTCAGATAAACAAACTGAACCAAACAAAACAAATAAAAAGTGGAAAACCTAACTACAAGTCACGGCTCCTCAGAGTCACTCCTCAACTGGCTGCTCGTCGTCCTCTGCACAAAAAGATACATGCAACTAACATAAAACATAGCAATGGGGAGTAAGAAACATGTATATGAATATAATGGCAAGGAAGCAGTTAGCAAGACGAGCATGCATCACAACAATCATGTTATCACAGCAATAGCATAAAACATAAACAAGTAATAACATCATACATTAACGTATGTTATCCGATGCGATGCGATGCTACTCCACTACTCCCTTATGCACTTGGATCCATTCTACCTCATGAAGTCAACTTCGGAGTTACATATCCACATTGACCAATAAGCACCAACGCCGGGGCAATCCACTTTACCTTGGGTGGACCCCTTGGATAGCCGATGCACCTTACTCTCGGATGCGCCACCGCGGGGGCGCACGATTCACCTAACTCTCGGATGAATCACCGCGGACGGCCAGATCGCCTTACTCTCGGACGACCTCCCCTATGTTGAACATCCCCCACTAGCATCTCCGATGCGTGAATGCATGATAAAACAACACACAAGCACAACCACCACCTCCGCTTGGGCCACTAGGCTACCCAAGTTTTATCACCATCAACACCTCGGCCACTTGGCCATCGAGGATTTAACGTTGTCTTTTAATCTTTTAAGTCTTTCAACACTCTGGCAGTTCTGCACCTGAGATAACCACCTCGACCACCCGGATATCGAGGCCCCCTTGGCCCCTACACTAGTGGAAAATATACATTAGACGGTAAAGGTTTACGTCAGTTAACCAAAAGCTAGACGTTAAAAAGGGGGTGGTGGCAGTTTTGTAAATATCAGACTTCATTAATTCAATTTTAACGTCAGCTGTTTTAAGGACTGACGTTAAAAGTGAAGTGACTGACTTTTAACGTCAGTTCAATAAACAACTGATGTTAACAGTGAACATTTTAATGTCAGTTCTTTATCGAACTGACGTTAAAAGTGAGTCACTTCACTTTTAACGTCAGTCCTTACATCAACAGACGTTAAAGGTTATTTTAATAATTTTTTTATCTAGTATACGTACCCTTCCGCATTGCTTTCCTCAAAGTTTCAGTTTCACAATTGCTTTGATGTTTCGTGTTTCTGTTTTGAAAACTAAAATATATGTGCGAAGTATAAATTGAATCAATAACCCAAACCGGATCTCATTCATGAAGTGTAATACAGACTGATACAGAAGATTGAAAGTGTTTAAAATCCTATAAAAAGTTACATTGAAAGGGTTTAAAATCCTAAACATTTGTTGAGGCTTCGTTCCCTTATCACACTCGAAACATTAAAGCTACATCCCATCAGAGAGTTTTATGAAATATGCCAAAGGGAAAACTATACTCCGAAGGGTGCACTCGATCTGTTTTAGCAATGGTCTTGGAACAGTCACTTGCATCCTTTAAGACCTCAAAAAACTGGGGGGCATGAGAGAGCTCAAGAGAGGCAAAAACAGGTGCACTAGATCTGTTTCAAGCAAAGACAATGGTTCTAGAGACTTCCATGACGGTCACTTGCTGTCAAAGCTGAGGTTTTGGAACTGTGACGCCCGAGCACCTGATTTGCCCTCCAGCAGCTGATTCTCCGGAAGGATGATAAGGTGAGCAACTCACATTACGTGATTTACACAAGCTTATCACCCATGTTACGTGATTTACACAACCTCAGAAGTTGTTTGACCATTAAGACAAAGATCTTTGAGTCTAGGAATAGGAAGAAAGAGTGATGAAGTTAATCTCCATGGCAGAGCCATATTGTGAAGCCGAAAATTAAAAGGATGGAAGGAAGCTATTTATAGGAGCAGGGGATGAAGTTACTAAGCTATTCTGATTTTCTTGAAAACTTATCTATAAACTTAATGCTCATTAAGAGGATTAAGTTACAAGGTGCATGGGTAAGTAGCACAGTAGTCAAAGGAATGAATTTTTTGTAGATATCTATACACTTTTAACGTCAGTTTTTTAAAAAAACTGACGTTAAAAGTGTTTTTAAAATAAAAAATATTTATTGTTAACGTCAGTTTTTTATACAACTGACGTTAAAAGTGTGATTTTTACTTCAGTTAAATAAATAGCTGACGTAAATAATCCTATATATTATAAACGTGCAGAATGAATATTGGAAATAATGTAATTAATATACGGGAACTTGGCAGTCATAAATTAAGTTGACGTTAAAAATGAGGTGGTGGCAGTTTGTAAATATTAAATCACTATTTGCGTCAGTTCTATAAATAACTGACGTAAATAATTATGAAACTCATTTCATTGGTTGTCATGTCCCTGTTGTCCCTCTTAACGCAGATCACTCCATATAGTGCAGTTTATTTCTAAACCTTTTTTTAAACAAGTTTATTTTTAATTTTTATTAATTAGCTTGAATTAGTAAACAAATTCTTGTGCAAATTAAAATAAATAAACACTTAACATAAAACAAGTTATATGTATAATCAAATCGTATCTCATTGAAGCGATTCATAAGTTAAAATAACATGATTAAAAGATAAAAAATTTCTGCAACATAGCCCTAAAATATAAAAAAGTTTCTGCTTCAACATCATTTTATTCTCAGTCCTGTCATCAGAAACTCCAATGGATGCATCACCTCCCTCACTTGAATTCCATGATGCAAAGTAAATCCTCAGTCACTAGCAGCGAAAGCAAAGTGAAATGGATCTTTGCATCTTTCTTCTTCACTGGAATTCCTTGATGCATCGTCTTGAATCCACAGTCACTTGCTTCCAAAGCAAAGTGAAAGGGATGACGGGGATGAAATAAAGTGAGAGAATCACATTACGTGATTCACCCAACCTTACCATCCATGTTATATGATTTACACAACCTCAGAAGTTGTTTGACCATTAAGACAAAGATCTTTGAGTCTAGGCATAGGAAGAAAGAGTGATGAAGTTAATCTCCATGGCAGAGCCATATTGTGAAGCAGAAAAAATTAAAAGGATGGAAGGAAGCTATTTATAGGAGCAGGGGATGAAGTTACTAAGCTATTCTGATTTTCTTGAAAACTTATCTAAAAACTTAATGCTCATTAAGAGGATTAGGTACAAGGTGAATGGGTAAGTAGCACAGTAGTCAAAGGAATGAATGTTTTTGCATAAACTAATAAACTTTTAACGTCCGTTGTGTAATACAACTGACGTAAGAAGTGTGAGTGTTTTTAACATCAGTTTCTTAAGACAATTGACGTTAAATATATGACC
This sequence comes from Sophora flavescens, assembly GCA_030762895.1. NCBI lineage: Eukaryota > Viridiplantae > Streptophyta > Magnoliopsida > Fabales > Fabaceae > Sophora > Sophora flavescens. The sequence continues at coordinate 31,275,877 of CM061062.1, read as the reverse complement.
TTTAACGTCAGTTTTTACTAACAACTGACGTAAGAAGTGTGAGTGTTTTTAACGTCAGTTTCTTAAGACAACTGACGTTAAATATATGACCTTTAACGTCAGTTTTTACTAACAACTGACGTAAAATGTTGTTTTATTTTGATTATAACGTTTACACCCGCGCGCCTTCTGCACTTCTCTGTACGTCTCTTTTCTCTTTTCATCACGTTCAACCCTCACTCTCAACCCTCACTCTCGCTCTCACTCTGCCCTAATCGCGAGCTCATCTCCACCGCAACCACCGCGAGGGCTTCTTCGCCACCACCGTGAGGTACACTCTTAACCCCCTAACTCTGTCTTTCCCGCTCATTCTTTGCAATAACTTGACATCTCTTTTTCCCCTTCCCGCGCACTAACTCTCCTTGTCCCTCTGCTCTCAGTAACCACATCGAACGTTGGCCACCACTCGAGCTTCCCCCCCCACCACCACGCGAGCGCCTATTTCTGGTGAGTCTTTAGGGCACATTTTTTTATTTTTGGTTTTGAGTGCATGTTGCTCTGCTGGTTGAAACTGTAGTCTCAGTAGTTGAAACTTGAAAATGTGAGTTTGAGTTGTTTGGAATGTCTCTATTTTTGGTTTTGAGTGTATGTTGAAACTGTAGTCTCAGTAGTTGAAACTTGAAACCATGAGTTTGAGTTGTTTGGAATGTCTCTATTTTTGGTTTTGAGTGCATGTTGCTCTGCTGGTTGATCTGGCACGGCCGTGATGCTCATCACGGCTAGGCCGTGATCAGTTCTGCATGTGAGGGTCTGGTTCAGTTGGCACGTTACGGCCGTGATGTACATCACTGCCAGGCCGTGACCAGTGCTTGGCAATCTTCAAAAACTATAGTTTTCAATCTCCCGTATTGTCCTTATATTGGATAGATGTTTTGTATATCTACAGGACCTATCTAGTTATTTTTATTTATACTTCTGTATTTATTTTGAGTTATAACCTATGTTAATACATATATATTGTTTCTGAACAGGCATACATATGGATCAGTCGGATAGCCCACATGCACGGGAGGACACTGTGGGGGCTTCGCAGGACCCGATCACGCCTACGCCTGATTCTAGTGTAAGTTTACATGTTATATACTATCTTTAGTCCTTCTTTTTAATGTAAGTTTATAATGTTGCAACCCTCTATTTTATCATTTTTTTTGTCCATACAGACATCACAGGCTCATAGGAAACGGGGTAGATGAGCCACCTCGTTGAAGAAACTAGAGAAGGACAGGCAAAGCGGACAGAAGCTTGAGGTGTCCTTCGATGCTAATCTAAATGCCCAGGGACCCCGTGCTAAAGAATTTAATAAGTGGATGTTTCTACAAGCGAAGCAGCATGTAAGCATCAACTGCAACCACTGGAATGAAATTCCACAGAACGTTAAGGATCAGATTTGGGAGGCTATCGCGGTATTTTACCTTTACATTCGTTTGATTTACATTATTAGATAATTATCCGAGTTATAATCCATCCAGTTGTTATGTATATAATGTGTAGGTAGCTTGGACTGTGCCAAATGACGAGGATCATCGTCATAAATGTATGAAAATGGCATCAAAGCGTTGGAATGGGTTCAAGCATGATCTTACCAGGTACTATGTATCTGGGAAGAAGCGGCTTGATAAAATGTTCTCGGGTTATCCCTGGATTGATCAGGATACTTGGGATATGTTTGCCAGGAGTCGACATGATGGAGAATTTCAGGTTGGTTGATTAAGTTAATTTTGTATGCTTATTATAGATCATTTAACTGTATTTAATTATGTGTTTTTGTTTGAATAGGCTAAGGCAAATAAGGGTCGGCAGAATCAAGCGAAGAACGTCCACCGCCACACCATGTCTCAGGGTGGGTACCAGACTCGGATCGAGCAGATGATGGCGGATAGGCTGAGGGCGAAGCAAGAAGAGCACTCTGCTAGGATTGAAAGAGGAGAGGTTCCTGAGGGCACACCATCAAGTCCTCCGTCGGACATCGACCGCGAGGATGTCTGGTTAGCCGGCCGCATGACAAAGATGGGATCTTTTAAAGTTGATGCCACTCGCGAAGTGGTAGATAAGATTGTAAGTAAATAATTAACTTGATTTCAATTGATATTTGTATAGATATTTGCAACACTTTTCACTTGCACGTTTTTTCATTTTTTTTCATTGTAGATGGATCTTAAAGCACAATCCTCCCAGGGCTCATTCGTCCCTTCTGGATGGCGGGACGTCTTGATGACTGCTCTAGGCAAGAAAGACCATCCTGGTCGGGTTCTCGGTGTTCCTGGGAACGTGACCATCAAAGAATATTATGGCAAGTCTGCTTCACGAAAGCGGGTGGTCGATGAAGCATCAATTTTGGCTGACATTACTCACCACCTCATGTCCAACCCAGCTATTACAACACATCTGATGCAAAGCTTAATATCCAACCCGGAATTCAAGCAGGCGCTTGCCAGAGAGCTTTCCTCCGTCGGTACATCCCAGGACACCGCAGGGCATGCCAACCCTTCACATGTGAGCACAAAAGAGAGTTTTAGTAGGGCACATGTGGAGGACGATGAGTTGGCAGCTAGGGAGCGGGAGTTCGAAGTCCAACGCCATGAGCATGAGTTGGAAATGAAAAGGCGTGAGCTTGAGTTGGACTCCAAACGACGTGAGCTCGAAATGTTAACAAAGGTATGTATTCATTATTAATGTCCAAATTAGTCAAATAATTACTTGTGTTTTTTTTAATTATGAACAACTTATCTAATTTATTTTTACTAAACTGAAGGCCAAGTCGGTGTCGCTGTCACCTATCACTCGTTTGTTCTCACTTGGTGAGGATTATGCGTTTGAGATTTTTGAATGTCCATTGGAGCACGATGGATGGGTGGCACGCCCAGATCAACGGAGGATATTTACCTTATGTGGTGACGATCTCGGGAACGCCTGCAGAAATAACGTCTGGATGAACAGCAATGTTTTCAGTCTCTGGTGCACGTAAGTTAATTTTTATTTTATAACTTATTTATTTTTGGTATTTTTCCATTTAATAATTTATTTTAATTTCAATATATATATTATGTAATTAACATCCACACCTTTTCATATCTTAGGTATCTCCATCGTCTTCAGCTTGATAAGGGCGTTGCATCAGTTTACGGCTTCTTAGATCCGTCAGTCCTTCTGCCCCAATTCTTTGATGGCGATGCATTGAGTAAATAGATAGGGAACTTGTTGGGAGACAATCGGAAAGAATTATATCTGGCTCCCTACTGTATGAATGACCATTGGCAGTTGTTGGTACTTCACCCGTCTAGGCATATTGTCATATTCTTCTGCTCTCTCCACCAAGATCCGCCACCGAAGGTGGTGGAAGCTGTAAATAAGTAAGTGACTAATCTTAAATTTAATTTAAGTTTTAATATCAGTTGTTTTTAGTTTATTACACACATGATATATGAATTTGTTAATTGATCGACATGATTATTTGTTTATGATAGCGCGCTGAAGGCGAGTAGCATAAGTTGCGCCAACAGGAGAAGTATGACTTCTAAGGCTAAAGCAAATCCTGTATGGAACATCCTCAAGGTTTGGTAGTTTATTTATCAAATAATTAATATTATAAGTACTAATTTATATGTATATTCAACTGACGTTGAAATTAATTTTGTTGGTAGTCTCGATTTCAAATTGACGGGTGGTCGTGCGGCTATTATGTGATGCTTCATATGCTGAACATAGTCTCCACATCTATTACGGATGGATGGATTAAGGTAATATTTAAACAACTTGTTAAATTATATATTATAGTTTTGAAGATGACTTGCATTGATGTTATTGTTATTATTTGAACGTGTGTAGGCATTTAACGACCAATCGCCTATTCAAGAAGATGAGTTAAGAGACTTGAGGATGCGCTTCGTTGAATTCTTCTTCAAGTATGCGGCTGAAAAAGGAATTGACAAGATACCTCCGCAATACTTAGATAAATAGTTTTTTTGTTAGACTTTAGAAACTAATTAATAACATGTATATATATATCCTTAGATTGGTAGTTTTGTTTTTTAGACATTGGAACTAAAATTTATTTATATATATACATGGGTTTTGGTTTTAAGTCCCCCCATTGTTCCATTTTTCCTTTGCAATTCTGTAATGTGTTGATATTCACGTGTTCTTGGGATATTTACTTGAATGCGAGGATAGCTGAGGGGAGTGATATTTTAAAACTGAATTTAAAAAAAAAATCTATTAACGTCGGTTGTATCAAACAAGCGGCGTTAATAGTATTTTATAAAATATACAAGACACTATTAACGTCGGTTGTAATAAACAATCGACGTTAAAATTAAACCTTTAACGCCGATTCTTTATAACAAGCGGCGTTAGTTTTAACAAAATTAACGTCCGTTGTCTTAAAGAACCGGCGTTAAGTTTTACAAATTTAACGTCAATTTTGTACAAAATTAACGCGGCGTTAATAGTTTTATATTTAACGTCGGTTCTCAATCGACGTTAAAATATTAACTATTAACGCCACCGTATTTATTCATTCGAAGATTCGACGTAAAAAATCAATTTTAACTGACGTAAAAAGCACTTATTGCACTAGTGCTAGGCTACCAAGTTACATCATCATCTTTAATTAACACTCTGCCCATTAAGAACCAGATATTACCACATTGATCATCATGCATCAAGGCCCCCTTGGCCACTAGGCTACCAAGGAACAATATCTTATCACTTGTCTTTTGTCTTCATGTTCGTTTGGTATCTTATAAATTATTTAAGACGTTTGGGGTAAGCACCCCTGTTGTGCTATGTTTCTGTCTTCTGTTCTGGGCAGGGGAGCACGCCCTCCATTCAACACGGGCATGCTGGCCTTTTAGTCAAGCACGATCGTGCTGACTATCAAGCACGATCGTGCTGACTATCAAGTACGACCGTGCTGGAGTAGTGCGGCCTTTTTGAATTTTAAGGTGGAGCACGGGTGTGCTCCTTATTAAGCATGGCTATGCCACCTGGAGCATGACCGTACTGGTGTGGGCAGAAAGGTTAGAAACCCTTTCCCAAACCTTTTGGGATAAATTAATGGATTAAACCTATTGGCTTTTACTAAGTCTTTAAACGTTACTTTCATTGCTCTTAGCTTAATCTTCATGTCTTATAGTTAAAGGGGAATTAGTCCTTTAATCTTAGTTTCCTTTTAATTGTCCCTAAACACTCATCGATCAATCCATAGGGTCCTTGACTGAACCGTTTGGCATAAATCATTGCCCCTCGTTACTATCATTCAGTTTTATGAACAAAAGGGGAAAAACCTCCCTTATCATCGTTAACCGATTTCACGTTTTATTATTATCGCGCTCACAACATCAATCCATCAACCAATAATCATCACAATTTATAAGTATGATAAATCATCCGTTCATGGCATCATCAATTTAACATGTTCATAGCAACAACATGTTATCAAACATACCAACATTAACATCATAGTAATTTGGGCATCAAACAATAAATAGGCATATAAACATGTTATCAAACAATAGGAACATGGGTAACCCTTCGTCTTACGCTACCCCCAAGCCTACATACTCATACTATTCTTTCTCCCCATACCTGGTATGAAGATTTCTCCCTTTAACCAACGAAGCTCTAACCGGTTCCCTCTATTTGGCTCGACGAACGATTCAAGCCTTGGCCAACACAAAAAGGCTAACCAATTAGTTCCTAATTCAAGAAAAGGAAAAGGAAACAGAAGAGGGAAGAACCATTACCTTTACTAATTGGCACTAACGCGTGATTGACTCTCCCAAACAAAGCAAGAACACCAAGAATGATCTAGGTTCAAATGGGAAGGAGGAGAGAGGCTGCCATCACACTTAGGGTTTCCTAAAGTGCCAATTTAGAGGGTTTAACTCGTAACCCTTGCTGTCTGACGTGCTTATATAAACTCTAACACGAGCACGGCCGTGCTCCCCCTAAGCACTGTTGTGCTTAACTTAAGCACGGGGTCATGCTCAAGTTAGCACGATCAGGCAAAAAGACCGTCAATGAGACGTGTTTTCCTTTGAGCATGACCGTGCTTTCCATTGAGCACGGCCAGGCTTGTAGCCCAGGCAGCCACAAGACACGTGCATCGAGCACGAGCGGACTGATACATGAGCACGGGCGTGCTCATGCATCAGGAAGGGATTTAAAGCCTAGAAAATCCCACTTAGCCCCAAAAACATGTCTAAACCAAACAAGGCATACATCAAAGCACTTATACAAAAAACGGGGTGTGTGACACCCTCTACCCCGCATGCATTCAAAAGAAATAACACATATAAAAAGGGAAAGAACACATGCAAATATATATAATATCAAAACCGGGCAGAGACTGCCGCATTGTAACATAACGCGGAAATAAGCAAAAATGTTTATAAAGAAAACATAACATAAAGCAAAACCATAAACGAACCCAACCCCGATGTCACACTACAGAGCTTGTATAACCAATTGGATAAAACAACTCGGATACAACTAGAAACAACTAAACAACTACTGAAAATGGGAAATCCTATCTACGATTCGCGGCTTCTCAAAGTCACTACTCAACTGGCTGCACACCGACCACTGCATAAATGATACATGCCACAAACAAGAAACATAGAGATAAGGAATACGAAACATGAATATGAATATAATGGCAAGGAAACAGTTAGCAAGACGAGCATACATCAAACAAGAATGTTATATCAAACAGCAATATCATAACAATCATCATCATTTAAAGTGTATGCTATGCAATGCAGTTCTGCTCCACTCCACTACTATGCACTTGGATCCAAACTAACTCAAGATGCCAACTTTGGGGTTACATTTCCACATTGGCCAATAAGAACCAACATCGGGGCAAGCCACAAAACCATGGGTAGACCCCTAAGACAGCCGACACATCTTATTCTCGAATGCGCCACCACAGTGTATACTTGAGTCCCTTTCGGAAGAATCCCGCGGACGGTCAGATCGTCTTACTCTCGGACAACCTCCCCTATTTTGCACAACCTCCAATCAACATCTTCGATGCATGAATGCATGGCAAACAACGCACGACCACAACCACCACCTCATCTTGGGCCCGTAGACTACCCAAGTTTTATCACCATCAACACCTCGACCACAATGCTAACGAGGATTATCGTTTAACGTTCATCGTTAAGTCTTTTAAGTATTAACAAAACTCTGGCCATTAAGCACCAGAGCTCAACACCTTGACCATCAAGCATCAAGGGCCCCTTGGAGCGAACACTAGGCTACCAAGGTACAAAATCTTATCACTTGGAGCGAACACTAGGTCACCAAGGTACAACATCTTATCACTTATCTTTGGTCTTTGTGTTCCGTTGGTATCTTATTAAGTCTTTTAAGCATTTGGGGTGAAAACCCCTATTTCAACATTCTGGTTTCTGTTCTGGTCAGGTGAGCACGCCATGCTCACCATCAGCACGGGCGTGCTGGACCTGCAGGCAAGCACGGTCGTGCTGCCTGCTAAGCACGGGCGTACTTAAATGCGCGCCCTGCTCTGGGTTTCAAACTGGAGCACGGGCGTGCTCCCTGTTGAGCACGGCCATGCTCAATGGAGCGTGGCCGTACTGATCTGGGCAGAAAGGGTCAAAAACCCTTCCCCAAATCCTTGAGACAGTTCACAGATTCAACCTATTGGTTTTTACTAATCCATTGATCATCAACCTCATTAATCTTAACTGTTCTTCATTAATATTCAAGTCTTTTCATTACAAGGAATTAATCCTTTAATCATAGCTTCGTTATTAATGTCTCTAGAACACTCACTATCAATCCTAGGGTCTTTAACTAAGCCCTATGAACATAACCTTACCTCTTACACTATGTTCATGTCTTATGAACAACTGGGAAAACATCCCTTAATTCTCATTATCATTGTTATCATCTTTTAACATCATTAACAAGATCTATTAATTAATTAGAGACTTATTAACATCATTGTTGGCATTAACATCCTCAACAATCAACACTCATTAAGAGCACAACATCAAACAACAACCAATAAGATAATACTCATCATAATCATGGCATCACAACATCAACATATTTATAACAAACAACATCAATCAATAATAACATTCACGCCAGTCATCAACATTATAACAGTTAAGCATCATATAACAAATAGGCATAAGGCATATAGACATGTTATCAAAGGAAAGGGACATGGGTAACCCTTCGTCTTACGCTACCCTCAAGCCTACATACTCATATTATTTCTTCTCCACATACCTGGTATGTGATTCGCGTTTTAAAAGAAGAAGGAGGGTCTTCTAGGGTCTCGTTTCACAAGAACTTATCTACGACCTCAATAAGAAAGAAACACCTTAATTAGACTCTTAGGCCAAGAAATCAAAAGGGAAAAGAACGAGAAGGACGAGGTGTACGAATCTTACCTTGTTTGAAGGTTTAAACAGTGAATCACATCTTCACAGTGATGTTCTTCTATCAAAGAATGGTAAAGAACGGTGCAAGAACGGATTACCTTGAGAGAGTTTTCTAGAGACGGTTGATGGAAATTGGGAGAAAAAGAGAAGGGAGGCAGCTCTGAGTGTTGGGACGTGATAGACTAGGGTTTAGATCGTGTTTTAGGGGTTGAAAACGGGTTGGAACACGATTTGGGCTTAAAAAGAACCTAAAACACATTTTATGGTTTTGCACGTATTCGTGGGGCAAACTCTCGTTCGCGGGGCGAGCCAGAGAACCAATTTCTGTCAGCTGGATTAGCGGGGCGAACCCGAAAGCGCATAGCTGAACTTTAGATTTTCGTGGGGGAGTCCGAAACAGTCGAATTTGGCCAAAACACCTGAAATAAGACTTGTAGACAATACCCTTAACTTTCTAACGCCACAAAGATCACCTCGATCGGACATCTATAACTCAAGATATGGCCAATACGGTGGAATCAATTACTTGGACTCTAAAAGAATTGAACCTTTCAAAGGCTAAACTTCCCAAACATGAACTTACGCATCAAAAACAAACATAACAAGCATATACAAACATATATATACGTATATGAAGCACTAAGCTTATTTACGAAAAACGGGGTGTTACAAAGTGTTACGCTGCTCATATCATATCCTACTCATATTCATCTCTCTTATGCTATCTGCCCCTATCCTATCCTGACCATCAAACGAGTCCTAAGAGTTTTTGGGGTGAAGCTCTAATGACTGCAGTTGACTTGATCAACTTATCCCCTTCAGCTCAGTTGAATGGTAACATTCCAAACAAGTTTTGGATAGGTAAAAATGTATCATACAGCCATTTGAAGGTGTTTGGTTGTAGAGAGCTTGTTCATATTCCAAAAAATGAGAGATCAAAACTCGACTCCAAGTTGAAGGAATGCATCTTCTTGGGATATGGAAATGAAGAATTTGGGTACAGGCTATGGGATCCTGTCGAGAAAAATATTATTAGAAGCAGAGATGTTGTCTTCTTTGAAGACCCAAATATTGAAGATATTCAGAAGGGTGTAAAGCCTTTTAAATCTAGAGAACATCCAATCAACTTGGATCCAATTCCTCTTCCAGAGCTTTATGGGGAGATGCAATAGAAGATGTTGGAGATGCAGAAACTGAACCTCCAATTGATAACGATCCAACTGAAGAAGTAGCAGATGGAAATAGAAGCGGTGGTACCGATGATGGTATAGATAATGATTATTAGGGCGGAGAAGATATTCAAGAGCCCCAGTTAAGAAGGTTATTCAGGATGCCTAAACCTCAAACCAAATATCCAGCAACAGAATATGTACTACTCACTGATGGGGAAGAACTAGAGTCTTATGAAAAAGCTATGATGGATGACCACAAGGGGGAGTGGTTGAAAGCCATGCAAGAAGAAATGCAATCCTTGCATGAGAACAAGACTTATGAGTTGGTAGAGTTACCGAAAAGTAAAAGAGCACTCAGAAACAAATGGGTGTACAAGTTGAAGAATGAGGAGAATAACACATGACCCAGGTACAAGGCGATATTAGTCGTGAAAGGCTTCAGTCAAAAGAAAGGTATTGACTTTGAAGAGATTTTTTCACCTGTGGTAAAGATGTCATCAAAGAGGGTGGTGCTTGGTTTGGCTGCAAGTTTGAATTTAGATGTGGAACAACTAGATGTGAAGACTGCATTTCTTCATGGTAATCTAGAAGAAGAAATTTACATGGAGCAGCCAGAGGGATTTAAAGTCAAAGGAAAAGAAGATTTAGTATGCCAGAGGGATTTAAAGTCAAAGGAAAAGAAGATTTAGTATGTCTGTTGAAGAAGAGTTTATATGGACTTAAGCAGGCACCGCGTCAATGGTACAAGAAGTTTGATTCCTTCATGATTGAGTCAACAGATATCTTGATGGCGAATTTATCATACTACTTTTGTATGTTGACGATATGTTGATCGTAGGACAAATTGGTGACAAGAAGGAAATGAAAAAGTCTTTCTCTATGAAAGACTTGGGACCCGCAAAGCATATTCTTGGTATGTCCATCTGTCGTGATCGGAAGGAACGAAAGTTGTGGTTATCACAAGAAAAATATATCGAGAAGGTGTTAAAGCGGTTTCACATAGAGAAAGCAAAGCCAGTTGCTACTCCACTTGCTAGTCACTTTATGCTTAGCTCAAAGCCAAGTTCTACAAGTGAAATTGAAAAGGATGAGATGCACAAGGTGCCATATGCCTCAGCCGTTGGAAGCTTAATGTATGCAATGGTGTGCAAACCACCTGACATAACACATGCAGTTGGTGTTATTAGCAGATTTTTGGCTAAACAGGAAAAGAACATTGGAATGTTGTAAAGACCCTGAACAGATCGGCTATACAGATGCATATATGGCAGGAGATATTGATTCTAGGAAATCTACTTCTGGATTCCTAGTTACATTTTCAGGGGGAGCGGTATCGTGGCTGTCAAAGCTACAAAAGTGTGTTGCTTTGTCTACCACAGAGGCAGTGTTCATTGCAATAACAGAAGCTGGCAAAGAAATGCTATGGATGAAGCATTTCTTGCATGAGTTAGGGCATGAACAACAGAAGTACATTGTGCATTGTGATAGTCAGAGTGCAATCCACTTGAGCAAGAATTCGAGTTCTCACTCGAGGTCGAAGCGCATTGATGTGAGATATCACTAGATATGTGATATATTGGAATCCAAGCAATTACAGATTGATAAAATCCATACCGATGACAATAGTTCGGATATGATGACCAAGTCCTTATCTAAGGACAATTATGATTTTTGCAGAAGAGCAGTTGGACTACTGGAGCCCTCCACCTAAATCGGGGGGGGGGGGTGGATTGATAGGTTTCCCTCTTTAGGAGAAGGGAAAAAGAAGGAGAGATAAATAGAAAATACAGTAAATAGAAAGAAAGAATGTACAAGAGAGATTGAAGGAAACCAATTAATAAGAAAATGAGAAATTTTATCCTTCATGCATGGCTATCTATTTGTTACGAAAGTTGGCTACAAAATCCATTGCATGTGTTCATTTGGTGAGATTATTACTATTATTATTTTAATCCCATTATTTTTTATAGAGGAAGATATTGTTGTTATTGTCTCATTGTGATTACATAAAGTGCGGGAAAAGACAGATCCTGGGAAAATAAATTATCCGTTGATCGGTAAGAAAGCATTAATGGTCAGGGACGGAGATAGGAAATACATGTAAGGGGGTCAAAATCAAATATTGATACCGAACAATCTAATATAATAAAATTTACTTAAACTATATAAATAACTAGTCAAACTATTGTTTTAAAAAAACATTGTTGTAAAATAAAGAAACTAAAAAGATTATCAATATATTATTTAAATAAAAAAATTCAAACAATGTATCATTTAACTAATAATAATATAAAAATTAAATCAAACTACCAATAAAGTCTAAACAAACAAGCCATGTTGAATGTGATAGAAGGGAGTTCCTGGAACATCAATAAATTTCAAGCAACTGTTACGGTAAATCAGCTTGTGTTTGGCCTTTTGTTAGTTGGGCTTCTTGCTTTAGTCATATACTCATATTAGCTTTAGAAAATTTTTCTAAAACAATAAATTATGAAAACGTGGGGAGGCCATAGCCTACAAAGTCCCCCCGCCCAAAACCCCCTCCCTCCACCATTGTTAATGGTTCACCATTAATAAAGTTAGTCTCAATCCATATGGCTTAAAGTGTGTTTGGATAAGCGCTTGAAAATCATGATTTTGGCTGGAATTGATTTTGTAGAATTGATTTAAATACAATAGAATTTGAAGAAAATGATTTATGTATGCATGTTTTTATGCTAAAACCAACTTTGATGTAAAACTTGGTATATTTTTTCAATTCAAAAGCATAAGCTACTCTAAGTTGCTCTGATAGAATCAATTTTAATTTGGATGCAAAATTGATTCCCCAAACCTATAATTAAACAGTTTTTTTTTACTAGAATCATATTTGACAGGTGCACAAACACTTCTTGTGGCTCCAGAAATGGAACCAAGCACACACCAAGAACATGAGATTGATAGAAGCGATTTAGGAGAGCAATGTGTTTCTATATTAAGCACCATGCCTGGTATGCTAGAGAAGCTCATAGAGGACATTCATTTGAATGATGACCATAGAATCATCCGCATTGTTGTTGATGGAATAATGGCATGGTCATTGGAAGTTACTTGTAAGTTGGGAATCAAAGGAGCTGTCTTCTAGGCTGCATCAGCAGGAATGTTTGCCTTGCAAGTTGCAATATAGAATCCCCAAGCTTATTGATGATTGGATCATAGATTCTGATGGTAAGAATATCACATATCACTAGCCATATTTTTTTATTGTTTCAATTTTCTTTACAAAACTCCATTAATTGAGGAAGCATGTGAAACTAAAATTGAATTGTTAAAAATAGCTTCATTCCCTTTTTGACATCACAGGATTTCTATTCACAAAAAAGACATTTTAATTATTACCAAATATGCCTACTATGGACACAAATATTATTTATTGATCAAATATGTGGGAAACAATAGTTGTGTAGAAATTGTTTAATAATGTGTCGCACTGCACACGAGCTTTAAATTTGACTGAGTGGTGGCTTGGCAATATTGCCAATGAACTTGAACCTGGAGCACTATCCTTTGTTCTTGATCTCCGGCCGATCGGTTTATTATTGAGAAGAAATCATGATATAACTGAAAATGCAAGATCATTGGGAAAGTTTTGAGAAGATGATATCTCTTGCATGAGTTGGCTTGATCAACAACCTTATCGTTATGTCTTGTGTATTGCTTTTGGTAGTTCAACTCTATTTAGCAAAACCCATTTAACAGAGCTAGCTTTTGGACTGGAGCTAAGTGGTAGACCCTTTCTTTGGGTTGTGCGTCAAGATTCCAATTGCAACAATAAGATGGCATACCCGAATAATTTTCGATGTAGTCAAGGTAAGATAGTAGGATGGGCTTCCCAACAGAATGTGTTAAGCCACCCTGCCATAGCTTGCTTCATCAGCCATCGTGGATGGAATTCCACCATAAAAGGTTTGTCTAATGGGCTGCCTTTCTTGTGTTGGCCAAATTTTATTGACCAATTTTATAACAAAAAATACATATGTGATGAGTTGAAGGTTGGGCTAGGATTTGACTTGAACGGGAATGGGGTGGTATCACGAGAGGAGATAAATAGACCAACTGTTTAATAATGAGAGCATCGAGTCAAGGTCTCTGAAGCTAAAGGAGAAGCTATTGACCAACTTCGTAGACCAAAGCATGACAATGTGCGGTAACCCATCAGGTACCGGCTTAACCAGTTTATCAATCCTTGTTATCTTAATTAATCTTTAGTTAAGTTATCTAACTTGTTATCAGTTGATTAGTGTATTATTACATCATCTGGGGATAGTTAGGGTAAACACCCCTTTTAATTCATTAATCTTAAGTTCTGACCAGTAGGGGAAACACGGGCGTACTAAACCGCCAGCACAGTCGTGCTGCCACTTAAGTGGAGCACGGTCATGCTCAATGTGCGGCTTGTTTTCCAGAATTTAACTGAGCACGGTCGTGCTCCCTGTTTAGCACGGCTGTGCTCCTGGGCAGAGCCATACTGTTCTAGACAGAATTTAACGTGTTCAGCACGGTCGTGCTCCTGGACAGGGCCATACTGTTCTGGACAGAATTTAATGTGTTCTTGGAGTTTAGGTTCCCTAATTCTCTCAAATCAGATCCTAGGGTCTTAACTAAAACATTCGGCATGAAACTTCACCCCTCACTAACACAATTCATGTCTTATGAAGCTTGGGGAATTAATCCCTTAATTCCTATGTTAACTAAGAATCCTAATTAAGTCAATTAGAGTCTTATTAACATATTCAACATAACGGTAACATCATCATCAACAACATATCCAGTCAATGTGATCAACATAATCCATGTCATTACAACAACATTCATAATCATGGGTATTCATACCAATTCAACCAAAAATCATTGCATAAGACAATTCAATAGGCATACCACATCATGAACAACTCAACAATTATAACAAATAGGCATACCAATTAATCCAATTAAACACATAAACAATTCAATCATACAACCAGACAGATCATGGCATCAATACATTATAACGACAATAAACGGGGCTATGGAAACCCTTCATCTTACACAACTCCCTAACCTTGTGTATACACTATTCTTCTCCCATACCTGGTACGAGGTTCATGTTTCAAAGAAGAAATAAGATCCACTAGGGTCCCGTCTCACTAGCGCTTGTCTACGACCTTAAGGACGCCAAAAAGGCACTTTGGTTCAACTCTAAGATCAAGAAATCAAAAGGAAGATGTCAATAACTTGAAAGAAAGAACACAAGGGACAAGGTGCACGAATTTTACCTTTTCTAAAGCCCAAAACAGTAAGCACAACGAACCCGTATTCGTAGCGATGTTCTCATATCAAGAAGCAGTGAAGAACGGTGCAAAAACGGGTTCCCTAGAAAGAGTTTTAGGGAGAAAAACCATAAGGATTCAAAGAGGAAGGAGGGAGGCAGTTTTCTGAGTGTTGGGGTCGTGTAATCTAGGTTTAGGTCGAGTCTAATGGTATATATATGAGTTTGGGTCATAACGGGTTCCTATTTCAGCCCAAACTGTATACAGTTCGGTATTTTGACCATAAATTTAGTTACAAGTTTTCGGTTGAGCCGTTCTTGGTGTCGTTAGAAAGCTCGGAGAAATATATACAAATTAATGTCTAATGATCTAATCCTAAATCGGAATCTAAGATGGTCAAAAGTTTGATGGAAGTTTAGCGACAGATTTGGTAGTTATTCCTAGATAGGATCCTTAGGAGATTATGATAAGATCTTAAGATATAAACGAAAAGAGGATGATCCTATATTGATAAGGACTAAAATCTGATTGATTGAGGGGCTGAAATCTAAGAATAACACTATCTCTATTGAAATACTAAATCACACGATATCTTATCATATCATTCTTAACCGCTTATTATTAATAAAATCACATATCATATATTAACATATAAAATCAAACATTAAGAGACATAATCTCATATTAATGCAAATAATCATATATTAATATACATATTATCATATGCAATAATATATATACATGTATATAAATATCAAACATATACATGACAGAACAAACACATATAAACATAAGGGTTAATCTTGAGGTGTTACATCTTGCTTAAGCATCACAAGTTGATCACACTTCCCACCTTCTAGGAAGGGGTTGAAGAGAACCCCCTCTATCATGTGCTCAAAGCTAGGTCAAAACAAAATACATCATAGTTCATACAATACCAACACCAGAAAAACAAATCTTGCAAGAAAACTACACCCTGAAACTATACCATCACCCTGTAAATATTAACACCTCTACACATTCTGAAAAAACAAGGTGAGCCAATCATGCTTCTACAAAACACACACGACAAAATACACCGGAATTACCATACCAGAAATTAAAGCAATATTAATTGCTGCTGTCATGACCTGCTCTTTAGCTATCACACTCCTTCAAACTGCAATTCCTCTATTTTCCAGCAGCAGCACATTATTTTCTTTTCATGTGTGCATCAATTTCACCACCCTATTCAGTTTCATATGAACTCAAACTGCTTCTTGAAACAGCATAGAAACTCCCTTTTATTGTAGCATTTTCAATTGCAGCCACCTCTTAGGACTCCCTAGATCTTGCATTGCAAAGTAGTCATCTTCACCTTTTTATAGTCCACCATTTTTGTTGCACTCTAAAATCATCTTTGGATGAATATGCTATTAAGTAAGTAACACGAGCTAAAAATATTATAGCAGCATAACACTTAAAACACACAATAGATTAGGATTATTTAGGATTCTGATGGTTTAAGATTTTTTTTAAATAATTAAGTTTTTTTAATGTATTTATATTTTTGTATTTTAGGAATTTTATCTTCGTTATTGTTAAAAACTTTAACTTTTAGGCCAAGAATCACATTTTCTTCAAAGGTCACTTCTAGTCACTACGTGAAAAATGAGTGAACAGTGGAGAAAATATTGCGGTGATTTAGGGAACGGCCACCGGTTAAAAAACAAACATCTAAGATCGCGACGGTTTTGTTAAACGCCTCAATTAATTTAATTTTAGCGGCGGTTTTAAGTTAAACCGCCACAATTATTGTTAACTTAGCGGCGGTTTGTGCTAAACCGCCACAAATTAATCTAATTTTTTATTTCCACGGGTTTCTCAATTAATTCCCGCTACTTTCACAAAATAGACAGTTACAATTTCTGAACCCTAGCCTCGTGTTCTCTCCATTCGTCGTCGCCACATAGCTTCTCGCTGCATTCATCTCTTCAATCAAGGTGGTTCCGACTTCTTCTCTTCTTCTTCTCACTAGTGCAGAAAAGGGATTTCACATCGGTTTTTTTTGGCTTTTCACATCGGTTTTCAAACTGATGTTGAAACGGTCAATGTGGTTTATTGCCACTTTTCACATCGGTTTTAAAACCGATGTCGAAATAGAAAACCGATGTCAAAAATTCTATTTCAGCAAGACAATAGATCCTATTCAGTACTTTTCACATCGGTTTCTTAAAAAACTGATGTGGTAACCCCATTTTCCACATCGATTATTTTAAAAACCGATGTTATAACCCATTAATTCACATCGGTTTTAAAAATAACCGATGTGTAAATTGCGGTTACCACATCAGTTTTTTAAGAAATCGATGTGAAATATTGGGTGATCACATCGGTTTTTTTCAGAAACCAATGTGAAAGTTTTTTTTTTAAACACCCCTTTACAGTAGTGACAGTCCTTTCCCCTGTTTCAGTAATCCAGATCAATACAGAATCTAAATATTCTCAACACAATCACTTTTGTACAACCAAAACACACTAAATTAAAAGATTACAAACAATAAATATATTCAATTACATTCAGACAACAAAGATAATTATTAACCAAAAAGCTACATATGATATATTATAGATTTCATGTCAAAACATATATCAATCAAAAGCACACTATAGCTAGTACATGATGCGTTTATTATAAACTAACTACATACAAACTATGGTAATTGGTACACTTCAAGAAAGAAAGTTGCCCAACGCATCCTTATGTTATTGATGTCGGCATTAGAGAGTGGAGTCGGTCTGTTGAATATCTGCAAGTTTAATTGGACATAAGATTATATCTTTTAAGTAATAAACTAAAATAAAACATATAACGAGTCTATAACTGTTACAACTAATTGTGTTACCAATTAGCATTTACCTCCTGCCATCTTTTAGTGATACCGGAGGAGATAATTTCGACCATCCATTTCATCACATAATATCCACATTCCCATGATCCACGTTGTTTACAGGACTATGTACAAATGAAACCCAATTAGAATATAAGGAATTAAATAGAAATCAATAATTATACCCACTACGCTTGAAGCATTTGTAAGAAATATCTTACGTTAGGAATAATCCATCTAATAGCCCGACGCCTTTCACCACGCAGCATGTGGATTGCATCAATAGAACTATCATAAGAAAATAAACATTAATTAAAGTATATCTTACAGATTTCAGATGATTAGAAAAACTTCATTACTAATTATAAATTATTTTAATGCTTACGTTTCCATGATGATCTTCAGTTGCTTCACCGGCTTATTTTCCATCGAGCAGAAGAAGACCACGACATTCAACCGAAGGCACAAGATCAACAATTGCCAATGTTTACTGCATTTGCAGAACAATTAGTAACTAAGTCATATATAGTACGTTATAATTAAATAACTGGTACTTACTTATTGAGATAAGGCGCAAGGTAGAACTGATAATCATCTCGGGCAAGTATATCACGTATGGTGGCGATCGGGTCTTCTGATGTTAGGAGAATATCACCCTGAATGAGCATGGGGTCAATGAACCCATAAAGGGTGAGGTTGCCCTGATCAACTAACATGCGATGCAGATACCTAATATATTGATAAAACATGTTAATTATCATAGTATTTAAAATTTAATTACTTAACTTACAAATAAAATGTACTTACGTGCACCATAACAAGATGTGTGCAGTACTAGCCATTTCACGAGCGAGCACCATCTCCATAAGCTCATTCTTTGGGATATACAGATCATCACCTGGCCTGGCATCATGTTCCAACCTTACCAAAGTTGCATTAGCCTCCATGTTCACAACCTGTATAGCCAGACGTGTAAAAACACCACCAGGATCCCCTTTGTCAATCCCCTAAACAACAAAGATATACATTAGTAATCACAATTAAGTTATTTCATTCGTAATTAATTGAATGGTCAAATGAATACCTTGGCAGGAGCAGACTTCTTTGGTCTTCCTGGATCCGACCTTTTAGGCAGAATATCATTTCCAACATCCTAAAAAAACATTATCTTTAAACAATAATAAATAATTTCAACTATAAATATATAAAAACACAACTAATTGAATACCTCAACTGCAACAAGAAACCTGACCAGTCTTCTTGGTCAGGGGATGAAGTTATGAGTGGCCTGGCACACTCTTTGAACCTCCTCAGTGGGCATAAGGACTCGAGCATCAACATCTCGAATAATCTCAACCACGACCCTCACTTGATCATCGGTAATAAACGATGGTGTATGGTATTACCTAAGTTATGTGCCTTCCCCAATGCCACTAAGCGGCGATCATGATGATCATCAACATACAGCTCACACCTATCAAGGTCGTCATCATCATCATCATCATTTTCAGGCTGATGAGGAGGATCACATGAGCCCTTAGTGCTCACATGGACAGAGGGTTGGACACCTGTGTTTTGCTAGGACATAGCAGCCATTATTGCCAGCTGTTGGGAAAACTGCTGGGCCATCTCCTGTCTAAGTTCATCTGCAATCTCCCGTTTTAACCGTTCTCTTTCTGCATCAACATCCCTGTGGCGTTGGTGTGAAGATGAACAATGGTATTGGCGAATTCCAATGCCCCATCCAACACCAATGACACGGCTCTGGTGGTCTGGTTTACCGATGGCGCAGCTAAGATATCCTCGCGTCCTCTAGGAACAAAGGTTCCTTGAGTGATCTGCTCGTCCAAGGCATCCTACAACATATAAAATATTAGGTCACATTACAATTCAATAACATTGTTAAAATCACAATTACAATTCAAACTATACTTACAATCTTCTCAGCTACTTGGCGGGCCTCCTTGGATGTATATTGTCTCGTACTTCTTTGTCGGGCCCTCTTCCATTTACAATGGCGTGCGGGTTGAGGTGGATCAACAACTTCTGGACGATTATCAGTTGTAGGATCTGCCTGAGATGCTTCTTGCTGAAGTCTTTTATTTTCCTCTTCCACCATTGTCAGGTCAAGTTTTTTATATCCCCCACGAAACAGTATATGGGGGTAGACATTCTTGCTTTGGTTTTCCTGCCCTTTTTTCCCTCTTCTCCTGTTATAAATAGAAGACAATTAAATTACGTAAGTAAATTAATGAAATTACATAAATTTAGAGACAACTCAAATAAGTTAACATGAAAGCTGTGATCATGTCGGCTCTGAACAAAGCGATCCCACGTCGCCTGGTCAAGAAACGGGTACACCTCAAGTGGGTTCTTTTCACAGCTTGGCTTGAATACATAATATTTGCCCAAGTCCACCTTAAAAGCCCCCCAACGCTCACCAGCATACTTTATCAAACGCTTCTTCATATTCGTCGTATCCGGCAGGTCAAATGTGAGCTACATTAACACCAAAAGAATCAACGAATTACTGTATGATATTAATAAGATTAAAATAAAGTAGATACAAACACAGGACGTAAAAGTATAGATACCAGAATACTCTACCATATCTGATCTTTCACACCCTGCGGCACATCTTTCCAACGCTCAATAAGTATACTAGGCTTGCTTCGAGCAAGGGTCCCCACAAAACTGATAAACTGCTCTGCCATTGGCCCAATAGGATTGAGATTAGCATCAAAGTCGATTCTTATCCTTTGATTTGAACCACGGTTGGCAGTCAAATTCCTCATTCGTGTGGCACGTCTACCCTTTCTACCCGTAGACGGGGTCTCCGACCCGCTGCATGAAGGAGGGATATCCTCTGGATAAATATCAAACATAACTTATAAATATCGATCAACGTAAGCATAACTTATAAATATCAACGTAAACATATAATATGACTTTAAACATAACTCAAACTAAACTTACACTATCGTCAAGTAGTAAAGTTCTCCCATAACCCTTCTTGATGATCATTACGAGTAGCTTGTACATTGTCCACTGCATTTTCCTCATTGAAATTAGGCACCCGTGTGGAGAAAGAAGGAGTATCAGAAATATCAAGAGTTGAATCTTGATTTCCCTCACTGCCATTATACATGTTTTTTCCTTGGAGAACCGCTGACCACCTTTTGTTAGAAGGATCACGGATATAAAACACTTGTTTTGCTTGGGATGTCATGATGAAAGGCTCTTCTTTATTACCTACCTTATTAAGGTCCACCAATTTGAATCCTAACTCATCGGTTTGCACACCATTGTTACTGTCGACCCACTGACATTTAAAAACAGGCACTCTAAACTTCGTGTAATCAACCTCCCAAATCTCTTCAATGATTCCAAAGTATGAAACAGATGCCATAACAGGGTTTTTATCTTTCAAAATAGAGAAATGCATGGACTCATCGACGACCATAACCCTAATGTTTTTCATAGTACTTTTGTCATCCTAGGACTTTGTATAGAAGGAAAACTTATTGATATCGTACCCACTCCAGCATATGGCATGAAAGTTAGGCCCCTGTGCTAGCCATTTTACTGTATCAGAAGCAGTATCATCCTTTACAATTTTTTCTTTAAACCAGCTCAAGAAAGTCTTATTATGCTTGTTCAAACACCATTTTTCATTCATTATAGGGTAAGTTTCATTGATGATGCTTTTGTGCTCACATAAGTATGGTTCAACCTCATCAGTGTTATTCAATTTATACAAATGTGCTTGAAGCACTTCCTCCCGATCCATGCTCTTAACAGTGATACCTCGTGTACCCTTACCATCATATCTTCCTTCATGACGAGACTTCGGAAGCCCTACAGATTCCGGTTCTGACATGTAGTCTGTACAAAACTCAACAACTTCTTATGCAACATACCTTTCAACAATAGATGCTTCGGGACGGTGTGGATTCTTCATATATCCTTTCAAGATCTTCATGTATCGCTCAATCGGGTACATCCACCTTAAATAAACGGGGCCACATAATATAATCTCCCTCACTAGATGAACAATCAAATGAACCATGATGTCAAAAAATGAAGGTGGAAAATACATCTGCAATTGGCACAAGATAATGGCTGCCTCATTTTCCAAGTCAACCAAATTTTTAGTGTCAATGACCTTGCTACATATAGAATTGAAGAATAAGCATAACCTAGTAATGGCATATCTAACTTTTTTAGGCAAGATGTCACGAATGGCCACCGGTAGTAGTTGTTGCATCAAGACATGGCAATCATGAGACTTTAAGCCAAATAATTTGAGATCTTTCATTGAGACAAGTCTCTTGATATTTGAAGAGTAACCCTGTGGCACTTTGACTCCCCGTAGACATTCACAAAAACTTCTTTTCTCTTTTTTGATAAAGTATGACATGCTGGGGGCAAATAAGTCTTCTTATCCCCCACTTTATGTGGTGCTAACTGCTTTCGTATACCCATCATAACTAGATCGACCTCTTCTAGCCTTCTTCTGGGTCTTCCCATAGATCATGTTAGTGTTCTTCACCCGTTCATAAACTTGGTCTCAAGTCAAGGCCACTGGAACAATTTCATTCTCCGGAAGTCTATTGAAAGCTTTCCTCAATCTACGATAAGGATGATTATGATGGAGAAATCTCCGATGCCCAAGGTAAACTGTCTTCCTTCCATGTTGCAGTTGATGGTGACATGCGCCTTCTTCACATATTGGACATGCTTTATGCCCCTTAACACTATACCCGCACAAGTTCCTGTATGCTGGAAAGTCATTGATGGTGCAAAATAACATGGCACGCAATCTGAAAGTCTCACGGTAATACCCGTCGATCACATCAACGCCTTCATCCCACAACATTCTCAAGTCTTCAATCAAGGGACTCAGATAAACATCAATATCATTTCCTGGTTGTTTTGGACTCTAAATCATCATACTTAACATAATGTATTTACGCTTCATGCACAACCAAGGAGACAGGTTGTAAATTACCAGGAGAACAGGCCATGAACTATGAATACTACTAAAGTTTCCATATGGATTCATTCCATCGGTAGCAAGTCCAAGCCAGAGGTTTCTGGGCTCATTGCCAAACTCCGGAAACAAACTATCAATTCTCTTCCATTGCAAAGAATCAGCCGGATGACGAAGCTGTCCATCACATTTCCTCTCATCTGCATGCCATCTAATATTCTTTACATCCTTTTCATTCGCAAACAATCGTTTGAACCGCGGAATTACTGGAAGATACCATAACACCTTTTCAGGAAGACCCTTGGTGACCGCATCACAACTAAAATCACCATCCTTCACTTTGTAGCGTGATACCCCACACCTAGGGCACTCGTGCATCTCTTCAAACTCTTTCCTATACAACATGCAATCATTGGGGCAAGCCTGTATTTTCTTATACTCCATACCCATCGGACATAATATCTTCTTCACCTCATAGTTTCGGGATGGTAATGTGTTACCTTCTGAAAGCATGTCTTTCAATAACTCAAGCAATTTGGTAAAGCTTTTATCGCTCCACCCATTTCTCTCCTTCACACTGAACAATCTTAACATCACTGACAACCGTGTGAAATTAGTGCACCCCGGATACAAAGCCACTTCCGCATCACTGCACAAAGTATCGTACACATGTGCTCGCCAAAAAAACTCTTGGCCAACATCACGGATCATGTCCTCTAGTCCATCGTCCATATCCACGTCATCAACTTCCTCTCTATGCGACACCCTCGGCCTATCTAACGATTCACCATGACATATCCATATTGAATAACTCTTGCAAATCCCCTCACAAATAAGATGCTCCCGTATCTCCTCAGCTTCTAGTCGTCTCTCATTCAAACAGTTAACACAAGGACAATAAAACCTTCTGTTACCACTATCAGGAGCATTTGTTTTTGAAAATTGTAGAAAATCTTCCACTCCATTCTCATACTCATCACTTGTCCGTCTAGCATTCATCCAACCCCGATCCATGACTAAAACTAATAACTTCGTACTTAGTCCAAGATCTTCATCAACTACTTCTTATGACAGGGTATGGCCCTATCCTATTCGAGAAGAAACTTTTTCAACATTCGGTTAAAAGTTAGTCCTTAACTCTCATGCTCATACTCGACGAAATTTCAGCAGCATTTCCCTTCGGTCTCCGACGTACACGACTTGAACGCGATGACATCCACCATGATAAAGTATGCACCCGGAGAACAAAAGGAAATGTATCAATCCGAACTTTCATCAAGTATATAACATAAGAATCAATGAATAACTATTTCAACTGAATGAAAAAAAATTCCCAAACTGTCCAACTTTGGACAATTCAAGATCCAATACAATGAATGGTACCTTAAGCACGTACACCACTACAAGAAAACTTGATTTCACACGGATTGTGTTATTTTTTATATTTTCCTTGATCCGTCTGAAATCCGTCCGAAATTTCAGATGGATTTCACACGGATTGTGTTATTTTTTTATATTTTCCTTGATTTATCTTACATCCGTCTGAAATCCGTCCGAAAATTTCGGACGGATTTCACACGGATTTGTTATTTTTTATATTTCTTACATCCGTCTGAAATCCGTCCGAAAATTTCGGACGGATTTCACACGGAATTTGTTATTTTTTATATTTTCCTTGATTTATCTTACATTCGTCTGAAATACGTCCGAAAATTTCGGACGGATTTCACACGGATTTGTTATTTTTTATATTTTCCTTGATTTATCTTACATTCGTCTGAAATACGTCCGAAAATTTCGGACGGATTTCACACGGATTTGTTACTTTTTATATTTTCCTTGATTTATCTTACATTTCCTCCAAAATTTGACGTTCTGATTTGTTATTTTTTATATTTTCCTTGATCCGTCTGAAATCCGTCCGAAATTTCGGACGGATTTCACACGGATTGTGTTATTTTTTATATTTCTTACATCCGTCTGAAATCCGTCCAAAAATTTCGGACGGATTTCACACGGATTTGTTATTTTTTATATTTCTTACATCCGTCTGAAATCCGTCCGAAAATTTCGGACGGATTTCACACGGAATTTGTTATTTTTTATATTATCCTTGATTTATCTTACATCGATTTGTTATTTTTTATTTTATTGGGTGTGTTAGCACTGACTTATTTCAGTGAATGCACGCTTACTAGACAATAATTTACGTTAATGTCACTATTATTACCAGTACAGAAAAATCTTTTAAATAACATGATTAAGAGAAAAACATTTCCATATTTTCATTCTATTTAATTTTAGATTTGAAAATAAACTGGTTTGACATTAATCGGACATTAAATTTTGGACCGGGTATTTTCTTAGTTGATCAGTTCAACTATTAATCTTTACTCTAATTTGAATTTCGAAATCATATATTTATCAATATTTATTTTTAGATTCCAAAAAGCTAAAACATGTTTATTTTTAGACTTCACATCTATCACTCATTTTATACCCACTAATGCAAAAAAAACTAGAATTCTCTCTCCTCTCTCTCTTAGAAACCCGTAACCCCCCTCCCCCTCACTTTCTCTTTTCTTTCTCTGCTTTCTTCTTCTTTCTCTTCTTTATTTTTCTTCTTCTTCCCCTTCTCATATCACTTCATCTCCTCCCTACTTTCTCCCCTCTAGCGGCCGCGACTGCCACCCCTGTCCAGCCGTGACCACGCCGCCTGAACCGTCGCCGGAGCCGCACGACCCACTCGTCCGATCCGCCTCCTCCGATCGCCGCGTCCCTGCTGTGTTTGACCGAGCTCCGCCGTGCGGGAAACATGCTCCACCGCAGTAAGTGTTGGCCGCGCCACATCTTCATGGTGGTTATCCACCATGTGAGTTCCTTTCAAGCTCCTTCTTCTTCCTTGAGTTGATGTATCTCTTTCTCTTTTGTTGTCACAGAGAACGAACCACCGCCACGAACCGCCGTCCTCCGCCATGGCATCTTCCTCTTCTTCCTTGGGTAAGTGTTTACCCCTAATTTCTTCTAGTTTCAAAAATCCTCAAATCAGTTTGCAAACCCTAACCCTAGCTCTTTGATTTCATACTGTGATTTGAAATTAAAACTTGTTTTTATGCAATTGGGGTTGTGAATTGGTGTTTCCCTAAACCAATTTTATCATTCTTTAGTTAAAATGATATTTGAATTGTTGTCCTTTTTGTTGATGATATTTGATGCTTACAACTGTTTGAAGTAATCCATCCATAAAACTGTTCACTGGGGGGAAATTGCTAATAAAAAAGAAATGATGAATGATAGTTTAACGCTACTTAACCTTTGGATCTTTTCTTTTTCTTTGAATTTTATTATTTTTTTGTATTCAGGTTGAACATGTTGTCAGGGAAGAGAAGACAATGGCAGCATATGAACTTGTTGAGATATACTGTGAACTCATTGCAGCACGCTTATCAATGATGGAGTCACAAAAGTATTTGAAACTTGCTGAACTGATTTTTAGTACATTCTATCTTATCTACACTGTGAAGTTTACCCCACTAAACATGTCTTTATTGTTTCAAAATGTGTTTACAAATGTATTCTTGTCTATTTTAGAGGGAGTGTCATCTTTTCTTTTTTCACTTTTTAGATTGATCTGCCTGGAAGTTTATATTTATTCAGTTATTCTGCAATTTGGGCAATATCACTGAATTTGCCTTTGTCATGATTTTGTTAGGCTTTATCAAGGAAATGTGTTATCACTTTAGGAGAATCTAATTCTATTTACACTATAAAGAGTAAAAGATTAATGTATAACTAAGGTGGTTCTTGTCACACTAGGGCTCGACTAGAGATGTAGCATGTGAAAGCAACTAAACAAGGGGATATGGCATCCCAGTGTAATATTAAGACTCTTGGACCAAAATAACTTGTGACTATCTCAGTCTTGGTAATTCTGTTCTCATATGAAAACAATAGGCTTTATATCTAGGATATAGCATTGATCAATGATTTTTTATATTTTATGATATTGCAAAAGGTTCTTTATTTTTCGCAATTTTAAACGGTGCACTTGATACACTAGCAAAGACCCTCATTAAGAACCTCAACTGATCATGTGGCTTGCTAGTGGCACCTTGCATTCCTAATGATTTTAGGTACTGACTTGCAGAATTGTATCTGTTTTATTGTTGACATCATGTCTAAATTGGTATTCTATGTATGTCATTTATGTAAATATGCTGGATGCACATGCTTGTCTCTATATTTTATCACATGCTTTGACTTTACTTGTGTGTCACTGTGTCTGAAGCGATTTCTGCATGAGGGTTTTTCTTTCTGGAACTATTGATTTGCAGTATACAACTTTGTTCATTATGATTGTGCATTCTCATTGAATTGACCATGTTATCTTTTCTTTCTTGCCCCCCTTGTTTTAGAAACTGCCCCATCGATTTGAAGGAAGCAATTTCAAGTGTAGTATTTGCTTCTCCAAGATGTTCAGACATACCTGAGCTCATGGATGTGCGGAAGCATATTACAGCTAAGTATGGAAAAGAATTTGTCTCGGTAGCTGTTGAATTACGTCCTGATTGTGGTGTAAATCGCTTGGCAAGTTTCTCTAGCTTCTTGAAGTTGGATAGGATCATGTTAAAGCTCATTTCTTTTCAGATTTATTCTAATTTAATGTTGTCATTTTAGTTGGTTGAGAAATTGTCTGCCAAAGCACCGGATGGTCCCACCAAGATAAAAATACTGTCTGCTATTGCTGAGGAGCATAATATCAAATGGGAACCCAAGTCGTTTGGAGATAATGATGGAAAGTCTTTGCAAGACCCTCAGGTAAATTTTTGAAGACAGTAATTGCAAATGAATTTAGGGCTTTTGTTCTTTCTATTGCCTGCATATTTGGGATTCTTTCTTACAGGAACTGGAAGACAAGAAATGGATTTTAGAGGAGTGCCTTTCCTATAGGTAAGCAGAATAGGAACATGGAATTCAAAGATGCTGCCTCTGCTGCAGAGGCTGTTGCAGAATCTGCAGATCTTGCAAGCATGGCTGCAAGAGCAGCTGCTGAACTTTCAAACCGAGAGAACATGACAAGGCAGTACTCAAGTGGGTCACATAGTTCTTCTGGCAACTTTATTTATTTTTTAGTTTGGTTCATTACATGACCTTCACAGTTCACAGTGGCTTGATCTTTTGATAGTTTTTAAGTCATGACTTTTGGATTGCATGCAGCAATTGGTATTTGATTTTTAGAAGTTGTATGGTACCAAGGCTGTATTTTGTAACAATAGTCAAATTCATGATTTTTTGATTGAATGTGAAACTGCAAATGTTAGTGATCGGTGCCATATAATTCGCATAGATAGTGAAACTGTGATGTAAGTGAAGTGATCTGTCACGGCCATGATGGGCATCACGGCCTGGCCTGACCGTGACAGGTTCTGCCTTGAATGTTGCTTCACTAAATGGTCTGTCACGGCCGTGACAGATTCTGCCTAGAAGGGGTCTGGCTCAGTTGAGATGTCACGACCGTGATGGGCATCACGGCCTGGCCATGACAGCTTCTTCCTTGAACGCTTCACTAAATGGTCTATCCGAAATTCGTCCGAACAATAACCAATAAAATCACAACATCCGTCCCAAATCCGTTGGAAAACAAAAATAAATCTGTCCGAAATTCGTCCGAACAATAACCAATAAAATCACAACATCCGTCCCAAATCCGTTGGAAAACGAAAATAAATATGTCCGAAATTCGTCCGAACAATAACCAAAATCCGGATTTGCACGTTGTCCATATTCCGTCCGCAATCCGTCTGTAAATATTTTCGGACAGAATTTGGGACGGATTTTATAATTTCCAACGAGGCTTTTTCATACGGGTACCATTCCGTCCGTCCGAAATTTGTCCAATTTTCGTCTGAAATCCGTCTGTAAATCTGTCCGAAAAGGATGGATTTCTAGTAGTGCACGTGTGCTCATTAGTATTGCATCTCAAACAGGAAACTAAGGCGCTTTACTAATTAATTAACATTAAGAAAAATAATAAAACACTCCAATCCCCAAGTACAATGCAAACAAAAACCAAATAAGAAAAATGGAGAGGAGAAAGCTTACCGGGTGTGGGAAGAACACTTAGCCGGAAACCGTAATGAATAATGAATATTCTGCTTAATATTCTTCTCGGAACTTGTACCGTAATAGTTTCAATAACAGCTAGTGTACCTATACAAAAAGAGAAGCACTTTGTGAATATTTTCATAACAAGACCAGAATAACAAGTTCACAACAACAATTATGTAGCTTGATCAGTATAGAAGCATAAGTACAGAAGAACTATGATGACAGAGATAAAGCACACACATACATATAAGAAATAGCTGAGCTTACATTAGAAAATCCAAGTTGATGAACACATATAAGGCTACACAGATAAATGATTTAGCAGGTAGAATGATAAGTCACGACACCAAAAAAGAACGGTAAAGAATCAGAGCACCAAAAAAGAAAGGTAAAGAATCATGGCCTATATGTGCATTGCAAAAATTTATGCATGTTATTTTTTCTTGGCATGATACAAGTAAATAATAAGCCATGAAGATGTCGTGCTCTGAATGTAGAAACATCTTTTGATGAAAAAAGGCATTTTCCAATGCAGTCGATTATTCAATCACATCTCTCACTCACTCACTCTCAATAAGTAGTCTCATGTTAGCACATGTAAGATAAGAGCACTATAACCACATAATAAACTAAGTCAAATTTGCTGGGAAAAAAAATGATTCTAATTTTTTCAACACTTGTTCTTCAATCACATTAAAAAAAGATATAGATAATAAACTTAACGTGAAAGGTAAAATAAAAGAAGCAGTACCTTACAAGCGAGAGCAAGCATTACGGTTTCCATATCTTTTTGAGCTTTTGATAAACCAAATTAGTATTTGCTAAGTAATCTACAAATGAAAAGATAGCAAATAAAATCTCAAATTATCATTCAAGTTAAAGAGAGGGGTTGTTAGAAATAAATAAAAAAAACCATTCATGAACCTTTACTTTAACAGCTTAAGCTTTCAAAAATGTTAGCTATAATATGGTATTAGAACCTCTATGATTTATTAGCTTAATGCCCCATCCTTCTCAATAAATTAATGTTGAGTTCAATGTACATGGGTTGCATTTTTCCATGTTTCAAGCCCACTCAACAACTTCAGCTTAATCAAAAAATGGAATGATAGTAAATAAAACTTCAAATTACCATTTAAGTGCAAGAGAGGGGTCCATGCCAACCAAGCTATGCTCATAGTTTGATTAAGCGTGGAACCCTTGATGTTTCAAGCCCTTGACTAAACAAGTACTGCAGCTTAATCTAAAAATAAAATGATAGCAAATAAAACTTTAAATTACCATTCAAGTGCAAGAGAGGGGTCAATGTACCAACCAAGCTATGCTCAAAGTTTGATACAGCGTCGAACCCTTGAGGAGAAGAAAACCCAAACCCACTGCCTCACGCGGAACAAGCGGAGCAAGCGGAGGCTACTGGGTCACGACATGAAGCGGCAGAGCAAGCGGAGGGGCTTCGAGGCTGAGGTAATAGTGGAGGACGTGGCGGAGCGAGCAAGAATAACGGAGGTGTGAGGGTGTGAGGGTTACGAAGCGCGCGTGCTGCAACAGCGAATAAGGTTAAATGAAGAAAATGAAATTGGAGGGTCGTAGCGCGTAAGAGAGATGAATTGGAGGGATGAATAAATATTGAAACAAAATGAAAATACACATCGGTTATATCCAAAACCGATGTGTTATATTGATTTTCCACATCGGTTAACAACAAAAACCGATGTTAAAAATGTTGCTACTTAAAAAAATTCAATTTTTTTGTTCAATCTTCCACATCGGTTATAATAAAACCGATGTGTAATCTTATGGCTGATTAAATTTTTTTTTTTTGGTTTCCCTTTTCCACATCGGTTATCATAAAACAGATGTCTAAAATTAATATTCCACATCGGTTATACTAAAACCGATGTCTAATCTTATGTCTGATAAAAAAAAAAAATTTTGGTTTCACTTTTCCACATCGGTTATACTAAAACCGATGTCTAATCTTATGTCTGATAAAAAAAAAATTTTGGTTTCACTTTTCCACATCGGTTTTTTTAAAACCAATGTTAAATATCTTTATCACATTGGTTTTTATTATAACCGATGTTAAAATATTTCAGTTTAATTTCAAAATTGACACCGCCTCCATTTTCACATCGGTTTTGTAAAAACCGATGTTAAAACTCTGATGTTAAATGCATATTTTGCACTAGTGTCTTCTTCATATTTCAATCTAGGTTTTTAAATTAGTTCATGTTTGATTTCAAATTCTCAATTAGTTCAGGTTCGAACCACTTGAAGGTACTTGGATTTCAAGATTCTAGCGAAGGATGAGTTTCGTTCATGAGGTTCTTGCTTCTCATTCTATGCCCTTTAATTTTTGTTTTTGAAAAATTCTTTAGAAACCTATATCAACTGGCTCTCCCATTTTTTGTGTATCAATTTGATAAATATTTTATTAGTTCCTAGTCTAAAGTTTATGCAGGTATATTTAAAAATATTATGTACCAAAAAAAAATATTTAGACAAATAATGAATTAAATTTTGCCCCTCATTCATCGAGAATCAGAAAGATCCTTATCAATCAAGTTTGAATTTGTTCGTTTGGAATTTGGATATTTAATATATTGAAACCGCCGCTATATTTATATACACAATTTAAATAATAGCTTTGGTGGCGGTTCTAAACCGTCGTTACAATTCTGCTGCTTTTTAAATTGTGATATTTTACCGAGGTTGGTAGCCGCCTCGACATTTTCCTATGATTTCAAAATATGTTATTTGTGGCGGTTTCCAAACCGCCGTAAAATATTTTAGCGGCGGTTTGAACCGCCGCTGTTGGACATCTCAAACCTCCACAAAACACCATATTTTTTAAAGTGACTATATAAGCAAACAACCTCTAACTATCAATCCACCATATTCCCACGTGAATTAACTAATTAAAAACTTATTAAGGTCTATGATAATTTTTTTTTCAAAGGCTACAAAAAACATACGATATAATTTATCTTCACACCTAGACTCATAAATCACCTCTTGTTGTCGTTATGATTAGTCAATCTTCTAATTAGTGATCAAATAATTAGAAACATTAAGATCTAAGGATAAAACACGAAAATAAGAGAAAAAGGAAAAAAAATCTAAAATCAAATCATCAAATCATTGTTACAAGGTTATATCAACACTCTAAAAAAGAGATATTTTAATTACTCATGAAAACAGAAAGAAATAAGTAAACTTCATTATTCCACAATTCTTGGGGTAGCGAAGACGGGAAAAGATAGCACTTCCTTGACAATTAAGATAGCGCTTCTTGCTTGTCTCCGCCTTATTTTTAATAAAATTTCCGTGTGGAAACCCTATTAAAGATAAGTCATTAAAAATTAATCTGTTCTTTTAGTGTATTTTGCCGTTGGACTGTTGTTGCGTATTTTTTCTTGATACGGCTCTTTGAGGTGGTCTTCTTTTTTATTTTTCAATTCTAATTGGAGTACTTCATTTCAATTGGACATGGTCTCACTCACTTTTTGCATCAGATATCGAAGTCCAATTCCAATTAGAATTGGTTTCTATTTCCCCTCTATGTTCATCCACTCATGTGGAATTGATATCTGTACAAATAGACAGATAAAATAGTTTAAAATATCACCAAAATTTTAATTTGATATATTTCGGCATTCTTTCTCAAGAAATGCAAAACTTCTCGTGTTAGTGTCATAACCTGTGGCTTGGAGACTAGTAATTCGGTATAGTTCCTAATCATATGTATCTTGTTGGGTCCAGGGTATAAAAATATGATAAATATAACTGGGCAGAATTAGTAGCATCATCCTTACGGAATATCCATTTCTGCTCCTATTTTGCTATGCTTGTTTTTATTTCTCGTTTTTATTAATTAATCATTAATAATAATTGTAAAACGTCAGTTTGTTTTTGTTTTGTTTGTTACCTGAAAATTAAAACAGAATGAAAAATATAGATGGAAACCAAAGCAAACGGGTTTCTGGTTTCGTGAAAGCAATCCAAATATTTTGGATATGACAGCAGACAGAAACTGGAGTGCAGAAAAAAAACAAGAGAAGACCAAAACATCAACAATAATTAACGTGGTTCGGTGACATACATCTATAGATAGAGAAATTCTTATTCAACAGTAAAAAACACAATATAGAGGTCAATAAATACAATAAACAACCACACAAACTTTACTCTAAGCACACCTATTTTTCTGGTACAGTTTGTAAAGAATAATAAAAAAAAAGGCTTGGTCCATACTCCGTATAGTCGATTTGGTCTCATAATTTACGTAACTTTATGCTATTATCAGTGGATAATATAATTAGACATTATTTTAAATATTTTGTAAACGATGTATTTATTATATTCCGTATATATAGTTTGTCTTGTTTTTATCTTTCTTTCTGTATACCAAGAAAATAGTATAAATAAACCAATACTTACATGGAAAGTGTAAACTACGGAGAGTAAGAGCAAGGTGCAAAACCCAATCATTAGAAAGTAGAAACGCAAATACAAGATGAGCACTCCGATTGTGCTGATGATACCATTTCCAGCTCAAGGACATGTCAATCCCATGATGAGTCTTTCACAAAAGTTGGTTGAACATGGATGCAATATCATTTTTGTGAACACAGACTTCATCCATGAGCGAGTGGTAAGTTCTATGGTCAACCAAGAAAGCATTAATAGTTCTCCAATAAAGTTGGTCTCCATCCCTGATGGCTTAGGACCTGAGAATGATAGAAGCAATTTAGGGGAATGATACAGGCCAAACTGAAATTGGGCCTCCTGCTATATTTAATAGGCCCAAACGAACCATGAGAAGGCCAGCCCATTTGAAAGACTTTGAGTAATACATGATATTTCAGTCTTTTAGTCACTTGCAGAGAAAAAAGAATGAAATAGTCAGTATAAGTGGAAGTTTTAAAAATAAATGTAAATGTAAATGGGTAAAGATGACACTTGTCCTCTGATCCTAATTACTAGGGTGATCCTAATTACTAGGGATGATTTGTTACATTGTGATGCTTTATTATCATGCTGTTGAGGAAATAAAGAGATAACCAGAAAATTCAGGAATTCTCCTTCTCAGTCTCCCTTATCCTCTTCTCTACTCTCTTCCCCTATTCTCTCAACCTTATCCCTTCTGATACAGTAACGTAGTTATAGCTAATTCCATATCATCGGTGCTTTCATCTTGAACTATGCCTCCTAAAAACCAAAACCCAGACCCCAGTGACGCTATCACCCTGCAGCAATTACAAGACTCTATTCTATCCCTCACACATCTTTTCACGGAGTTCAAAACTGCTCAAGATGACCGTTAATTTGTTCAAGATCAACGCCATGATGATGATCAAACCCAATTCCAGTACCTGCAGAACCAAATTCAAGCCCAACCCCTTCTACCCAAACCCACACAATTCCCAGATCAGCAACCCAAGCCCCCTAAATTTCATCTCCAACAGTTTGATGGATCTAACCCCTTAGAGTGGATCTTTCAAGCTGAACAATTCTTCACTTACTATTCCATTCCCCCACAACAACGCCTTTCCCACATTGCTCCCTATATGACTGCTGATGCCCTTGGATGGTTTCAATGGATGCATAAAAATGGTGTTTTATCCACTTGGGCGGAATTCACCTGTGCCTTGGAGCTGCGTTTTGGACCTTCCAGCTTCGAAAACCATCAACAAGCACTATTCAAATTGCGCCAAACAGCTTCTGTTACCACCTATCAACGTGATTTTGAGAGGCTTTGCAATCGGGTGATAGGTTTACCACCTGCTGCAGTTTTAGATCGTTTCCTTTCTGGTTTACGTCCAGAAATCCAACATGAATTGGCCATTTTGAAGCCCACATCCATTTCGGATGCCATTGGCCTAGCCAAGTTGGTAGAGTCTAAACTACAAGCCAACCGTTCTCACCATTTCCCCAAACCTTACACCAGATACTCACCACCCACCAATTTCCCCCCACCATCTTCACTACTCCCACCTCCATCTCCAAGACTAGCCCTACCCGCCCCACCTAACCCACAAAATACCTTACCCATTCGTCGTTTATCACCCTCGGAGCAACAAGCCCGTCGTGCCAAAGGGCTTTGTTTCAATTGTGATGAACAGTTTCATTCCGGACATCGCTGCAATTCCCGCCAATTCCTCTTGTTACTTACTAATGAGGAAACACAACCACCAGATGATCCTCCTGACAACCTATACTTGATAACTAAGCCTAGCCCACCCTTACCCACCACCTTAATCCCTAACCCAACCATAGCCTCTACACCACAAACTCCTACCCAGGAACTTGAACATTTTAACTTATCTATGGATGCCATGACTGGCCAAGCCTCTCCTAGGACCCTGCGTTTTCAGGCCCATGTTCAAGGCCATCCTATCACGGTTTTTGTGTACACGGGCAGCTCCCATAATATTTTACAGCCACGGGTAGCTACATTCCTTGGACTAGTTGTCCATCCTTTAGAAACATTCTCTGTAATGGTCGGTAATGGGGCACATATACAATGTTCTGGGTGTTGCAAGGATGTACCTGTGACAGTTCCTCCTGTTACATTCCATATTCCGTTCTATTTGCTTCCTATTCAAGGTGCTGATGCTGTATTAGGGGTCCA
This sequence comes from Sophora flavescens, assembly GCA_030762895.1. NCBI lineage: Eukaryota > Viridiplantae > Streptophyta > Magnoliopsida > Fabales > Fabaceae > Sophora > Sophora flavescens. Next base: position 31,240,350 of record CM061062.1, on the reverse strand, counting down.
ATGGTTACAAACCCTGGGTCCTTTTGTTTCGGATTTTAAAGTGCCATCCATGCAATTCTATTTTGAAGGCTCCCTCATCACTCTTAAGGGTACAGGTTCCCCTATGCTTACTCATGCCTCTTTTCACCAAATTATCCGTATGTTGCACACAGATGCTATAGCCACTTGCCATGCTATATCTATGCTTCCCTCTCACCCAACCACTATCCTTAAAACCGAGGACCTAGAGACACTACAATCTGTCTCACCTGACCTGCGCCTCATACTCCTACAACATTCCTCTATTTTCTCCACACCCCACGGCCTTCCCCCAAGCAGACCACATGACCACCACATACACCTACTACCCAACTCCCCACCCTTTAACACTAAGCCTTACCGCTACCCATATTTTCAAAAAGAGGCTATGACAAAAATAATTGCTGATATGTTGGAGGAAGGGCTTATAAGGCCTAGTATTGGCCCCTATTCTTCTCCGGTTCTCTTAGTCAAAAAGAAAGACGGAACATGGAGATTTTGTGTTGATTACCGGGTCTTGAATGCTATTACTATTAGGGATTGTTTCCCTATCCCTACTATTGATGAATTGTTGGATGAACTCCATGGGGCTTCCTTTTTCTCTAAAATAGACTTACGATCCGGTTACCACCAGATCCTCTTAGCACAAGAAGATATTCCCAAAACTGGTTTTAGAACCTTTGATGGCCACTATGAATTTTTGGTGATGCCCTTTGGCCTCACAAATGCTCCCTCTACTTTTCAGGCTGCCATGAATGACCTATTGCGCCCCTACTTGCGCAAATTCGTTTTGGTATTTTTTTTTTATGACATTCTAATATTTAGCACTACTTGGACATCTCATTTAGAGCATGTGCAGCTGATTTTACAGTTATTGGGAGAACACCAATTCTACGCAAAGTTGTCTAAGTGCCAATTTGGAGTAAGTTCAGTTGATTATTTGGGGCACATCATTACGGGCCAGGGTGTCCAAGCTGACCCTAGCAAGCTTGAGGCCATCCGTGAATGGCCTACTCCTACTTCCCTTACTGCACTCCGAGCATTTTTGGGCCTCACAGGGTTTTACAAGCGCTTTGTGCGCCATTATGCATCTATTGCAAGTCCCTTGACCGAGTTACTGAAATCCAGCACTTGGTTATGGACACCTGAGGCCTCTGCAGCCTTTGAAAACCTCAAAACAGCTATGCTACAATTACCAATTTTAACTTTGCCAGATTTTTCCTTACCTTTCGAAGTCACTACTGATGCATCCACAGTGGCTATTGGGGCTGTCTTGTCTCAAAACCACCAGCCCATATCCTTTTTCAGTAAAAAGTTAGGCCCGAGGTTGAGTTCTTCCTCCACTTATGTTCGTGAGTTATATGCTGTGACAGAAGCAGTTAAAAAGTGGCGTCAATATCTCTTGGGCACTACATTTAAAATATACACTGACCACAAAAGCTTGAAAAGTCTTCTTACCCAAACCATTCAAACACCGGAACAGCAGAAATGGCTTACCAAATAGGTGGGCTATCACTATGAAACTCACTATAAATCGGGAAGGGAAAATGTAGTGGCAGATGCTCTTTCCCGAATGTCGGATCGAGACACCGAGGTAACTCTAGCTACTATTAGTTTCCCTACTGTTCCTATGCTATCTACTTTAAAAGAATTTTTTTCATGTCATCCTGAGGGGACTAAGCTAATCTCTAAGTTACAGACTGAGCCTTTGATGCAGCAAAATTTTTCTTATAATGGAGGACTCCTATATTTCCGAGACAGGTTATTTATCCCTAAGGACTCTGGTCTCATTCCTTTCTTATTAGAGGAGTTTCATGCATCACCCTTAGGGGGCCACTCTGGTATTAAGGCGACTCTGGCGAGAGTCTCAGCCAATTTCTATTGGCCTGGAATGCATGCTGATGTAAAAAAATATGTGACTGAGTGCTCTGTATGCCAGCACAACAAACACAGCACCCACAGTCCGTATGGGTTAATTCAACCCTTACATATACCAAGCAAAGTATGGGAGGAAATTTCGATGGATTTTATTACTAACCTCCCCAATTCTGCCAACAAGACTGTCATTTGGGTGGTTGTGGATCGTCTGACCAAATTTGCTCACTTTGTGGCCTTGCCATCGTCATTCACTTATGCATCCCTTGCTTCGACTTTCCTCACTGAGATTTACCGCTTGCATGATGCCCCAAAAACAATCGTTAGTGATCGTGACAAGGTTTTTCTCAGCAAATTCTGGAAAGAACTTTTTAAGGCTATGGAAACTACTCTTACCTTCAGTAGCTCGTATCACCCGCAAACCGACGGCCAAACCAAGGTCCTTAATCGTTGTTTAGAGACTTATCTGCGTTGCCGTCGGTAAGGATGAGCCCAAACACTGGTCCCGGTTCCTGGCCTTGGCAGAATTTTGGTATAATTCTTCTTTCCACTCGGCAATTGGGATGACGCCATTTGAAGCCCTTTATGGCCGTGCTCCACCTTCAATTAATGATTATGTCCCTGGCACCTCCAAGATCGGATCTTTGGATGAAACCCTGGCACAAAGATCAGAAATTTTGAAACTTTTGAAGTGCAACTTACTGAGAGCAAGGCAAAGAATGGTTCAACAAGCTAACTCCAAGAGAACTGAGAAGGTATTTGAGGAAGGACAGTGGATATACCTGAAACTTCAACCATACAGACAAGTCTCAGTGATGAAGAGGTCCTCCCAGAAACTTGCCAAACGCTTCTATGGGCCTTTTTGCACCCTCCGCCGCCTCGGACCCGTTGCGTACGAACTCGAGCTCCCCACAACGGCGCGCATCCATCCGCTTTTCCACGTCTCACTGTTGAAACCGTGTCGTGGTCACCCCACCGCTCAGATCTCCCTGTTGCCTACCGCGGCCGTGACCTCTGCTGCTGATGGTCGTCCTCTAGCGGTCCTGTGTCGCCGTTTGGTGCCCTCGACTCTGGGCCCTCAGGAAGAACTTCTCATTCAATGGGAGGGACAAGACACACATGAGGCCACGTGGGAACTGGCTTCCTCTTTCAGACAAGCTTATCCTACTTGTGATCTTGAGGACAAGATCGTTTTGGGAGATCAAGGTAATGATACAGGCCAAACTGAAATTGGGCCTCCTGCTATACTTAATAGGCCCAAACGTACCATGAGAAGACCAGCCCATTTGAAAGACTTTGAGTAATACATGATATTTCAGTCTTTTAGTCACCTGTAGAGAGAAAAGAATGAAATAGTCAGTATAAGTGGAAGTTTTAAAAATAAATGTAAATGTAAATGGGTAAAGATGACACTTGTCCTCTGATCCTAATTACTAGGGTGATCCTAATTACTAGGGATGATTTGTTACATTGTGATGCTTTATTATCATGCTGTTGAGGAAATAAAGAGATATCCAGAAAATTCAGGAATTCTCCTTCTCAGTCTCCCTTATCCTCTTCTTTACTCTCTTCCCCTATTCTCTCAACTCTATCCCTTCTGATACAGTAACGTAGTTATAGCTAATTCCATATCAGGGAACTGTGTGATTCTATATTAAACACCATGCCTGCTATGCTTGAGAAGCTCATAGAGGACATTCATTTGAATGGTGACCATAGAATCAGTTGCATTGTTGTTGATGGAATTATGACATGGGCATTGGAAGTTGCTTGTAAGATAGGAATCAAAGGAGCAGTCTACTGGCCTGTATCAGCAGGAATGTTTGCCTTGCAATACAACGTCCCCAAGCTTATTGATGATGGGGTCATAGATTCTGATAGTAAGAATATCATATTTCACTAACCAGTTTTTTTTTTGTTTGAATTTTGTTTTGAAAACTCCATTAAATAAGGAATCATATGCAACTAAGATAAAATAACTTCATTTTGTTTTGCCCTACAGGATACTCAATCACAAAAAAGACATTTCAAATATCACCAAGTATGCCTGCAATGGACACAAGTATCATTTGGTGGTCAAATATGTTGGACCCGATAGTTGGGAAGAAAATATTTATTTATGTGTCGCATTGCATACGAGCTTTAAATTTGACTGAGTGGTGGGTTGGTAATACAACCTATGAACTTGAACCGGGAGCATTAACCTTTGTTCCTAAACTCCAGCCAGTTGGTCCACTATTGAGAAGTTATGACAATACAAGTGTAACTGAAAGATCATTGGGGCAGTTTTGGGAAGAAGATCTCTCTTGTATGAGTTGGCTTGATCAACAACCTCATTGTTATGTCTTGTATGTTGCTTTTGGTAGTTTCACTCTCTTTGACTAGACCCATTTCACAGAACTAGCTCTTGGACTCTAGCTAACCAATAGACCCTTTCTTTGGGTTGTGCGCCAAGATTCCAATATCGACAATAAGATGGCATACCCTAATGAATTTCGAGGGAGTCAAGGTAAGATAGTAGGATGGGCTCCACAACAGAAGGTGTTATGCCACCCTGCCATAGCTTGCTTTATTAGTCATTGTGGTTGGAATTCTACCATAGAAGGTTTGTCTAATGGGGTGCCCTTTTTGTGTTGGCCATATTTTGCTGACCAAATTTATAACAAAAGATACATATGTGATGAGTTGAAGGTAGGGCTAGGATTTGACTTGGACGAAAATGGAGTGGTGTCACGCAAGGAAATAAAAAAGAAGGTAGATGAACTGCTCAATGATGAAAGAATGGGGTCAAAGTCTCTGAAGCTAAAGGAAAAACTATTGAACAACTTGGCAGAAGGTGGTAGGTCTTCTAAAATCTTTGTCAAGTTTGTAAAATGGCTGAAAGAGTGAAAGAATAAGTTTTTGCCATTTGTGCAAATTTTTCAAGTTTAGTCAGCATATCTATTTTGAAATATTGTTGTTCATTTCCTATTTCGATGGAATAAATTAATTAAGTTTAATCCCTACAAAGTATCAGTGTCTTGGTTTTGGTCAATACATACACTTTTTTTCTTGGGTTTTGCTCATGGCAAGTTCCAAAACATTGACATTGGACTCTGTCTTTAGTTCTCATCCGTTAATTAATGACGTGACTAAGTATGTTTGAAGGCTTAATCATGTTCCCTGGGTGTTAGTGAGCTTGTGTTTCAAATTTGAGGTGAATCAGACTTGAAACGGGCTCAAAATGAACCGAAACACGCAAAAGACGAGTACCAACATCAGCCTTACATTCGAGTGTGGAGAAGCCCAACATTTTAATGTTGGCACGCTTAAACATGGGCCATATGGACGCTTGAGCGTGGAGTAATTCTGTACACATGTGGGATATGTGGCTTTGCAAAGACGACGCGTGGCAGAGACATGGCGACGAAGGAGCTACGCTCTAGTGTAGAGAGATCCCACGCTAGAGTGTGGGCACATTAGAGCGTGCATGTCTCGCACGCTAGAGCGTGCTGAGTGCTGCATGCAAACTTAAGTTTTCGCTTAAGTTATTTGGCTAGCCTTTCTTCTTCATTTTCACTTGCAAACTCAAAGGAACAGAGTGAGAGAAAAATACAGATTTAAGATAGAGAAAGTGGAGGTTGAGGAGAATCCGGTCATCGATTCACGATTTCGATTACACCACTGCGATCAGGATGACAAGTACTCTAAGGATACGTGCTCGACTTCTCGATACGACTGAGGCAATTCCCGAATCCCTAACATCGACACATCGACATTGCCAACATTAGTATTCTTAGTCATTTCCATGATTTCTTCTATCGTTTTTTTATTCGATTATGTTTTTTGAGCAAGATTAGGGTTTATGACTATGCCTGCATGTTGTCTATGTTAGGGCAAATTTCGGAGCATCGGGGAGCCCCGAGGAGTGCGTGACAACAGCTGTTACTAAGGGAGGAACACGTTTTTCTTAGCTCCAAACAGTACGAGAAAAGCCAAGGTGTGAAGAAAGTAATCGATATCGTCAGGGAGGCAAGCATAGTATAGTCAATGTTTTAAAAACCAAACCGGACCGGCAGGTTCAACCGGTTGAACCGGGAACCGACCGTGTCTGCAGTTCGGTTAGCCTCTAAGAACCGTTCTGATTCACTTTTTATTACTTTTTTCCAGTTTTTTTCACTTTACCATTCTTTCTTCTTTCAGATTCAGTCCTTTCATATTCATCTTCTTTCTCTGCTTTGTCCCTCTACGCTGTCCCACAAATGCTCTGTCGTGTTCTCTGATCGTCGACGGCGGTTCGCTGCTCGCCAAGTACAGCTCCCTGTTCTGACGATGATGCTCCTACACCCTCAGACATGGTGTGGGTGGACGCATGTAGGGAGGCGGAGGGAGGGGTGGGGTAAGAATCGTTAGATGGCTGAGCAATGAGAAAGAAAGGACGGGGATCCGTAAGGCTTAGAAGCAGATCAATGCAGCGAAGTAGAATTGGACGATTTGGTTTCTATAATGAAATGAAAATGGGATTTTGTGTAGGTATAAATTTTTTTGACATAAACTGAGGCCTAATTTATTTTTTGGATATGAGTTCATACGAACGAGGCCTGGAAGTTCTATTGGGACTATCATATAATTTATGGCATTGGAACTAAAAAGCACATCTATTTTAATTTTTTATAGATTTTTTTATCAACATACATTTTTTATGCATATATTTATTTATTTATTATAAATTTTTTTATTTATTTATAAATCATCCCGGTTGAATCAATTGAACCATGACCGGAGGTCTCACCAGTTCAATCTTGGTCCGGTTTTAAAACATTGAGTGTAGTTTGTTATCTATATGTGTAAGATGCTCCAAACCCTACTAGTATGTAGATTAATCGACAATGGCTAAATCGTATAAAAATTCATGCATGGACGACACTGGGGATTTATAAGTAAAGACTTTCAGTGATATCCACAATTTTGGGGAATATGGTTTTGTTTGGGGATTTGCAAGAAGTTGGGGATTTGCAGGAATAAGGAAGAAGGAAGAAGGAATGAGGAAGGAGAAAAGAGGAAGGAGGGAGAGAATGAGATTATTTTCTCTCTCTAAAACAAAGATTCTGGCGATAGGAGGCCGTTTCCTGCGACTGAGGTGGTGGTTTTGATACCGTTGGTGTAAAACTAATGGAAATGACCAAAATGTGCTAACTTTTGTAAGACAACAGACCAAATCAAAACAAAAAATAAAAAAGGGACCAAAACGAAACTAAAATAAAGATAGGGGATCAAAAATGTATATATATATATATATATATATGCCAAATTTTATCTATTTCACTAGTTTTAGAGATATACTCTTTATAAAATCTTCATAGTCCTGATTAAGTACCACACACAGTGGCGGATCCAGAAACTTTCTATAGTGGGGGCAAGAAAAATATTATAAGCTTTTTTTAAAATACATAACCTCTTAACAAAAAAAGAAAAATACTTGATTTTTTACAAATTACAATTGCAGCGATATATTTTCATATTTTAAAAATGTTGCATCATCATTTTTTCAAACTATAATACATATTTTTTATGGATGACTCTAATGTAGTTGGTGAATTTTACCTTTTCAGACTCTGGTGTTGATTTTTTTTCAAAAAAAATATTTCTTCATTTCTATTTTCTAGCACACAAAAATGATATAAAACTAATTAGATACTTAATAACTAATTAAAATTAAAACAAAACCATACATTTTTCAACTCTACCAAGCATAATATCCTAACGTATAAAGCATAATTAAAGTGATAGAAATTAGAAACTAGAACAGTAAAACCCATTAAAAAATTAGAAGAGAAAAGAGAGCAATGACCCTGTAGCCCGTGTCTTCCCTTCCCAGCTTTCCTCAGACTCTTTGCTCTCTGTTACACTATTTCTTTGGTGAGACTGAGTATTGTTTTGCATTTGAGAAAATGCAATTGAAATTGAAATCACGTGACTGTGTGAGCAGAGTCAGTGACCACCCGTGTGTGTGTTTAACAGTGACTAACAAGTAAAGAGTGGTCTACTCAGTGTCCAGTGTGTGTTAGTGACTGCTAGGCAAAGAGACAAAGTGTCGGTAATACCTTTGTACAATTGAAATTTAAAACAAACTGAAATCCCTCCCTTAAAAAAGAGTACAAATTCATTCTCCCTGTTATCTCTTATGATTTAACTATATTGACTGAAAAAGAAATTATCTCATGGGGCAATACCAATTTTTTTGTGGGGGATAAAAATAAAATTTGTTAAGGATGTATATGTAAAAAAAAATATGCCTGTCCAACGTGCATCCACCAATGACCACACAAGACTTTTTTTTATCACAAAATAGTATTTTAAAATCCTTCAAAATCTTAATTGATAGGATTGTTGGAATCTTAATGTATTTTATGAATTTCATTTTCTTTGGGTGTCTATGTTATTAACACGTATATGACATTGATAATAAAATTATTGTATTTTGAAATGTAAGAATTCTTGATTGTTAAAACATCGAAGTTCTTTGAATCTTTGGTTCTCTCTCCTTTCATTCTACTCTAATTTAACATTCAAGTATCGTTCATCCCACACTTAAGTGCTGTTTAAAGCATCAAAACTTTTTGCAGCAAAGGTAATTGGTTTCTACTAAATTGGTTTTTACACCAACTTAAAATTAAAATTGGTTTCTAATTCCTCTCTGTGTTCAACCGCTCATAATGAATATGTCAGAATTCATATGTGTACAAATAGATAGAAAACAAAATTAATTAGACTTCGACATGGGATCATAGTACACAACATGGTAATTTGTATGCCTCCAAAAATTTTATTTGATATCTTGCGGCATTCTTTTTCAAGAAACGCCAAACCTGACTTGTAGCTTGGATCAGACAAGCAATTCCTAATCACATCTCTCTCGTTAGGTACAATTTCATATGTATATTATGTGTTGTTTTCTAATGACAATATGATATGTATAAGAGTTGTTACACATGTATGCTTTCATTGATGAATTATTCTATATGTCTTATTGTCATTGAAAAACAGTACATAATGTATCTATGAAATTATACATAACCTTAAGTCTTGTCCTATATTTATTATAAAGTATACTATGGTAGGAGTTTCTTTCGTTAGTGATGCAGGGTTTCCTTCTTTGGAAGTAGAGAAAGAATAGTAAGTAGAAAGAAAGAACATACAAGAGAGATCCAAGGAAACCAATGAATAAGAAAATGAGAAAATTTCTCCTTCATGCATGGCCATTTATTTGTTACGAAAGTTGGCTATAAAAGCAATTGCATGCATTCATTTGTGGCATCCCCGTAGAAAACCAAAACATATAGTTTTGAGAGAAAAGAAAATCTCACTTATGTGAGAGAGAAAATTCTTTTGAGAAAAATCAAGAGAGTATTTAGTCACCAATATTTTGGTGAGATTATTGCTATATTTAATGTAATCCCATTATTTTTTATAGTGGAAGATATTGTTGTTATTGTTTGATTGTGATTACACAAAGTACGGGAAAATACAAATCCTGGGATAATAAATTATCCATTGGCCTTGTATTAGGTGATTTTATTTGTTATCTTTCCCAACAAGTGGATCAAGAGCATCGGTTCATTACACAGTTTAACTTGTGTTATTCACAATGGACGAGTCAACCTCGATAGCATCCATAACAATGATTAAGTTAACCTCTTCAAACTACTCCATTTGGAAGCCCGGAATGGAAAACATCCTCTAATGCAAAGATCTGTACTAGCTAGTGTTGTGAAAACTGAACCGGACCGGCCGGTTCAATCGGGAACCGGCTGTGTCCATGGTTGGGTTTGGCTAAGAGAGCCGGTTGTCCTGAAAAATCGGGAAAGAACAGGAAAAACTGCTTGAACCGGATTAAAACCGAAGAAACCAGAGAACCGGATCCGGTTAAGAAGAACCCGGCGGTTACTGAAAAAGTGTAGAAGAAGAAGAAGATGTTCCGCCGTTCTCGCGTACTGTTCCAGCTTTCATTTGCGGTGCATAGATGAAAATAAGAAGAAACCAGCTTTAATTTGCAGCACATAGATGAAAAGAAGAAGACTATTGTGTGGTATTGCAGCACATAGATGAAAAGGAAAAATTGAAAAAAATGCTCTTGTGTGGCGTAAGTGATAAAAGTAAAACTGATAGAACGTGAAAATGAAGGCCATATGGGCTTTAGGGTTTGTGTTATTTTATTATTGGATTTGGGCTTAAAGAAAATCTCAATGATTTGGGCTCAATAATAAATTAAATAATCAAGTATAATTTTTTCTTTTAGCCCAATAATAAATTAAAGATATATAGGACTTATTTGAGAGCTTAGACTTTAGCTTAAGTTTATGGTCCATTGACTAAGTGGTTTTATCATAATGAATTGAGTTATAATATTTTTTATAATTTTTTATGTACACATATATTTTTATACTTATATATATTTATTTTATAATTTATTTATTTATTTATTAGTCACCCGATTCACCATTGGTCGAACCGGTTGAACCAATTGAACCATGACCGGAAGCTGTTGCCGGTTCGATCTCCGATCCGGTTTTTAAAACATTGATACCAGCTTTGTAAAATAAAGGGACGAAGTCAAACGGCAAGTCTGATGATGACTAGAATTTGATGAACAAGAAAAGCATCGGACAAATTCGACAATGGATAGATAGAGTGTCTTTCATCGTGTGGCGCAAGAAACAGTTGCGTACACGTTATGGACGAATCTAGAAACCTTGTATGAGAGAAAGACGGTCCATAATAAAGTCTCTACTATTCGATGATTAGTGAACCTCGAGTATAGAGAGACCCAGAGTGTTTCTAAACACTTGAGCGATTTCCAGGGATTGGTGAATCAACTCACCAATGTGAAGATAGTGCTTGACGACTAATTGCAAGCATTGCTACTTCTCAATTCCTTGCCAGAAAATTAGGTCACACTTGTGGTTTCATTAAGTAACTCAGCACCACAAGGTGTTCTGACATTGGACATAGTAAAAGATAGCATGTTCAATGAAGAATCAAGAAGGAAGGAACAAGGAATGCCAACAGAGTCGGAGGCGCTTGCCATAGAGTATCGTGGAAGAAGCAACAACAAAAAGTTCAATGCTAGAGACAAGTCAAGGGGTAAGTCAAGAGGCAAATTCAAAGGAAGGTCGAGGACAAGAAGAAACGTAGAATATTACTACTGTCACGAGAAAGGCCACATGAAGGGAGAATGCAGGAAGTTTAAAAGGGAGCAACAAGAGAATGGTGATGCAAGTAACGTAGCCGCTACCATTCTGGTGCATCATTTCACGTAACCTCCCGAAGAGATTTCTTTACCTCATATAGAAGTGGAGATTTTGATCATGTGAGGATGGGGAATGATAATAGATCCAAGATTGTGGGAAAAGGAGATGGTTCCCTAGAAACAAACACCGGTTGTCGCCTAACTTTGAAAGATATGAGACATGTTCCTGACATGCGTCTCAATCTAATATCCACATGCCTACTAGACGAAGAAGGGTATACTAGTGTGTTTGGGGATAGGAAATAGAAGCTAACACAAAGTTCCCTGGTGATAGCACGAGGCAAGAAAGTTAGCACTCTTTATGTGACAGAAGCCAAAGTCAATAATGGGTGTGTTAATGCTCTCGAAGAAGACTCCTCAGTCGAGCTATGGCATAAACGGCTCGGACATATGAGTGAAAAGGGCTTCAAATTCTAGCCAAAAGAGATACCTTGGCAGGTGTGAAAGGATCGAAAATGTCTCTTAAGCCATGTACACAATGCTTGGCTGGAAAGCAACATAGAGCTTCATTCCGCTACAAGGTCCCACATAGAAGACCCAATGTTTTAGATTTGGTGCATTCTGATGTTTGTGGTCCAATGACCACTAGTACTCATGGAGGTGCAAGGTATTTTGTTACCTTTATTGATGACCACTCCAGGAAGGTTTAGGCATATGCCCTCAAAACAAAAGACGAGGTGTTTGCAGTATTCAAATAGTTTCATGCTAGTGTTGGGTGAGAAACTAGTAGAAAGTGAAAGTGTGTTCGCACTGACAATGGAGGAGACTGAGAGGATGAACATAACTATTGTTGAAAGGGTGAGAACGATGTTATCTCATGCCAAGTTACCTAAGGGCTCGTTTGGTGGTCAAGATAAGAGAGACAAGATAGGATAAGCTATCATATCATGTCTGAAACTAATGTATGGTGAGCCAGCAGGATAGGATAAAGCAATCCTGTCACCTATCGTATCTTGTCCATCTAGTTAAAATTTTATCGTGGGGGAGGGTTGGGTTACAACCCAATATGATAGGATAATGTGATTTTAAGTATAATAAAATATAAAAATATTTTATATATAAAATAATTAAAGTATAATAAAATATAACATAGTTAAAAAAGATATAATAAAATATAAGAAATTTTAAAAAATCAAACAATTAAAAATTAATTTTATTTTGCTTCAATTTTAATTTTATTATTTTATATTTATTTTTTTAAAAATTTAAAAAAAAAATTATTATAATAATTTAACTATATGTAAAGTAAAAACTAAAATGAATATTTAAAATTAGAAAAAATTAATTTAAGTTAAACAATATTTTAAAAATTTAAAATATTATATGTAATTTTATAACAAGGATAATTTTGTCCTTTTATATTATTTTAAAAAATGAAAATTATAAAAAAAACTAAAATCTAATCAAATATGAAAACATTTAGAATAAAATCGAAAATTTTAAAATTTATACTAAAATTATAATGATATCTAGTTGGCTATCTAGTGAACACCAAACATCGGATAGGATAACAGCTTATCCTGCTTGTGACACCCTCTACCCCGCATACATTTATAAAAGCATTTAAGTTATAAAATAAAAACATGCATTTTTATCAATAAATCAAAAACAACGGGTAAATGGTACCATATTGTAACAAGTCTCAAACGCGGAAAAAATAACATAAGTTTTAAAACAATAACATAACATGAAACAAACCCAACCCCAGATGTCACATACAGAGCTGGTATAACCAAATCCAGAAAATATCCTCGGATAAACAAACTGAACCAAACAAAACAAATAAAAAGTGGAAAACCTAACTACGAGTCACGGCTCCTCAGAGTCACTCCTCAACTGGCTGCTCGTCGTCCTCTGCACAAAAAGATACATGCAACAAACACAAAACATAGCAATGGGGAGTAAGAAACATGTATATGAATATAATGGCAAGGAAGCAGTTAGCAAGACGAGCATGCATCACAACAATCATGTTATCACAACAATAGCATAAAACATAAACAAGTAATAACATCATACATTAACGTATGTTATGCGATGCGATGCGATACTACTCCACTACTCCCTTATGCACTTGGATCCATTCTACCTCATGAAGTCAACTTCGGAGTTACATATCCACATTGACCAATAAGCACCAACGCCGAGGTAATCCACTTTACCTTGGGTGGACCCCATGGATAGCCGACGCACCTTACTCTCGGATGCGCCACCGCGGGCCGCACGATTCACCTAACTCTCGGATGAATCACCGCGGACGGCCAGATCGCCTTACTCTCGGACGACCTCCCCTATGTTGAACATCCCCCACTAACATCTACGATGCGTGAATGCATGATCAAGCAACACACAAGCACAACCACCACCTCCGCTTGGCCACTAGGCTACCCAAGTTTTATCACCATCAACACCTCGGCCACTTGGCCATCGAGGATTTAATTTTGTCTTTTAATCTTTTAAGTCTTTCAACACTCTAGCAGTTCTGCACCAGAGATTACCACCTCTACCACTCGGATATCGAGGCCCCCTTGGCCACTAGGCTACCAAGTTACATCATCATCTTTAATTAACACTCTGCCCATTAAGAACCAGATATTACCACATTGATCATCATGCATCAAGGCCCCCTTGGTCACTAGGCTACCAAGGAACAGTATCTTATCACTTGTCTTTTGTCTTCATGTTCGTTTGGTGTCTTATAAATTATTTAAGACGTTTGGGGTAAGCACCCCTGTTGTGCTCTATTTCTGTCTTCTGTTCTGGGCAGGGGAGCACGCCCCCCATTCAACACGAGGATGTTGGCCTTTTAGTCAAGCACGATCGTGCTGACTATCAAGCACGATCGTGCTGACTATCAAGCACGATCGTGCTGACTATCAAGCACGACCGTGCTGGAGTAGTGCGGCCTTTTTGAATTTTAAGGTGGAGCATGGGTGTGCTCCTTATTAAGCATGGCTATGCCACCTGGAGCATGACCGTACTGGTGTGGGCAGAAAGGTCAGAAACCCTTTCCCAAACCTTTTGGTATAAATTAATGGATTAAACCTATTGGCTTTTACTAAGTCTTTAAACGTTAATTTCATTGCTCTTAGCTTAATCTTCATGTCTTATAGTTAAAGGGGAATCAGTCCTTTAATCTTAGTTTCCTTTTAATTGTCCCTAAACACTCATCGATCAATCCATAGGGTCCTTGACTGAACCGTTTGGCATAAATCATTGCCCCTTGATGAGTGTGATTACACTTCATATTTCATTGTCATTTTGCATGCATTTTCATATAGTTTAGGCATATTTAATTTGATCTTTTGTTAGTTTTTACCTTGGAACGGGTAAGGCGGTTTCGTGGTGTTGTTTTGCAGGAATTAAGGATTAAATGCTCAGGATTAGACATGATGGAGCTTGGATGAAGATAGAGCTTGAAAAGTGAAGAAAATGTACCATACAGAACCCATCACGACCTAGCCGTGATGCCCATCACGGCCATGATCAAGCAAAACTGGAAAGGAAAGAAGGCAAAAGTCAGAAGCTGTCACGGCCTAGCCGTGATGCCCATCACGGTCGTGACATGTTAACTGAGCCAGACCCCTTCTAGGCAGAATCTGTCACGGCCAGGCCGTGATGCCCATCACGGCCGTGACAGACCATTTGGTGAAGCAACGTTCAAGGCAGAAGCTGTCACGGCCTGGCTGTGATGGCCATCACGGCCGTGACGCACGCCTAATCTATAAATAGACATCTGGGCAGAACGAAAAAGAGAACTTTTTACCCTAAAAACACATTCTCTCTGAACCAGGAGCTGCCGTGACGGCTGTGGAAAGCTTCCATGGAGTTTCTTCTCTCCCTTGTCTCTATTATTTTGATTTTGGCTTTCTCTATGACCATGAGTAGCTAAATTCCCCTTTTGTTGGGATTAGATGTAGCTAAACCGAATCTCATGTATTTACCTTGATTGATTAATCTATGTTTATGCTTCGTTATTAGTGTTTGATTCCTATGCTTAATGCTTTTTGTGGTTTGATCATCCATGAATTGTTCTGAGATTTGATTTGCAATGGGGACGTTCTTATCATTTCTTGATCTGGAATTAATCACCTAGTAAACCTTGCATCTAGGAATGGATTTTGGTTTATTAGTAATCGTGTAATCCCTACTCTTAATGCAAATTCATTAATTAGGCCACCTAAGGAATTAGGGTCTAATTAGGGGATTTAGGCTCTTGTCATCTAAGGAATTAGGATTTGAGTAATCTTGTGGGTTGATTTTAATATTTGAAGCATAAATTGGATTGGTGGTCTTGGTATTGCGTGAGGCAGAGGTTTAGTGAAGTCTAATCCCTACATCTTTCATCATATTTGAAGAATCCATTTTTCTGCATTCCAAGTGTTTGATAAAAATCCAAAAAGAATTTGTTCCTTTTATTTTTGTTTACTTTAATCCTTGTTTGGCTTGGTATTTAATATTGAACTCCCTTCCATCCAAATATCTGCTTAGATAGTAGTTGATTTGTTACGTGCTAGTACTTGTCTCAGTCCTCGTGGGAACGATATCCCTCTTACCTCTTTATTACTTGTACGACTGGGTATACTTGCCTAGATTCGTCAAACACCCCTCGTTACTATCATTCAGTTTTATGAACAATAGGGGAAAAATCTCCTTTATCATCTTTAACCAATTTCACGTTTTATTATTATCGCGCTCACAACATCAATCCATCAACCAATAATCATCACAGTTTATAAGTATGATAAATCATCCGTTCATGGCATCATCAATTTAACATGTCCATAGCAATAACATATTATCAAACATACCAACATTAACATCATAGTAATTTGGGCATCAAACAACAAATAGGCATATAAACATGTTATCAAACAATAGGAACATGGGTAACCCTTCGTCTTACACTACCCCCAAGCCTACATACTCATACTATTCCTTCTCCACATACCCGGTATGAAGATTTCTCCCTTTAACCAACGAAGCTCTAACCGGTTCCCTCGATTTGGCTAGACGAACGATTCAAGCCTTGGCTAACACAAAAAGTCTAACCAATTAGTTCCCAATTCAAGAAAAGGAAAAGGAAACAGAAGAGGGAAGAACCATTACCTTTACTAATTGGCACTAGCGCGTGATTGACTCTCCCAAACAAAGCAAGAACACCAAGAATGATCTAGGTTCAAATGGGAAGGAGGAGAGAGGCTGCCGTCACACTTAGGGTTGCCTAAAGTGACAATTTAGAGGGTTTAACTCGTAACCCTTGCTGTCTGACGTGCTTATATAAACTCTAACGCGAGCACGACCGTGCTCCCCCTAAGCACTGTTGTGCTTAACTTAAGCACGGGGTCATGCTCAAGTTAGCACGATCAGGAAAAAAGACCGTCAATGAGACGTGTTTTCCTTTGAGCACGGTCGTGCTTTCCATTGAGCACGACCGGGCTTGTAGCTCAGGCAGCCACAAGACACGTGCATCGAGCACGAGCGGACTGATACATGAGCACGGGCGTGCTCATACATCAGGAAGGGATTTAAAGCCTAGAAAATACCACTTAGCCCCAAAAACATATCTAAAGCAAACAAGGCATACATCAAAGCACTTATACAAAAAACGGGGTGTGTGACACCCTCTACCCCGCATGCATTCAAAAGAAATAACACATATAAAAAGGGAAAGGACACATGCAAATATATATAATATCAAAATCGGGCAGAGACTGGTGCATTGTAACATAACGCGGAAATAAGCAAAAATGTTTATAAAGAAAACATAACATAAAGCAAAACCATAAACGAACCCAACCCCGATGTCACACTACAGAGCTTGTATAACCAATCGGATAAAACAACTCGGATACAACTAGAAACAACTAAACAACTACTGAAAACGGGAAATCCTATCTACGAGTCACGGCTTCTCAGAGTCACTCCTCAACTGGCTGCACACCGGCCTCTGCATAAACGATACATTCCACAAACAAGAAACATAGAGATAGGGAATAAGAAACATGAATATGAATATAATAGCAAGGAAGCAATTAGCAAGACGAGCATACATCAAACAAGAATGTTATATCAAACAGCAATATCATAACAATCATCATCATATAAAGTGTATGCTATGCAATGCAGTTCTGCTCCACTCCACTACTATGCACTTGGATCCAAACTAACTCAGGATGCCAACTTTGGGTTTATATTTCCACATTGGCCAATAAGCACCAACGTCGGGGCAAGCCACAAAACCATGGGTGGACCCCTAAGACAGCCGACACATCTTATTCTCGAATGCACCACCACAGTGTATACTTGAGTCCCTTTCGGAAGAATCCCGCAAACGGCCAGATCGTCTTACTCTCGGACAACCTCCCCTATGTTACACAACCTCCAATCAACATCTTCGATGCGTGAATGCATGGCAAACAACACACAACCACAACCACCACCTCATCTTGGGCCCGTAGACTACCCAAGTTTTATCACCATCAACACCTCGACCACAATGCTAACGAGGATTATCGTTTAACATTCATCGTTAAGTCTTTTAAGTATTAACAAAACTCTAGCCATTAAGCACCAGAGCTCAACACCTTGACCATCAAGCATCAAGGGCCCCTTGGAGCGAACACTGGGCTACCAAGGAACAAAATCTTATCACTTGGAGCGAACACTAGGTCACCAAGGTACAACATCTTATCACTTATCTTTGGTCTTCGTGTTCCGTTGGTATCTTATTAAGTCTTTTAAGCATTTGGGGTGAAAACCCCTATTTCAACATTCTAGTTTCTGTTATGGTCAGGTGAGCACGCCATGCTCACCATCGCCAGTGGCGTCTTTGGACTGCAGGCAAGCACGGTCGTGCTGGCTGCTAAGCACGGGCGTGCTTAAATGCGCGCCCTGATCTGGGTTTCAAACTGGAGCACGGGCGTGCTCTCCGTTAAGCACGGCCATGCTCAATGGAGCATGACCGTACTGATCTAGGCAGAAAGGGTCAAAAACCCTTCCCCAAATCCTTGAGACAGTTCACAGATTCAACCTATTGGTTTTTACTAATCAATTGATCATCAACCTCATTAATTTTAACTGTTCTTCATTAATATTCATGTCTTTTCATTATGGGGAATTAATCCTTTAATCATAGCTTCGTTATTAATGTCTCTAGAACACTCACTATCAATCCTAGGGTCTTTAACTAAGCCCTATGAACATAACCTTACCTCTCACACTATGTTCATGTCTTATGAACAACTGGGAAAACATCCCTTAATTCTCATTATCATTGTTATCATCTTTTAACATCATTAACAAGACCTATTAATTAATTAGAGACTTATTAACATCATTGTTGGCATTAACATCCTCAACAATCAACACTCATTAAGAGCACAACATCAAACAGCAACCAATAACATAATACTAATCATAATCATGGCATCACAACATCAACATATTTATAACAAACAACATCAATCAATAATAACATTCATGCCAGTCATCAACATCATAACAGTTAAGCATCATATAACAAATATAACAAATAGGCATAAGGCATATAGACATGTTATCAAAGGAAAGGGACATGGGCAACCTTTCGTCTTACGCTACCCTCAAGCCTACATACTCATACTATTTCTTCTTCACATACCCGGTATGTGATTCGCGTTTTAAAAGAAGAAAGAGGGTCTTCTAGGGTCTCGTCTCACAAGAACTTATCTACGACCTCAATAAGAAAGAAACACCTTAATTAGACTCTTGGGCCAAGAAATCAAAAGGGAAAAGAACGAGAAGGACGAGGTGTACGAATCTTACCTTGTTTGAAGGTTTAAACAGTGAATCACATCTTCACAGCGATGTTCTTCTATCAAAGAATGGTAAAGAACGGTGCAAGAACGGATTACCTTGAGAGAGTTTTCTAGAGACGGTTGATGGAAATTGGGAGAAAAAGAGAAGGGAGGCAGCTCTGAGTGTTGGGACGTGACAGACTAGGGTTTAGATCGTGTTTTAGGGGTTGAAAACGGGTTGGAACACGATTTGGGCTTAAAAAGAACCTAAAACACATTTTTATTGTTTTGCACGTATTCGTGGGACAAACTCTCGTTCGCGGGGCGAGCCAGAGAACCAATTTCTGTCAGCTGGATTAGCGGGGCGAACCCGAAAGCGCATAGCTGAACTTTAGATTTTCGTGGGCTGAGTCCGAAACAGTCGAATTTGGCCAAAACACCTGAAATAAGACTTGTAGACAATACTCTTATCTTTCTAACGCCACAAAGATCACCTCTATCGGACATCTAGAACTCAAGATATGGCCAATACGGTGGAATCGGTTACTTGGACTCTAAAAGAATTGAACCTTTCTAAGGCTAAATTTCCCAAACATGAACTTACGCATCAAAAACAAACATAACAAGCATATACAAACATATATATACATATATGAAGCACTAAGCTTATTTACGAAAAACGGGGTGTTACAAAGTGTTACACTGCTCATATCATATCCTACTCATATTCATCTCTCTTATGATATCTGCCCCTATCCTATCCTGACCATCAAACGAGTCCTAAGAGTTTTTGGGGTGAAGCTCTAATGACTGCAGTTGACTTGATCAACTTATCCCCTTCAGCTCAGTTGAATGGTAACGTTCCAAACAAGTTTTGGATAGGTAAAAGTGTATCATACAGCCATTTGAAGGTGTTTGGTTGTATAGAGCTTGTTCATATTCCAAAAAATGAGAGATCAAAACTCGACTCCAAGTTGAAGGAATGCATCTTCTTGGGATATGGAAATGAAGAATTTGGGTACAGGCTATGGGATCCTGTCGAGAAAAATATTATTAGAAGCAGAGATGTTGTCTTCTTTGAAGACCAGAATATTGAAGATATTCAGAAGGGTGTAAAGCCTTTTAAATCTAGAGAACATCCAATCAACTTGGATCCAATTCCCCTTCCAGAGCTTTATCGGGAGATGCAATAGAAGATGTTGGAGATGCAGAAACTGAACCTCCAATTGATAACAATCCAACTGAAGAAGTAGCAGATGGAAATAGAAGCGGTGGTACCGATGATGGTAAAGATAAAGATTATTAGGGCGGAGAAGATATTCAAGAGCCCCAGTTAAGAAGGTTATTCATGATGCCTAAACCTCAAACCAAATATCCAGCAACAGAATATGTGCTACTCACTGATGGGGAAGAACTAGAGTCTTATGAAAAAGCTATGATGGATGACCACAAGGGGGAGTGGTTGAAAGCCATGCAAGAAGAAATGCAATCCTTGCATGAGAACAAGACTTATGAGTTGATAGAGTTACCGAAAAATAAAAGAGCACTCAGAAACAAATGGGTGTACAAGTTGAAGAATGATGAGAATAACACATGACCCAGGTACAAGGCGATATTAGTCGTGAAAGGCTTCAGTCAAAAGAAAGGTATTGACTTTGAAGAGATTTTTTCACCTGTGGTAAAGATGTCATCAAAGAGGGTGGTGCTTGGTTTGGCTGCAAGTTTGAATTTAGATGTAGAACAACTAGATGTGAAGACTGCATTTCTTCATGGTGATCTAGAAGAAGAAATTTACATGGAGCAGCCAGAGGGATTTAAAGTCAAAGGAAAAGAAGATTTAGTATGTCTGTTGAAGAAGATTTTATATGGACTTAAGCAGGCACCGCGTCAATGGTACAAGAAGTTTGATGCCTTCATGATTTTGTCAAGAGATTTCTTGATGACGAGTTTATCATACTACTTTTGTATGTTGACAATATGTTGATCGTAGGACAAAATGGTGACAAGAAGGAAATGAAGAAGTCTTTCTCTATGAAAGACTTGGGACCCGCAAAGCATATTCTTGGTATGTCCATCTGTCGTGATCGGAAGGAACGAAAGTTGTGGTTATCACAAGAAAAATATATCGAGAAGGTGTTAAAGCGGTTTCACATAGAGAAAACAAAGTCAGTTGCTACTCCACTTGCTAGTCACTTTATGCTTAGCTTAAAGCAAAGTTCTACAAGTGAAATTGAAAAGGATGAGATGCACAAGGTGCCATATGCCTCAGCCGTTGGAAGCTTAATGTATGCAATGGTGTGCAAACCACCTGACATAACATATGCAGTTGGTGTTATTAGCAGATTCTTGGCTAAATAGGAAAAGAACATTGGAATGCTGTAAAGTGGATTTTAAGAAATCTCATAGGAACTTCCAAACTGAGTTTATGCTTTCGGAGTAGAAACCCTGAACTGATCGGCTATACAGATGCAGATATGGCAAGAGATATTGATTCTAGGAAATCTACTTCTGGATTCCTAATTACATTTTCAGGGGGAGCGGTATCGTGGCAGTCAAAGCTACAAAAGTGTGTTGCTTTGTCTACCACAGAGGCAGTGTTCATTGCAATAACAGAAGCTGGCAAAGAAATGCTATGGATGAAGCATTTCTTGCATGAGCTAGGGCATGAACAACAGAAGTACATTGTGCATTGTGATAGTCAGAGTGCAATCCACTTGAGCAAGAATTCGAGTTGTCACTCGAGGTTGAAGCGCACTGATGTGAGATATCACTAGATATGTGATATATTGGAATCCAAGCAATTAAAAATTTGATAAAATCCATACTAATGACAATAGTTCAGATATGATGACCAAGTCCTTATCTAAGGACAAGTATGATTTTTGCAGAAGAGCGGTTGGACTACTGGAGCCCTCCACCTAAATCGGAGGGGGGGGGGGGGGGGAGATTGATAGGTTTCCCTCTTTAGGAGGAGAGAAAAAGAAGGAGAGATAAAGAGAAAATATAGTAAATAGAAAGAAAGAATGTACAAGAGAGATTGAGGGAAACCAATTAATAAGAAAATGAGAAATTTTATCCTTCATGCATGACCATCTATTTGTTACGAAAGTTGGCTATAAAATCCATTGCATGTGTTCATTTGGTGAGATTATTACTATTATTATTGTCATCCCATTATTTTTATAGAGGAAGATATTGTTGTTATTGTCTCATTGTGATTACACAAAGTGCGGGAAAAGACAGATCCTGGGATAATAAATTATCCATTGGTCGGTAAGAAAGCATTAATGGTCAGGGACGAAGATAGGAAATACATGTAAGGGGGTCAAAATCAAATATTGATACTGAACAATCTAATATAATAAAATTTACCTAAACTATATAAATAACTAGTCAAACTATTGTTTTAAAAAAACATTGTTGTAAAATAAAGAAACTAAAAAGATTATCAATATATTATTTAAATAAAAAAATTCAAACAAATGTATCATTTAACTAATAATAATATAAAAATTAAATCAAACTACCAATAAAGTCTAAACAAACAAGCCATGTTGAATGTGATAGAAGGGAGTTGCTGGAACATCAATAAATTTCAAGTAACTGTTACGGTAAATCAGCTTGTGTTTGGCCTTTTGTTAGTTGGGCTTCTTGCTTTAGTCATATACTCATATTAGCTTTAGAAAGTTTTTCTAAAACAATAAAGTATGAAAACGTGGGGAGGCCATAGCCTACAAAGTCCCCCCACCCAAAACCCCCTCCCTCCACCATTGTTAATGGTTCACCATTAATAAAGTTGGTCTCAATCCAGATGTCTTAAAGTGTGTTTGGATAAGCGCTTAAAAAACATGATTTTGGCTGGAATTGATTTTGTAGAATTGATTTAAATACAATAGAATTTGAAGAAAATGATTTATGTATGGATGTTTTTATGCTAAAAGCAACTTTGATGTAAAACTTAGTATATTTTTTCAATTCAAAAGCAGAAGCTGCTCTAAGTTGCTCTGATAGAATCAATTTTAATTTGGATGCAAAATTGATTCCCCAAACCTATAATTAAACAGTTTTTTTTTTACTAGAATCATGTTTGACAGGTGCACAAACACTTCTTGTGGCTCCAGAAATGGAACCAAGCACACACCTAGAACATGAGAATGATAGAAGCGATTTAGGAGAGCAATGTGTTTCTATATTAAGCACCATGCCTGGTATGCTAGAGAAGCTCATAGAGGACATTCATTTGAATGATGACCATAGAATCAACCGCATTGTTGTTGATGGAATAATGGCATGGTCATTGGAAGTTACTTGTAAGTTGGGAATCAAAGGAGCTGTCTTCTAGGCTGCATCAGCAGGAATGTTTGCCTTGCAAGTTGCAATATAGAATCCCCAAGCTTATTGATGATTGGATCATAGATTCTGATGGTAAGAATATCACATTTCACTAGCCATATTTTTTTTATTGTTTCAATTTTCTTTACAAAACTCCATTAATTGAGGAAGCATGTGAAACTAAAATTGAATTGTTAAAAATAGCTTCATTCCCTTTTTGACATCACAGGATTTCTATTCACAAAAAAGACATTTTAATTATTACCAAATATGCCTACTATGGACACAAATATTATTTATTGATCAAATATGTGGGAAACAATAGTTGTGTAGAAATTGTTTAATAATGTGTCGCACTGCACACGAGCTTTAAATTTGACTGAGTGGTGGCTTGGCAATATTACCTATGAACTTGAACCTGGAGCACTATCCTTTGTTCTTGATCTCCGGCCGATCGGTTTATTATTGAGAAGAAATCAGGTTACAACTGAAAATGCAAGATCATTGGGAAAGTTTTGAGAAGATGATATCTGTTGCATTAATTGGCTTGATCAACAACCTTATCGTTATGTCTTGTATATTGCTTTTGGTAGTTCAACTCTATTTAGCAAAACCCATTTAACAGAGCTAGCTTTTGGACTGGAGCTAAGTGGTAGACCCTTTCTTTGGGTTGTGCGTCAAGATTCCAATTGCAACAATAAGATGGCATACTCGAATAAATTTCGATGTAGTCAAGGTAAGATAGTAGGATGGGCTTCCCAACAGAATGTGTTAAGCCACCCTGCCATAGCTTGCTTCATCAGCCATCGTGGATGGAATTCCACCATAAAAGGTTTGTCTAATGGGCTTCCTTTCTTGTGTTGGCCAAATTTTGTTGACCAATTTTATAACAAAAAATACATATGTGATGAGTTGAAGGTTGGGCTAGGATTTGACTTGAACGGGAATGGGGTGGTATCACGAGAGGAGATAAATAGACCAACTGTTTAATAATGAGAGCATCGAGTCAAGGTCTCTGAAGCTAAAGGAGAAGCTATTGACCAACTTCGTAGACCAAAGCATGACAACGTGCGGTAACCCATCGGGTACCGGCTTAACCAGTTTATCAGTCTTTGTTATCTTAATTAATCTTTAATTAAGTTTTCTAACTTGTTATCAGTTGATTAGTGTATTATTACATCATCTGGGGATAGTTGGGGTAAACACCCCTTTTAATTCATTAATCTTAAGTTCTGACCAGTAGGGGAAACACGGGCGTACTAAACCCCCAGCACAGTCGTGCTGCCACTTAAGTGGAGCACGGTCGTGCTCAATGTGCGGCCTGTTTTCCAGAATTTAACGGAGCATGGTCGTGCTCCCTGTTCAGCACGGCCGTGCTCCTGGGCAGAGCCATACTGTTCTAGACATAATTTAACGTGTTCAGCACGGTCGTGCTCCTGGACAGGGCCATACTGTTCTGGATAGAATTTAATGTGTTCTTGGAGTTTAGGTTCCCTAATTCTCTCAAATCAGATCCTAGGGTCTTAACTAAAACATTCGGCATGAAACTTCACCCCTCACTAACACAGTTCATGTCTTATGAAGCTTGGGGAATTAATCCCTTAATCCCTATGTTAACTAAGAATCCTAATTAAGTCAATTAGGGTCTTATTAACATATTCAACATAACGGTAACATCATCATCAACAACATATCCAGTCAATGTGATCAACATAATCCATGTCATAACAACAACATTCATAATCATGGGTATTCATACCAATTCAACCAAAACTCATTGCATAAGACAATTCAATAGGCATACCACATCATGAACAACTCAACAATTATAACAAATAGGCATACCAATTAATCCAATTAAACATATAAACAATTCAGTCATACAACCAGGCAGATCATGGCATCAATACATTATAACGACAATAAACGGGGCTATGGGAACCCTTCATCTTACACAACTCCCTAACCTTGTGTATACACTATTCTTCTCCCATACCTGGTATGAGGTTCACGTTTCAAAGAAGAAAGAAGATCCACTAGGGTCTCGTCTCACTAGCGCTTGTCTACGACCTTAAGGACGCCAAAAAGGCACTTTGGTTCAATTCTAAGATCAAGAAATCGAAAGGAAGATATCAATAACTTGAAAGAAAGAACACAAGGGACAAGGTGCACGAATTTTACCTTTTCTAAAGCCCCAAACAGCAAGCACAACGAACCCGTATTCGTAGCAATGTTCTCATATCAAGAAGCAGTGAAGAATGGTGCAAAAACGGGTTCCCTAGAGAGAGTTTTAGGGAGAAAAACCATAAGGATTCAAAGAGGAAGGATGGAGGCAGTTTTTTGAGTGTTGGGGTCGTGTAATCTAGGTTTAGGTCGAGTCTAATGGTATATATATGAGTTTGGGTCATAACGGGTTCCTATTTCAGCCCAAACTGTATACAGTTCGGTATTTTGAGTATAAATTTAGCTACAAGCTTCCGGTTGAGGCGTTCTTGGTGTCGTTAGAAAGCTCAGAGAAATATCTACAAATTAATGTCTAATGATCGAATCCTAAATCGGAATCTAAGATGGTGAAGAGTTTGATGGAAGTTTACAGACAGATTTGGTAGTTATTCCTAGATAGGATCCTTAGGAGATTATGATAAGATCTTAAGATATAAACGAAAAGAGGATGATCCTATATTGATAAGGACTAAAATCTGATTGATTGAGGGGCTGAAATCTAAGGATAACACTATCTCTATTGAAATACTAAATCACATGATATCTTATCATATCATTCTTAACCGCTTATTATTAATAAAATCACATATCATATATTAACATATAAAATCAAACATTAAGAGACATAATCTCATATTAATGCAAATAATCATATATTAATATACATATTATCATATGCAATAATATATACACATGTATATAAATATCAAACATATACATGCCAGAACAAACATATATAAACATAAGGGTGAATCTTGAGGTGTTACATCCAGCTTAAGCATCACAAGTTGATCACACTTCCCACCTTCTAGGAAGGGGTTGAAGAGAACCCCCTCTGTCATGTGCTCAAAGCTAGATCAAAACAAAATACATCATAGTTCATACAATACCAACACCAGAAAAACAAATCTTGCAAGAAAACTACACCCTGAAACTATACCATCACCCTGTAAATATTAACACCTCTACACATTCTGGAAAAACAAGGTGAGCCAATCATGCTTCTACAAAACACACACGACAAAATACACCAGAATTATCAGACCAGAAATTAAAGCAATATTAACTGCTGCTGTCATGACCTGCTCTTTAGCTATCACACTCCTTCAAACTGCAATTCCTCTATTTTCCAGCAGTAGCACATTATTTTCTTTTCATGTGTGCATCATTTTCACCACCCTATTCAGTTTCATATGAACTCAAACTGCTTCTTGAAACAGCATAGAAACTCCCTTTTATTGTAGCATTTTCAATTGCAGCCACCTCTTAGGACTCCCTGGATCTTGCATTGCAAAGTAGTCATCTTCACCTTTTTATAGTCCACCATTTTTGTTGCACTCTAAAATCATCTTTGGATGAATATGCTATTAAGTAAGTAACACGAGCTAAAAATATTATAGCAGCATAACACTTAAAACACACAATAGATTAGGATTATTTAGGATGCTGATGGTTTAAGATTTTTTTTAAATAATTAAGTTTTTTTATGTATTTATATTTTTGTATTTTAGGAATTTTATCTTCGTTATTGTTAAAAACTTTAACTTTTAGGCCAAGAATCAAATTTTCTTCAAAGGTCACTTCTAGTCACTACATGAAAAATGAGTGAACAGTGGAGAAAATATTGCGGCGATTTAGGGAACGGCCACCGGTTAAAAAACAAACATCTAAGATCGCGACGGTTTTGTTAAACGCCTCAATTAATTTAATTTTAGCGGCGGTTTTAAGTTAAACCGCCACAATTATTATTAACTTAGCAGCGGTTTGTGCTAAACCGCCACAAATTAATCTAATTTTTTATTTCCACTGGTTTCTCAATTAATTCCCGCTACTTTCACAAAACACTACAAAAAAAGAACTGTTTAGCGACCGGCATATTCGGTCGCTAAACATTCTAGTTCGGTCGCTATTTAAGTTAGCGATCGAATTAGCGACCTGGTGGTGGCTGATAACCTGGTCGCTAAGCTTTTAGAGACCGAAATAATAATTCGGTCGCTAAATGGCGACCGTAATTTCGGTCGCTAAATAATAAAAAACGGTCGCTACACGGTTGGTCGCATTGTTTGGGTAACCATTTTTAGCGACCGATAATCGGTCGCTAGTTCGGTCGCCAATGTTGGTTACTGTTAACCTATATTAGCGACGGATTTTCGATCGCTAGACCACAATCTGTTAATGTTAATTAAAGTTTAGCGACCGAATTATTGGTTTCTAATTCGGTCGCTAAACTGGTTTTTATTAATTTTTTAAAAATTTTAATTTTTAAAATAATAAATTTTTCTGTTTTTCTTTAAAGTTTAGCAAAATTACTAATAAAACACATCAAATTAGTAATGAAATATACAATCATAAAAAATAATGAATATATATATATATATATATATATATATATATATATATATATATATATATATATATATATATAATCCACAGTGTCGTACAAGAATCGTTTAAAGTCAAAAATATGAAAAAAAAAATAATCAGTCATGATGAGGGGGAGGTGGAGGAATCCAATCATCCTCAGCGTCCGTACCACCAACGTCTGCTATCTGATCGTCTTCTGCAGTAGCAGCATCAGTAGATGGCGGTGGAACTGGATGTACGACAGCAGGCGGCACAACCGTCAGAGCATCACCCTAAGTAACTGGAGTCTGGATCCTCATCTGCTCCAACACCAGCCGCAGTGTTTGGCCATGCTCGATAGTGGAGGTCTAGGGAAACCGAGAAAAATTAAAGACGAAACTATTAAAAATGACTTAGATTTGAATGACATTTCTAAAGATATGGTTTACGATAGAACATAATAATGTCGATAGATCTATCTAGCTGACTCTATCTAGTGGGACAAGGTTTGTTGTTGTTCTAATATGGTTAATCTTGTAGTTTTTAAAAAAAATAAAAAATAAAATTGAACAGAGTTAGTCTTATAGTTAACACTCCTATAAATTGATTTTGTATAATACAACATACCTCCACAAAATACAGAACGCCAAATGTGTATGCACGGACAGTGTCAACACGCTTGATTTGAGGGTGCCTTACAACAAGATATGAAACTTCTGCAAGACTTCAGGAGGTGCAGATTGCCCCACTAGAGAAACTGCGCAAGTTATTCATGTTAGAAACAAAGGCACAACAGTGAAAATATATCTGAAATTGTTAATGTAGTTCCAAATATGTTCACACATACAGAAGGTGGTCCTGCTTATAGGACCGAGATATTTACAAATTGAATTCCATGTTAATTACACTTAATTACAGAAAGATTCTTTCATGGAAGTGAAGTTTATGAAACTACTTTGCCTTTGACTGAAACTAACACATAAGAGAACTGGTAGAAGTTGTGAGAGCAAGAGGTTAAAAACAATTCTACCAAGCACTGCTCATAGTTTATACCTTAAAATACTAAGCATATTAAGTGAAAAATGTATGCCAGAAAAAGCTACTTTACTAACAAAGTAACAATGGCTTGAACAAATATTTGAATAGAGTCAAATTACTCAAGAATTCTTAACAAAATGCTCATTGACATATATGTAACATACTTTAAGCATTTTGCCCTGGTGTACGAAGCATTTGATTAGCATTTGATAAAATAGTTATATGTTGTACTGAGAGTTCCTCAAAACTAAGTTATACATTTTTTTTTGGTAAACAAACTAAGTTATACATTAAGTGCTATTTTTGTTCATTATGATGGGCAAAGTCAAAACTATATAAATCTTCAAATTCTGCAACATAGTGTCTGACATACGTAAAATAAAAGGGATTCAGATCAGCCTACTAGTATTTGGCAATGGGTCATAATTTTAATCTCAGTTTGTTAAAATGAGTATCAGTCTTTCAAAATTCAGACTATTATCCAACTCTGAAATTTGATTCCTGTTTATTTTTCATTGTAGTCTACCTTTTTCCTGTTTTAATCCAAATGAACCCTAACAGCCACATGCATTAACAAAGGTTCTTATGAACAAAAATCACATTTTATAGTTTTAATTCGAACAAAAGTTCACCAAAGACAATCATCATCAGAGTTACTTGCTCATTACCTCTCATTGTTACCAAACTCGGACCAAGAACTCTCAGACCCAAGAACTACATTCATTTTCGTTCTCAATAGGGGAGAGGGACATAAAGAGCATACCTTGGTCGTAGGTGGTGTGGTGATGAGTGGCGGAGCAATGGGGGCGTGAGAGGGAGTCTGAGGCGTGAGAGCAACAGTGAGAGGGAGAAGGCGTGAGAGGGGACAAGCTCTGCGGAGATGGCAACCCTAGACTTGAACTGATGAGGTCAGTGGTATGCAGAAACTGGGAATTGAGGGATGAAAGGATACGCGCGCGCGGGTATATCACCTAAGATAGTGTTTCATTTAGGAAACGCTATCTTAGGTATCACCTAAGATAGCGTTTCCGTGTGGAACCGCTATCTTTTCCTGCAGTGGGACTTTTAATAGCGGTTCCTTATGGAAACGCTATCTTAGGTGATACCTAAGATAGCGTTTCCTAAAGGAAACGCTATTAAAAGTCCCCCCATCACTTTTAATAGCATTTCCACACGGAAATGCTATAAAAGGTGCGTTATTAAAAGTCTAATCTGTTGTAGTGTCTGCATCAGCTGCTAGTGTGCCTGAGTCAAATGTGCAATCTGGTTCGCCATCTGTTGCTCTCTCTCGCTCTTCTCCCGAAGCTCCGCATTCAGCTGCGTGATGGTGTCCTGCATTTGGTTGAACTGCTCCTGAGGGACGGTATCGATGTAGGAAGGAGCAGACGTGCCGGATGATGAAGCGATAAACTCGCCTCCTAGGTGTTCGAGGCCATACACGTGCCCCTTCTTGTTCCTGCCCCCGACGACCTCCAAATAATGGCATTATCATCGACGGAGATAGGAGAGCTGAGCCCATCACCAATCAATGCCTCATCTTGTGACTGTGAGGCACGTGATATGGCATCGTCCTTCTTCTCGTTGAAGCCCACCTACAAAGTATAGTTGAAGAGATTTAGTTAAAATTATAATCAATATTAACAAATCATTTATAATAAATTACAAGTAAACACTAAATTGTTTTTTTGCTTAAAGCATAGTTACGGGCCTTGTCGTTGACCCATGTCCCCGACTTCAACTTCTTCGTCCTCTCCACCAACTCCATAGCAGTGGGGGCCCGCTGTTTCTGTGCTTTCTGCACAGAAAAATATAATCTTAAATTCATAAGAATAATTAAAAATGAAAACTAATTAATTAAATATTATAATAAGTCAAAAGTTTAATGTATTACCAGCTCGTCGTAGTGGGCGGCGGCTGATTTAGACCCGCCGATCCAAGCACATGCGCCACCATCAGAAGCTCGATCACGTCGGTGTGGCCTGGATCTCCTGGAACTTCTCGGTAGCCCAGATCCTGGTCCAGCTGCCTCCTGATCTCAGGATCCACCCACTTCCCCTTATTCATACCCTTCCTCAGCTTGTTCGTCAGATTCTTCATGACCAGTGAGCCTTTATGCTCAAATATGTCCCTGACGAGACCCTCTAAAGCTACGTCCCACCTATACTCTTTCTGTAATGTACAGTTGTTAGGAAATTCGTGTGTGTGTGTGTCTATATATATATATATATATATATATATATATATATATATATATATAATGTAAATTTAATTTAAATAACTTAACAAATTGTTACCTTAAACTCTAGAAACAACTGATCCCTATGGCCCCCTGGGATGGCCTTCCATGTAGGTCATGGACCATCAAACTTGCGTCGCAGGATCTTCGATATCGAATCAGAAGGGCCCTTCGCGGGCAGAAAGCTGCAGCAAAATTAGAACATTAATAAATGTTATAAATAAATTAAAAAAACAAGTAAATAGAAATTAACGATACTTTATATATATTAAAAAATTAAATTAACATACTCGTTATCCCCCCTGGGGATAAGAAGAATCCTCCTATCGGATGGACCACAACTCTCCTGTCCCGATGATGATGATGGTCCTGTCGTAGGTGTGGATGATGAGGGTGCAGTGTTGAACGAAATCTAGGCACTTATACCTAGTCGTACAAGTAATACGGTGGTGAGACCGGTTATCGTATCCACAAGGATCGGTTGCCAATTACCAATTCACAAATTCAACAACTATCTAGACTAAACTTTGAATGAAAAGAAATCAAAACATAAAACAAAGCAATAAAATGTTTTTGGTCTTTTTGGGAACTTTTACCAAACACTTGGAGTGCAGAAAAAGGTGTTGGGATTAAACTTCACTAAACCTTAGCCTCATGCAATACCAAGACTACCAATCCAGTTTATGCTTCAATTATTAAGATCAACCCACAGAATTACTCAAGCCCTGATTCCTCAGATGACAAGAGCCTAAATCCACTAATAGACCCTAATTCCTTAGGTGGCCTAGATTAATGAATTTGCATTAAGATTAAGGGTTACGCGATTACTAATAAACCAAACCCCATTCCTAGATGCAAGGTTTACTAGGTGAATAATTCCAGATCAAGAAATGATAAGAACGTCCCCATTGCAAATAAAATCTTAAAATCAGTTTATGGGTAGCTAAACCACAAAAAGCATTAAGCAACGGAATTAAACACTAATAAGAAGAAGGCATAAACACAGATTGATGAATCAAAGCAATTACATAATATTTAGTTTGGCTACATCTAATCCCAACAATAGGGATTTAACTACTCATAGAGAGAGCAAAAACCAGAACAATAGGAACAAAGGAAAGAAGAAGAGAAAGAAGAAACTCCATGGGAGGTTTCCACAGTCGTCACCGCAATCCCTGGTTCAGAGCAAACGTCCCTTTAGGGTTCCAATCCTTCCTCAGCCGCAGCCTCCAAGGTCTTCCTAGGGTGAAAGTGCTCCTAGGGTAAAAATCCCTCTTTTTCTGTTTTGAAGAATCCCCCTTCAAATGGTATTTGTTGTGGCTAAATATATGTTGCAAAGTCTTAATTCCAAATTTGCTTTATGTTAATTGCCAATTTCTTCAATCAATTGTAAATTGATTCATGTGATTTGCTTCAGTGATTTGCTGCAGCTTCTATCATTTATAAATTGAAGACCAATTCCTCTCTCCATTTATGCTAAGCCATTAATATCCAAATCATCCAATCCATCAATTAGGCCTCTTACATTGCTGCTGGACTTTTGTCAATTGTCATCAAATATTTCCATTCCAAATTAAATTGGAGTCATCCAATATCTTCACTTTTCAAGCTCCAACTTAATCCAGGCTCCATCATGGCTCATTTTGGGCATTTTATCTTTAATTTCTGCAAAACAACACCACAACACTGCCTTACCCGTTCCAAGATAAAAACTAATAAAAATCAAACTAAATATGCCTAAACTATATGAAAATGCATGCAAAAATGTACATGAATTATGATGTGAAATCACACTATCATGCAGCCCGTGTTCCGACCACATGAGGCTGGGTAGGGGGTGCAACTCCATCACCCTGAGGTGTCCTGTCCACTGAGGTGTTGATGTCGTGGCGTCGGTCGACGTGCGACGACGCTCGTGCGAATCCGGCAAGTGTACCGGACTGCCGTCAAGTAATAAAAGATATCGAACCCACAGAGACTGTGTTCCCGAATCACAATGAATTTCGAATCGATTAAGTTCTGGACTTTTTAGAGAGGGTTTTGAAATTGGTTTTTGAATTGAAAGATAGATGAGCAGAGAACAATTGAAACAGAAAACAATTGTTTATGGGGTTTTTATCTAAAACGGATTCCTAGGGATTTGGGTTACCTTTGAGGCTGTTTATGTTGCTAACAGATTTACCTTTGTTGATTACCGAAATTGCCTTGAAGGCGAGTTTATCCTCTGATAGCTTAAGCTCCCTCTCGGGTTACAAAAGCCGTGCCCAATTGACCCGACCCCTACTCTCGTGGTAGTCGATCCCAGATTGGACCCTTTGCGTTCAGTGACAACTCGTTGCTCCTCGAGGGACGGCTTCTAACTCTCGTGATTTCAGTTCCAAGTCTGACTTCTATAGGTCCGACACCCAAGTTCACCGCTAGGTTCCTCCTTGAAATGTCTCGGTCATGCAAATAACCTAAGTTCACCGCTAGGTTCCTCCTTGGATCATTCACATCTCACAAACCAATGGCTGCCGGGCTTTACGAGTGAATCACCCTAGAGATCCTAAGTTCACCGTTAGGTTCCTCCTTAGAACGTCTATGTCACGTAAATAAACGGTTGCCGAAATTTATGAGTGATAAACACACTAGAAATCAGATCTAAAACAATTCGTAATTAACAAAGATTTTACATCAAATTAACATTATTTACAAACCTCGGGCAGAGCCCTAGTCCCTAGAAACTAACTACTACTCCAGTCTTGCCATGGAGATGACAAGCTGGGTTGACAACATAATAGAAAAATCAGAAAAGAGAAGAGAGGAGAAGAAGAGAAGAGATCTATGCCTAGAGTAGTAGCCCCTAATGTGTTGATCTCTAATGTTTTATGATTCTGATGCCTTGGTCCATATTTATAGAAATGGGGAAGTTAGAGTCCCAAACCAACTCAAAATCTGATCTATTTCGGTTTCTTCAGGTCCAAGTAAAGCGCGTCACGGCCGTGATGGCCATCACGGCCAGGCCGTGACGGTCTCTGCCTCTGCAAATCTGGAAAATTCAATTTCTCGCGACGCGAGATGCTGCTCGCGACGCGAGCCTTCCTTTCATGGCCCGTGATGAATTTCACGGCTGGGCCGTGATGTGCTCTGACTTGTGGTGGTTTTGGGTCACGGCGTGATGGCTATCACGGCCGGTAGCCGTGATGAACTCGACTTGACCTTTTTCTTTTTTTGATTTTGCTCGATCATGGCCGTGATGGGCATCACGGCTAGGCCGTGATGGGCATCACGGCTAGGCCGTGATGGGCTCTGTTTGGCTCATTTTCTTCAGTTTTAAAGCTCCATCTTCATCCAAACTTCATCATGGTTGATCTTGAGCAATTCACCCTTAATATCTGCAAAACAACACACGAAAACCGCCTTACCCGTTCCAAAGGAAAATTAACCTAAAATCTAATAAAAATATGCCTAAACTACATGAAAATGCATGCAAAATGATAGACTAAGATGATGTGGAATCACACTCATCAGGTGTCCCGTCCACAGAGGTGCTGGTAGGGTGGTCTCGATCTGAAGGCTGTGGGTCGGCCGGAGAAGGGACTCTCGCAACACAACCTCTGCCACGACCTCCACGACGACCCCTACCTCTAGAGGAATCTGCCATCTGTGTACAAAATGAAAAGATGATTACACAACAGTGTAAATAATACAAAAATAAATTACCTAAGTAGAATGACATTTACACAATGAATTATGACATAAATAAATTACCTAAGTAGAATCTCCGTCACTAAATTCACCCTCACTCTCATCAGACTCACTTGATCGGAATGTGCCTTCGCTAGATGCGTCCAACTCGGATTGATCCAATAACTCTCTTTCAACTTCTTCCCCATTTCTGGAAATGTCCGGAAGAATTAACAATAATGTCCGGCGTAATTTGCAACTGATACGTGGGGTCTTGAAAACTCATCATCTTGGTACGGAGCATCTTTTTTTGGCTGGTTGATTACATTATCGGTAATTATCTGCGAGCCTTTATCTTAATAACTCCCAACCAGCCTTGATGTCCTTCGGGATATGGCGAGTAATAAACACGATCCGCTGTTGTTGTGAAAAAATGAATGGGTAAGTACGCCTTATTATACCTTGAGACAGCCTAACTTGAACAATACCATATTTTTATCGATTTTTGTCCCTACGTCAAGAGTAGGATCAAACCAATCACACTTGAATATAACTAACTTCATCACCGGGAAACCAGTATAAACGAGAACAAGGATGTCAGTAAGAACCCCATAGAAATCATCCTCTACATTGCCATCAGTGGCTCGCACACAAACACCATAGTTACACGACTGCATTCCTTCATTCCATGTTTTTGTGTTAAATTTATATCCATTTACAATATAAGTATTCCATGATGTAACCCATCTGTTAGGCCCCTATGCCAAATTTGTCAACATTGGATTTTGAACATTGTTTTCTGGATCTAGTACCTAAAAAATCAAATATTATATTATTCTTATACATGCTATATATTTAAGGAGATAAAATGTATTGCAACAAATGAAGATGCTTAACCTACATATTTACTGAACCACGTAGCAAAGTGAGAAGTAATTTCTCGATCAACCTGATCGTTTGAAATGTCAGGTTGGAGATCCCTTAGAAAATTGCCGTACATCCTACATATGGGAGATTAACAGCAGGTCGATTAATAATCATAAATGTCAATTGAACTTATAAAAGACATTGTAGAAACTTACTCTAAATATGGCGCCACCTCTTCACAATCTTGAAGGATATACAGATGAGCAGCATTAATGTCACATTTGCTCCAAGAAATATCCTTTTGATTTGCCACTAAATCTGCCCGGATAGTTGAATATTAATATAGGAGGACTAGCTGAACTTCCTTCGCCCGAATCAACGTTTCTAGGCATCCTTGTCCTTCTCGTGTTAACTTCGTCCGGATAGTAATAAGAGGCAAAAGTGGAAGTCTCCTCTACTAAGTATGCTTCACAAATGGAACCCTCCACTCGTGCCTTGTTCTTGACTTTGTGTTTAAGGGAGTGCAGGAACCTATTAAAGAGGGATACATACAAACAATTACTAGTTTTAGGGAAAGCTAAACTACAATCTTGTGTTCGTGAATTTCATATGTATTAAGTAAAATAGTTGATGTTGTTTACCTCTCAAATGGATACATCCAGCAGTATTGGACTGGACCACAAACTCTTGCTTCATAAGGTAGATGAACTGGCAGGTGTTCCATGGAATCAAAGAAACACGGCGGGAAGATTTGCTCCAGCTTACATAACAAAACGGGTATCTTGACTTCCATATCCTTTAATTGATTCACATTTAGTGTTGTTGATGTAAGCTCCACTGAAAAAGTGGCTAAGCTCAACAAGTGGGTTCCAAATTTGCTTTAATGGTCGTCGAACGCAAATGGAAGCAACCGTTGCATGAACACGTGGCAATCATGACTCTTCCTACCATGTAACTTTGCTTCCTTAATGTCAACACATCTACCCAGATTGGAAGCATACCCATCTGGTAACTTTAGTTCTTTAACCCACTTACAGACGGCCACTTTCTGTGTTTTGCTTAGTGTATAACTTGCCTTCGGTTTGATAAGTCTGCCACGACCACCGTCCTGCAACTCAAGCTCCTTCCGAATACAAATTTCAGCCAGATCCAATCGGGCTTTATTTGTATCCTTTGTCCTCCCCTTGATGTCCATCACAGTGTCAAACACATTCAAAAACACATTCCTCTCAGTATGCATGACATCGATTTTGTGACGGAGTAGCTGCGTCCTCCAATACGGCAACCTCCAAAATATACTTTGTTTTGTCCAATTATGGTTGACGTCATAATCAGGAATATGTTCTCCTTGGGATTCATGGACGAGCGGTAAGTACTGTACTCTGCGCCATACATTAGGACCAGTCAAACGTGGTGGAGGCGGTGTTGTCTCCGCACAACGCTTCTTGAATGCATTCTTGTTCCGCCTATAAGGATGATCTTCTGGAAGGAATTGACGATGACAATTAAAATATGAGATCTTTCGACTGTTTTTAAGCATGAATGCCTTCGATCGCTCCATACATATTGGGCATCCAAGCTTCCCCGCAGTCATCCAACCCGACATCATCCTATAGGCGGGAAAGTCGTTGATCGTCCACATCAAAGCTGCTTTCATGATGATATTCTGCCTGAAAGATACGTCATATGTCAACACACCATCATTCCACAGCATCGTCAACTCATCTATCAGCGGTTGCAAGTACACATCAATCTTACCTTTTGGATTAGACGGACCCGGAATTATGACTGTTAGGAACATAAACTCCCGCTTCATGCACATCCCCGGGGGAAGATTGTACGGAGTCAGGATAACCGGCCAACAAGAGTATGCTTTTCCAGACTGCCCAAAAGGATTAAATCCATCAGTAGATAACCCCAATCGGACATTCCGAGGGTCCTGCAAAAATGCCATATGAACCCTATCAAAATGCTTCCAAGCTTCTCCATCAGATGAATGACACAAGACATATTGCTCCCTCTCATGCTCACTATGCCATCTCATGTGAGCTGCAGTGGCCATCGAAGAGTACAATCTTGTAAGTCTTGGCACGACGGAAAGTACCACATCTTTTTTAGCGACCTCTTCTTCTCAATGCCCATCCTAGTGGTTGTCTTATACCGATCCGCACCACAAAATCGACAACATGTTATGCTTTCCGCTGAATCAATCTTGTAGTACAACATACATCCATTCGGGCAACAATCAATTTTCAAACACCCCAGACCCAAATTTTCCACAGACTTCTTAGCATGATAAAAACTAGTAGGCATCCGATTGTCTTCTGGCAACGCCTTGGACACTGACCTGGTGAGGCGATTAAAACAACCTTCTTGCATATTGTAGTCAGATTTGATACTCAACCATTCCATGCACATCGACAACTCCGTGTACTCCCGACATCCTTACCACAATGGAGATCGTGCAGCACTCAGCATATCATAGAATCTTTGAGCTTCGGGATTCGGATTCTCCTCTATGTATTGGGAACCCATTCCATCATCTTCTCCCCCATCTTCTTCTAGTACAACACCAACCGATGGTCCAGCATGATCCATTATCATCTGCTCGTATGGATTCAATTCTTCCCTCCGGTCACCACTTCCATAGTACGAACCTTCAAACACAATCGGGTTTAAATCAGGCAACGTCTTACCATGGTTACTCCACCAATAGTAATCAGGCATGAAGCCCTTCTCATAAATATCGGCTACAACTCCATCCACGCTTTTGAAAGATTGACACTTGCATCTTTTGCAAGGACACCTCAAATGATCACTGCCCAGCCGTATAAATCTCTCATGGCTAACAACAAACTCTATAAACTCACCCACTCCAACTCTATACTCTTCCCTAAGACGTTTATTCCGATCCAACCTATGATACAACCATTTCCGATTCTCCGGAATATCCATTGCTGGCAATTAAATAGCCTGACCAAAAAAAAATTAACACTTATATATTACGGTGCATTCCAATAACTCCATCAATCTCGTTCTTATGACAAGGTATGAACCTATCCCATTCGAGAAGAAACCTTTACCACACTCGGCTAATAATAGTTATTCCCTTATTCAAATACCTTATGCTTAACAAAATTTCGACGGTATTTCCCATCGGTCTCCAAGTACACGACTCGAGCACGGGGAGCATCGCCGCGATCAAGTATGCACCAGGAGAACAAAAGGAAATGCATCAGACCGAGATTTCAACAAGTATATATATAAGGCATTTGAACATGGAAACGACTATTGTACGAGTGTGAAAAAGTTTTTTCCCAAACTGCCCCACTTGGACAATTCAAGATTCAATACAATGAGCATGCATACCTTGATAAGTTACGCATGCTCATTAATATTGAATCTCAAATGGGAAACTAAGGCTTTCGTAAATTAATTATTAACTCTAACAGAAAACAAAACCATTAACCTATAAATATTGCAACATTGTTGAGCTTATATAAATTGCAGCTTAAATCAATACAAACATAGATAAAATATTGTAGCAAACATCCTATTGAGCTCCGCTCTCCACTAACAAGTAGTAGTTAATTGTCAAACACATGCATAATTTCTAAATTATCAGCACACAACCAGCATCCCGCCTTTCGGACAGGATCACATCCTATTGAGCTCCGCTTTCCACTAACAAACAACACATATTGACAAACACATGCATAAACATTAAATTATCAGCATACAATCAGACAAGATCACATCCTATTGAGCTCAGCTCTCCACTACCAAACAACACGATAATTCACATTATACATTAGAAGCACCACACATATCAGTACCTATTAGACAAAGCAAAACCTTAAAAGAGAGTATTGAGAGAACTTACCTATTCGACAAAGCAAAACCAAGTAAGGATAAGGGAGGAGCCGCGGACAACGAAGATCGAGACAAGGACCTATAATGCATAAATAAAAATAATCGTAGTCGGGCTGAAATGACAACATTTGGACTTAATACATTCATTTATGCTTTTAACATTCATATATATGCTATTACTACAGATGCTATTGGTGTTGTATCTGAACATGGAAATTTAGAGGATTATCAACATCAAGGTATAACAGGATAGAGATTTGAGTTCAATCTTCTTGATGAAAGGTCCTCCCAATTACATTATTATTCTCTTAACTAAACATTTTATTTCACATAGAATTTATACTCAAACTTCATTTTTTTCCTCAAACTTTAGCAATAATTTTGTTCGTGTGACATTGTTTGGGGAGCGAGCAATCGAAATGTTCAACTTTCTGACTGAAAATAACCAACTTAAAGTGGTAGTTTTGCAACTTGCCCGAATCACTCATTATAGAGGGTACGAGTGTTATCTATCAGAATCAAGCGATTCCTTTTTTTCTTAATCCGACGTTAAGAAAAGAAAATATGATTTTCTACTTGATACAAAAATATGACAAATTTGTTAGGTATTAAGGAAAAAAATATTGTGACATTCAATAATTTGGAGTAAATTTCTCAAAGTATAAAGTATTTTATGTCTTTTTACAATTATAAAAAATATTCTTTAAGAAGCTGTTATTGAAATTTATGTGTTTTTTAGAAGAAAATTTGAGTATCTTTAATTTCAATGTGTCTTTTTGATAAGGTCGAGTAATACCTCGTCATTTTTCTTTCCACAGGTGGAACTTAGAACTACGTTTGCTTTGTTTCTCACTTGGGATACATAGAAGCAGAATACACTCATACCAATAAAGCCCTAAAAAAAACAATGCTAGCC
This sequence comes from Sophora flavescens, assembly GCA_030762895.1. Classification (NCBI taxonomy): domain Eukaryota; kingdom Viridiplantae; phylum Streptophyta; class Magnoliopsida; order Fabales; family Fabaceae; genus Sophora; species Sophora flavescens. The sequence continues at coordinate 31,199,896 of CM061062.1, read as the reverse complement.
GACTACCCAGTAAAAATTTAGGAAAGAACATTTTGCACTTTGTCTCCACTTTCCTCCCCATCACATAAAGTCCGTAGGACCCAAAAATAAAAGACATCCATGCCAAACACACAGAACATGTTCTGCCCCACCTTAGGCCGATTCTACACCAATAAAAGTCCCAAGCAAACTAAAATTTCAACTATCATTGCCATGTTTTGCATTACCATGCCCCTTCATAATTTCTTATAACCTGCGAGCAATAACAACTTTACCAAATCTTATACCCAACAAACACCCAGGTATCAGCCCCCATTAGGCAAAACTAAAGGAACCCTCATTCAGCACTTGCATCCCATGATCCTATGTTCCCACTTTCAATTATAGTTGAGGCCACTTCTGTAGTAGAGCATCACTCCAACAAAAACATCAAATCTCATAACCAAAGTCCAAGCTATCCATTACATATGACACCTACTTTTCAGTATACAAAAACACTGGTGAAGATCAACTTAGCATCCAAACAGGTAAAATTGAGAAGCACAGAAACAAATACTTTAAGAACAAAGCACAGAAGAACCTCACCATCCACTCTACAGTTAGCAAATAATGTTCAGTATATTAACTCCCCTCTAAAATTTTTTTGGAACATTCTCAAGTAGAGAACCACAAAAAAAAAAAGGACAAGACATTAAAAAATCAGCTTTTCTATCAAGTTGTAGTGCCCGTGAACACAACAAGGCCACAATTACCAAATATCTGCTAGCCACACACAACATATAGCAGCAAACCAGGACCAGCAGGAGAAACTCCACACGACTTACAAAACAAAGCCAAGACTAATATACATCAAATAGAACATATATCAGAAACCATATAAGAAAATTATGAAAAAAACACCAAAATTATAACTCAAAGGCACACCCAACTCTTGAAAACCTGCTACAGCACAGATCCAGAAACCAATTCCCAGGACACCAGAGGAAAAAAAATCCAGTATGACCCCCTCACCAGTACAAATTTTATGATCTTAACCTGAGCAAAGATTTCCTCAACCAAAGAGCTCCACTCTACACTATATATACACTGCATTCATGACAGATTTAGGCAAGAATAGGGACTTAAACTCGACAATGAAAATGGATATTTAAATCATTTCCCCTTCTTGCATATCAACCTCCTCCACCAATTAATTAAACTCGATCATATTTTAGCAAGTACTTTTGAGTCTCGAGTGCTCCATTAATGCATCATCAGAGATCGTGGTTCGGTTGTTGGTTATTCTACTTATCCAGTATTTGTACATGGTAACATACATATTTCCACAACAAATAGAAAAGATCTAGGAGTGAGTACTGACGTTATGATAGGAACTGGTAGTAATAAGAGAAATAGTAAAACAATGATAAGCAACAAACTCCAATTATAGAGAACAGAAGCTATGAATGCAGAAAAGAGTATAGAAAAATTTAAAAATACCAGAGAAAGCAACTATCTCTGCCCTATGGCTTTAGCCACCCCTCTTTACTTAAAATGATCTCATACCCCTTCCACCATCCTCCATTTTCTTTATATTCCCATTCCCTTCCATGACTACACCACCTTCTACATTAATTCCCTTACCCTGCTACCAAATATCCATTATGTTAGAGAAACAGAGAATGGGAGAAGAGGAGAGAAGACAAGGTAGCTTACCCTTGGTAGTGGTGGTGTCACCGGAGCTGCGGACAGTGGTGGCTCAAGGGAGGCGGCTCAGGTGCGCTACAGGGACAGAGACAGAGAGACATCAGAAAGAGAGAGAGAGAGAGAGAGAGAGAGAGAGAGAGAGAGAGTGGGGGGGGGAAGGTGGAATCACTCACCGGAGGTGGCCTGGTGGTGACCGAAGCACAGACGTCGCGTGGTATGGTGGCAGGGAGGAGCAGAGCGTGCAAGAGAGAGAGAAGAAAAGAGAAGAAATGAGAGAAATGGGGAATAAAGGGGAAGGGCTCGCGATTTAGGGATTTTAGTTTTAGCGACCGAATAATTCGGTCGCTAAATCGGTCGCTAAATGGGTTAATTTGAAATTTGAATTCATAAATTCAGCGACCGATTTAAAATTCGGTCGCTAACACGCTCTATTTTAATTTTTTAAGCGTCGTTTAGCGACCGATTTAATATCGGTCGCAACTATAAATAAATTTTAACCGTTACATTTAACTCGGTCACCATTTCGGTCGCTAAAAAGTCAGAAATTTTTTACTTTTATTTTGCTTTATTTTGCGACCGAAATAAAGACCGATACCTCTGCTACGCTCTATTTCGGTCGCTATTTCGGTCGCAATATCAACTCTAATCAGTGTTTGATTTCGATCCTATAATCGGTCGCCATTTCGGTCGCAAACAGCAACCAACAAATTCGGTCACTATTTTCGGTCGCTAAATGAGCTTTTTTTTGTAGTGAAATAGCCAGTTACAATTTTTGAACCCTAGCCCCGTGTTCTCTCCATTCATGGTCGCCACATAGCTTCTCGCTGCATTCATCTCTTCAATCAAGGTGGTTCCGACTTCTTCTCTTCTTCTTCTCACTAGTGCAGAAAAGGGATTTCACATCGGTTTTTTTTGGCTTTTCACATCGGTTTTCAAACTGATGTTGAAACGGCCAATGTGGTTTATTGCCACTTTTCACATCGGTTTTAAAACCGATGTCAAAAATTCTATTTCAGCAAGACAATAGATCCTATTCAGCACTTTTCACATCGGTTTCTTAAAAAACTGATGTGGTAACCCCATTTTCCACATCGGTTATTTTAAAAACCGATGTTATAACCCATTAATTCACATTGGTTTTATAAATAACCGATGTGTAAATTGCGGTTACCACATCAGTTTTTTAAGAAACCGGCGTGAAATGTTGGGTTATCACATCGGTTTTTTCAGAAACCAATGTGAGTTTTTTTTTTTAAAACACCCCTGTACAGTAGTGACAGTCCTTTCCCCTGTTTCAGTAATTCAGATCAATACAGAATCTAAATATTCTCAAGACAATCACTTTTGTACAACCAAAACACACTAAATTAAAAGATTACAAACAATAAATATATTCAATTACATTCAGACAACAAAGATAATTATTAACCAAAAAGCTACATATGATATATTATAGATTTCATGTCAAAACATATATCAGTCAAAAGCACACTATAGCTAGTACATGATGCGTTTATTATAAACTAACTACATACAAACTATGGTAATTGGTACACTTCAAGAAAGAAAGTTGCCCAACGCATCCTTATGTTATTGATGTCGGTATCAGAGAGTGGAGTCGGATTGTTGAATATCTGCAAGTTTAATTGGACATAAGATTATATCTTTTAAGTAATAAACTAAAATAAAACATATAACGAGTCTATAACTGTTATAACTAATTGTGTTACCAATTGGCATTTACCTCCTGCCATCTTTTAGTGATACCGGAGGAGATAATTTCGACCATCCATTTCATCACATAATATCCATATTCCCATGATCCACGTTGTCTACGGGACTATGTACAAATGAAACCCAATTAGAATATAAGGAATTAAATAGAAATCAATAATTATACCCACTACGCTTGAAGCATTTGTAAGAAATATCTTACGTTAGGAATAATCCATCTAATAGCCCGACGCCTTTCACCACGCAGCATGTGGATTGCATCAATAGAACTATCATAAGAAAATAAACATTAATTAAAGTATATCTTATAGATTTCAGATGATTATAAAAACTTCATTACTGATTATAAATTATTTTAATGCTTACGTTTCCATGATGATCTTCAGTTGCTTCGCCGGCTTATTTCCCATCGAGCAGAAGAAGACCACGACATTCAACCGGAGGCACAAGATCAACAATTGCCAATGTTTACTGCATTTACAGAACAATTAGTAACTAAGTCATATATAGTACGTTATAATTAAATAACTGGTACTTACTTATTGAGATAAGGCTCAAGGTATAACTTATGATCATCTCGGGCAAGTATATCACGTATGGTGGTGATCGGGTCTTATGATGTTAGGAGAATATCACCCTGAATGAGCATGGGGTCAATGAACCCATAAAGGGTGAGGTTGCCCTGATCAACTAACATGCGATGTAGATACCTAATATATTGATAAAACATGTTAATTATCATAGTATTTAATATTTAATTACTTAACTTACAAATAAAATGTAATTACGTACACCATAACGAGATGTGTGCAGTACTAGCCATTTCACGAGCGAGTACCATCTCCATAAGCTCCTTCTTTGGGATATACAGATCGTCACCTGGCCTGGTATCATGTTCCAACCTTACCAAAGTTGCATCAGCCTCCATGTTCACAACCTGTATAGCCAGACGTGTAAAAACACCACCAGGATCCCCTTTGTCAATCCCCTAAACAACAAAGATATACATTAGTAATCACAGTTAAGATATTTCATTCGTAATTAATTGAATGGTCAAATGAATACCTTGGCAGGAGCAGACTTCTTTGGTCTTCCTGGATCCGACCTTTTAGGCAGAATATCATTTCCAACATCCCAAAAAAAAACATCATCTTTAAACAATAATAAATAATTTCAACTATAAATATAGAAAAACACAACTAATTGAATACCTCAGCTGCAACAAGAAACCTGACCAGTCTTCTTGGTCAGGGGATGAAGTTACCAGTGGCCTGGCACACTGTTTGAACCTCCTCAGTGGGCATAGGGACTCAAGCATCAGCATCTCGAATAATCTCAACCACGACCCTCACTTGATCATCGGTAATAAACGGTGGTGTATGGTATTACCGAAGTTATGTGCCCTCCCCAATGCCACTAAGCGGCGATCATGATGATCATCAACATACAGCTCACACCTATCAAGGTCGTCATCATCATCATCATCATCATTTTCAGGCTGATGAGGAGGATCACATGAGCCCTTAGTGCTCACATGGACAGAGGGTTGGAGACCTGTGTTTTGCTGGGACATAGCAGCCATTATTGCCAGCTGCTGGGAAAACTGTTGGGCCATCTCTTGTCTAAGCTCATCTGCAATCTCCCGTTTTAGCCATTCTCTTTCTGCATCAACATCCCCGTGGCGTTGGTGTGAAGATGAACCATGGTATTGGCGAATGCCAATGCCCCATCCAACACTAATGACACGGCTCGGGTGGTCTGGTTTACCGATGGCGCAACTAAGATATCCTCGCGTCCTCTAGGAACAAAGGTTCCTTGAGTGGCCTACTCGTCCAAGGCATCCTAAAACATATAAAATATTAGGTCATATTACCATTCAATAACATTGTTAAAATCACAATTAAAATTCAAACTATACTTACAATCTTCTCAGCTACTTGGCGGGCCTCCTTAGATGTATATTGTCCCGTACTTCTTTGTCGGGCCCTCTTCCATTTACAATGGCGTGCGGGTAGAGGTGGATCAACAACTTCTGGACGATTATCAGTTGTAGGATCTGCCTGAGATTCTTCTTGCTGAAGTCTTTTATTTTCCTCTTCCACCATTGTCAGGTCAAGTTTTTTTTATCCCCCACGAGACAGTATATGGGGGTAGACATTCTTGCTTTGGTTTTCCTGCCCTTTTTTCCCTCTTCTCCTGTTATAAATAGAAGACAATTAAATTACATAATTAAATTAATAAAATTAATGAAATTACATAAATTTAGAGACAACTCAAATAAGTTAACCTGAAAGTTGTGATCATGTCGACTTTGAACAAAGCAATCCCACGTCGCCTGTTCAAGAAACGGGTACACCTCAAGTGGGTTCTTTTCACAGCTTGGCTTGAATACATAATATCTGCCCAAGTCCACCTTAAAACCCCCCAACGCTCACCAGCATACTTTATCAAACGCTTCTTCATATCCGTCGTATCCGGCAGGTCAAATGTGAGCTACATTAACACCAAAAGAATCAACGAATTGCTGTATGATATTAATAAGATTAAAATAAAGTAGATACAAACATAGGACGTAAAAGTATAGATACCAGAATACTCTCCCATATCTGATCCTTCACGCCCTGCGGCACATCTTTCCAATGCTCAATAAGTATACTAGGCTTGCTTCGAGCAAAGGTCCCCACAAAACTGATAAACTGCTCTGCCATTGGCCCAATAGGATTGAGATTACCATCAAAGTCGATTCTTATCCTTTGATTTGAACCACGGTTGGCAGTCAAATTCCTCATTCGTGTGGCACGTCTACCCTTTCTACCCGTAGACGGGGTCTCCGACCCGCTGCATGAAGGAGGGATATCCTTGGGATCAGCCATGTATACCTGTTTAGACAAAAACAAAATTATCAGTATGTCTGGATAAATATCAAACATAACTTATAAATATCGATCAACGTAAGCATAACTTATAAATATCAACGTAAACATATAATATAACTTTAAACATAACTCAAACTAAACTTACACTATCGTCAAGTAGTAAAGTTCTCCCATAACCCTTCTTGGTGATCATTACGAGTAGCATGTACATCGTCCACTTCATTTTCCTCATTGAAATTAGGCACCCGTGTTGAGAAAGAAGGAGTATCAGAAATATCAAGAGTTGAATCTTGATTTCCCTCACTACCATTATACATGTTTTTTCCTTGGAGAACCGCTGACAACCTTTTGTTAGAAGGATCACGGATATAAAACACTTGTTTTGCTTGGGATGTCATGATGAAAGGCTCTTCTTTATTACCTACCTTATTAAGGTCCACCAATTTGAATCATAACTCATCGGTTTGCACACCATTGTTACTGTCGACCCACTGACATTTAAAAACAGGCACTTTAAACTTCGAGTAATCAACCTCCCAGATCTCTTCAATGATTCCAAAGTATGAAACGGATGCCATAACAGGGTTTTTATCTTTCAAACTAGAGAAATGCATGGACTCAGCGACGACCATAACCCTAATGTTTTGCATAGTACTTTTGTCATCCTAGGACTTTGTATAGAAGGAAAACTTATTGATATTGTACCCACTCCAGCATATGGCATCAAAGTTAGGCCCCTGTGCTAGCCATTTTACTGTATCAGAAGCAAAACCATCCTTTACAATTTTTTCTTTAAACCAGTTCAAGAAAGTCTTATTATGCTTGTTCAAACACCATTTTTCATTCATTATAGGGTAAGTTTCATTGATGATGCTTTTGTGCTCACATAAGTATGGTTCAACCTCATCAGTGTCATTCAATTTATACAAATGTGCTTGAAGCACTTCCTCCCGATCCATGCTCTTAACAGTGATACCTCGTGTACCCTTACCATCATATCTTCCTTCATGACGAGACTTCGGAAGCCCTACAGATTCCGCTTCTGACATGTAGTCTGTACAAAACTCAATAGCTTCTTCTGCAACATACCTTTCAACAATAGATGCTTCGGGACGGTGTGGATTCTTCATATATCCTTTCAAGATCTTCATGTATCGCTCAATCGGGTACATCCACCTAAAATAAACGGGGTCACACAATCTAATCTCCCTCACTAGATGAACAATCAAATGAACCATGATGTCAAAAAATGAAGGTGGAAAATACATCTCCAATTGGCACAAGATAATGGCTGCCTCATTTTCCAAGTCATCCAAATTTTTAGTGTCAATGGCCTTGCTACATATAGCATTGAAGAACAAGTATAACCTAGTAATGGCATATCTAACTTTTTTAGGCAAGATGTCACGAATGGCCACTGGTAGTAGTTGTTGCATCAAGACATGGCAATCATGAGACTTTAAGCCAACTAATTTGAGATCTTTCATTGAGACAAGTCTCTTGATATTTGAAGAGTAACCCTGTGGCACTTTGACTCCCCGTAGACATTCACAAAAACTTCTTTTCTCTTTTTTGATAAAGTATGACATGCTGGGGGCAAATAAGTCTTCTTATCTCCCACTTTATGTGGAGCTAACTGCTTTCGTATACCCATCGCAACTCGATCGACCTCTTCTAGCCTTCTTCTGGGTCTTCCCATAGATCATATTAGTGTTCTTCACCCGTTCATAAACTTGGTCTCCAGTCAATGCCACTGGAGCAATTTCATTCTCCGGAAGTCTATTGAAAGCTTTCCTCAATCTACGATAAGGATGATTATGATGGAGAAATCTCCGATGCCCAAGGTAAACTGTCTTCCTTCCATGTTGCAGTTGATGGTGACATGTGCCTTCTTCACATATTGGACATGCTTTATGCCCTTTAACACTATACCCGCACAAGTTCCCGTATGCTGGAAAGTCATTGATGGTGCAAAATAACATGGCACGCTATCTGAAAGTCTCACGGCAATACCCGTCGATCACATCAACGCCTTCATCCCACAACATTCTCAAGTCTTCAATCAAGGGACTCAGATAAACATCAATATCATTTCCTGGCTGTTTTGGACCCAAAATCATCATACTTAACATAATGTATTTACGCTTCATGCACAACCAAGGAGACAGGTTGTAAATTACCAGGAGAACAGGCCATGAACTATGAATACTACTAAAGTTTCCATATGGATTCATTCCATCGGTACCAAGTCCAAGCACGAGGTTTTGGGCTCATTGCCAAACTCAGGAAACAAACTATCAATTCTCTTCCATTGCAAAGAATCATTGGGATGACGAAGCTGTCCATCACATTTCCTCTCATCTGCATGCCAACTAATATTCTTTGCATCCTTTTCATTCGTAATCAATCGCTTGAACCACGGAATTACTGGAAGATACCATAACACCTTTGCAGGAGGACCCTTGGTGACCCCATCACAACTAGAATCACCATCCTTCACTTTGTAGTGTGATACCCCACACCTAGGGCACTCGTGCATCTCTTCAAACTCTTTCCTGTACAACATGCAATCATTGGGGCAAGCGTGTATTTTCTTATACTCCATACCCATCGAACATAATATCTTCTTCGCCTCATAGTTTCGGGATGGTAATGTGTTACCTTCTGGAAGCATGTCTTTCAACAACTCAAGCAATTCGGTAAAGTTTTTATCGCTCCACCCATTTCTCACCTTCACATTGAACAATCTTAACATCGCTGACAACCGTGTGAAATTAGTGCACCCCGGATACAAAGCCACTTCCGCATCACTGCACAAAGTATCGTACACATGTGCTCGCCAAAAAGACTCTTGGCCAACATCACGGATCATGTCCTCTAGTCCATCGTCCATATCCACGTCATCAACTTCCACTCTATGCGACACCCTCGGCCTATCTAACGATTCACCATGACATATCCATATTGTATAACTCTTTCAAATCCCCTCACAAATAAGATGCTCTCGTATCTCCTCAGCTTCTAGTCGTCTCTCATTCAAACAGTTAACACAAGGACAATAAAACCTTCCGTTACCAATATCAGGAGCATTTGTTTTTGAAAATTGTAGAAAATCTTCCACTCCATTCTCATACTCATCACTTGTCCGTCTAGCATTCATCCAACCGCGATCCATGACTAAAACCAATAACTTCGTACTTAATCCAAGATCTTCATCAACTACTTCTTATGACAGGGTATGGCCCTATCCCATTCCAGAAGAAACTTTTTCAACATTTGGTTAAAAGTTAGTCCTTAACTCTCATGTTCATACTCGACGAAATTTCAGCAGCATTTCCCTTCGGTCTCCGACGTACACGACTTGAACGCGTTGACATCCACCACGATAAAGTATGCACCCAGAGAACGAATGGAAATGTATCAATCCAAACTTTCATCAAGTATATAAGATGATAATCAATGAATAACTATTTTAACTGAATGAAAAAAAAAATTCCCAAACTGTCCAACTTTGGACAATTCAAGATCCAATACAATGAGTGGTACCTTAAGCACGTACACGTGTGCTCATTAGTATTGCATCTCAAACGGGAAACTAAGGTGCTTTACTAATTAATTAACATTAAGAAAAATAATAAAACACTCCAATCCCCAAGTACAATGCAAACAAAAACCAAATACGAAAAATGGAGAGGAGAAAGCTTACCGGGTGTGGGAAGAACACTCAGCCGGAAACCGTAATGAATAATGAATATTCTGCTTAATATTCTTCTCGGAACTTGTACCGTAATAGTTTCAATAACAGCTAGTGTACCTATACAAAAATAGAAGCACTTTGTGAATATTTTCATAACAAGACCAGAATAACAAGTTCACAACAACAATTATATAGCTTGATCAGTATAGAAGCATAAATACAGAAGAACTATGATGACAGAGATAAAGCACACACATACATATAAGAAATAGTTGAGCTTACAGTAGAAAATCCAAGTTGATGAACACATATAAGGCTACATAGATAAATGATTTAGCAGGTAGAATGATAAGTCACGGCACCAAAAAAGAAAGGTAAAGAATCATGACCTATATGTGCATTGCAAAAATTTATGCATGTTATTTTTTCTTGGCATGATACAAGTAAATAATAAGCCATGCAGATGTCATGCTCTGAATGTAGAAACATCTTTTGATGAAAAAAGGCATTTTCCTATGCAGTCGATTATTCAATCACATCTCTCACTCACTCACTCTCAATAAGTAGTCTCATGTTAGCACATGTAAGATAAGAGCACTATAACCACATAATAAACTAAGTCAAATTTGCTGGGAAAAAAATGATTCTAATTTTTTCAACACTTGTTCTTCAATCACATTAAAAAAAAAAAGAGATAGATAATAAACTTAACGTGAAAGGTAAAATAAAAGAAGCAGTACCTTACAAGCGAGAGCAAGCGAGAGCAAGCATTACGGTTTCGAAATCTTTTTGAGCTTTTGATAAACCAAATTAGTATTTGCTAAGTAATCTAAAAATGAAAAGATAGCAAATAAAATCTCAAATTACCATTCAAGTTAAAGAGAGGGGTTGTTAGAAATAAAAAAAAAACCATTCAAGAACCTTTACTTTAACAGCTTAAGCTTTCAAAAAAGTTAGCTATAATATGGTATTAGAACCTCTATGACTTATTAGCTTAATGCCCCATCCTTCTCAATAAATTAATGTTGAGTTCAATGTACAAGGGTTGCATTTTTCCATGTTTCAAGCCCACTCAACAACTTCATCTTAATCAAAAAATGGAATGATAGTAAATAAAACTTCAAATTACCATTTAAGTGCAAGAGAGGGGTCCATGCCAACCAAGCTATGCTCATAGTTTGATTAAGCGTGGAACCCTTGATGTTTCAAGCCCTTGACTAAACAAGTATTGCAGCTTAATCTAAAAATAAAATGATAGCAAATAAAACTTTAAATTACCATTCAAGTGCAAGAGAGGGGTCAATGTGCCAACCAAGCTATGCTCAAAGTTTGATTCAGCGTCGAACCCTTGAGGAGAAGAAAACCCAAACCCACTGCCTCACGCGGAACAAGCGGAGCAAGCGGAGGCTGCTGGGTCACGACACGAAGCGGCGGAGCAAGCGGAGGGACTTCGAGGCTGAGGTGATAGTGGAGGACCCGGCGGAGCGAGCAAGAATAATGGAGGTGTGAGGGTGTGAGGGTTACGGAGCGCGCGCTGCAATAGAGAATAAGGTTAAATGAAGAAAATGAAATTGGAGGGTCGTAGCGCGTAAGAGAGATGAATTGGAGGGATGAATAAATATTGAAACAAAATGAAAATACACATCGGTTATATCCAAAACCGATGTGTTATATTGATTTTCCACATCGGTTAACAACAAAAACCAATGTTAAAAATGTTGCTGCTTAAAAAAAATCAATTTTTTTGTTCAATCTTCCACATCGGTTATAATAAAACCGATGTGTAATCTTATGGCTGATTAATTTTTTTTTTTTTTGGTTTCTCTTTTCCACATCGGTTATCATAAAACCTATGTCTAAAATTAATATTCCACATCGGTTATACTAAAACCGATGTCTAATCTTATGTCTGATAAAAAAAAATTTTTTTGGTTTCACTTTTCCACATCGGTTTTTTTTAAAACCAATATTAAATATCTTTATCACATTGGTTTTTATTATAATCGATATTAAAATATTTCAGTTTAATTTCAAAAATGACACCGCCTCCTTTTTCACATCGGTTTTGTAAAAACCGATGTTAAAACTCCGATGTTAAATACATATTTTGCACTAGTGTCTTCTTCATATTTCAATCTAGGTTTTTAAATTAGTTCATGTTTGATTTCAAATTCTCAATTAGTTCAGGTTCGAACCACTTGAAGGTACTTGGATTTCAAGATTCTAGCGAAGGATGAGTTTCGTTGATGAGGTTCTTGCTTCTCATTCTATGCCCTTTAATTTTTGTTTTTGAAAAATTCTTTAGAAACCTATATCAACTGGCGCTCCCATTTTTTGTGTATCAATTTGATAAATATTTTATTAGTTCCTAGTCTAAAGTTTATGCAGGTATATTTAAAAATATTATGTACCAAAAAAAAAATTTTAGACAAATAATGAATTAAATTTTGCCCCCCATTCTTCGAGAATCAGAAAGATCCTTATCAATCAAGTTTGAATTTGTTCGTTTGGAATTTGGATATTTAATATATTGAAACCGTCGCTATATTTATATACACAATTTAAATAATAGCTTTGGTGGCGGTTCTAAACCGTCGTTACAATTCTGCTACTTTTTAAATTGTGATATTTTACCGAGGTTTGTAGCCGCCTCGACATTTTCCTATGATTTCAAAATATGTTATTTGTGGCGGTTTCCAAACCGCCGTAAAATATTTTAGCGGCGGTTCGAACCGCCGCTATTGGACATCTAAAACCTCCACAAAACACCATATTTTTTAAAGTGACTATATAAGAAAACAACCTCTAACTATCAATCCACCATATTCCCATGTGAATTAACTAATTAAAAACTTATTAAGGTCTATGATAATTTTTTTTTCAAAGGCTACATAAAACATACGATATAATTTATCTTCACACCTAGACTCATAAATCACCTCCCGTTGTCGTTATGATTAGTCAATCTTCTAATTAGTGATCAAATAATTAGAAACATTAAGATCTAAGGATAAAACACGAAAATAAGAGAAAAAGGAAAAAAAAATCTAAAATAAAATCATCAAATCATTGTTACAAGGTTATATCAACACTCTAAAAAAGAGATATTTTAATTAGTCATGAAAACAGAAAGAAATAAGTAAACTTCATTATTCCACAATTCTTGGGGTAGCGAAGACGGGAAAAGATAGCACTTCCTTGACAATTAAGATAGCGCTTCTTGCTTGTCTCCGCCTTTTTTTAATAAAATTTCCGTGTGGAAACCCTATTAAAGATAAGTCATTAAAAATTAATCTGTTCTTTTAGTGTATTTTGCCGTTGGACTGTTGTTGCGTATTTTTTCTTGATACGGCTCTTTGAGCTGGTCTTCTTTTTTATTTTTCAATTCTAATTGGAGTACTTCATTTCAATTGGACATGGTCTCACTCACTTTTTGCATCAGATATCGAAGTCCAATTCCAATTAGAATTGGTTTCTATTTCCCCTCTACGTTTATCCACTCATGTGGAATTGATATCTGTACAAATAGACAGATAAAATAGTTTAAAATATCACCAAAATTTTAATTTGATATATTTCGGCATTCTTTCTCAAGAAATGCAAAACTTCTCGTGTTAGTGTCATAACCTGTGGCTTGGAGACTAGTAATTCGGTATAGTTCCTAATCATATGTATCTTGTTGGGTCCAGGGTATAAAAATATGATAAATATAACTGGGCAGAATTAGTAGCATCATCCTTACGGAATATCCATTTCTGCTCTTATTTTGCTATGCTTGTTTTTATTTCTCGTTTTTGTTAATTAATCATTAATAATAATTGTAAAACGTGTCACATACCAGTTTTAGAAGCGGGATAATTATTATTAAACTGTTCAATTTATTTTGTACAGTGATAATTATAAAATGATATTTTATAATTAAGTTTCAAATTATATTATTTGGCTAAGAGATATTTTAGTAAGAAAATATAATTATTTTGAGATTTATAAAGGGTAGAATTTATTTTATGAAAGTACCTAACTCTAAGATAGCACAAATATTTTATTTATTTCAAAAAGCTGATTTTATTAAATTGCTAGTCACACCCCCTATTTTACTATGCATACCCCTCTCCTCTCTAAAATAAATCACGAACCCTCACCCTCACTTCCCATTTTCAGAAAACACTCCCTTCTTCTCCTTCATCAGAACCTCCTCCTTTTACCTCTTCAAACCCTAAACCTCAAACAAGCCTCCATTCTCTACCTTTGAAGCTCACAAATTCGGCCTCCTCTCTTCTTCTTCTTCTGTTTGCTTCCAAAATCAACATGAAGCAAACATCAATTTTTCCTTGTGAAGTGAGTTTGGGGCAGCCACACTTGAGAGCAAGGAGGAGCAAAGTCAGATCAAGGAGGGAATTCTAAGGAAATAAACCTCCACTACACTATCTCCATTCTTGCTTATGTGAGTTTCCTTAGCTTAGTGCTTGGTAACCATAAATCCAAGCTCAGGAATTTTGATTTGCTTGCTTTTGTTGTTTGATTTGGCATCTGCATGTTGATTATATGAAGTCAATTGAGTACATATTGATGATATAAATTATTTCAATTGCATGCATGTAATCTATTTGTGAAAAGTCCCAAATGAAATTACTGGTCATAACCCGTATAAACATATGTGCAGTATTTTGCTTATAATTATTTCTATAGGGCTTTGTTCGGTATGATTCTTGTTTTTCTTGAAAATAGACTCGAAATGCTACAAATTAGGTACTTGTTTGGCTGTTTTACACTGAGTATAGATGAAAAAAAACCTGTTATAAGTTGGAGTATTGTAACTGTCCTGTTTGCTGGGTGCAGAAGCTTGGTTGTTAAAACTATAATTTTTCGTAAACAGTATTCAAAAACTAAAATTTTATTTATAAATTAGACTTATTTAGCTTTCCAGGGAGTGGTCTTTTGACTAAATCCGACTTCGTTTGGTATTTTGGTAAATTCATAGAAGTTGGATGAAAGACTGGAAATTTCTGCAGGTGTTATTGATGTTTTAGTTCTTAATAAATACTTGTATGAAGGTAGTTTCGGTTAATTTAAAATGTTTTGTAGTGTAAAAATAATACATAAAAGTAAACTATAGCTTGGCATATAATATTGATAAGCATCCTCTTGTCGGTTGATTGCGGTTGATGAATATTTAATGCATTTGACTTCCATTAGAGAAGAGTATGAGAAAATGAATCATAGCATGACATTAAAAAACTTAAAATGGTCTATGTTTAGTGAAACTTAAGGTTTCGAAACTATTCTAGCCATTATTTAAGGCCACAATATTCTTGTGGGTGAGATATTAAGTCCTTCATTTTTTTGGAGGCTAGGATATGGTACTAACAATTAAGGGACGCCTAATTGTTGCCATAGAGCTCTGACTGCCATATCAACCAGTTTAAACTATGCGTGCCTTATTTCCGCTCACACTTGAGGTACCTAGTAAAGGTTTCTTTCCTTAAAATGTCTATGCTTAGATTCACATTCAGTAAATAACTCAATCCAAGTAAGGACCCAGTAGAAAGAGTTGGTGATGAAAGGGTGAGTTATAAGAGAATAATTCCGTAGTGGTATAAAGTTGAGTAGTCCTACTTTAGCCTGCTTTAGTCCACGGAGTGCACACCTGGCAAAATGGGGAGGTAAGTTGGCTATGAGAAACTTTACCACTACGTGAGATTAATTATGATATGTGTGCATATGAGTAAGTATGTATAACTCAACGAGGACAATTAAACATAATATATTGTTTACTAATATGCTTTGCTTGAAGCAGGAACTCATTGAGATTCATTTCTCACTAGGCTCCTCTTTGTTTCAGATAACAGGTACATATTGGAAACTGATAAGCAAGTTCGGGAAATTGCTTGACAGTCACCCAATAGTGTCTAAGATACGTTAGTTTTCACAGCCGGATCAAAGTTGGAGTCTTACTAGGAGTCAATGTTTACATTGAAATTGAATTGTTGATTAGGGGTTAAATGGTTATTTGTATTAAATTAAGTCAAATTATATGTTCAACTCTACAAAAATATCTTGTAGAAATTTGTTTCACTTATTTTCAAAATTTCCTATGTTCAACTATTATTTCTGATGTTATAACCATGTTAATATATTATTACTCAGTAGTATCCTTGTGAAAGTTGGGATATTACATTTATGGTATCAGAGCAGTTTGGTCCTTCCGGACTGTGAGTTTATCATAATAAGAAGAGCGTGTTTAGTATGATCCGGCTTAGGATGTCAGCAGTCAAAGTCTTTCTGTAGTGTTATTACACTTTCGAATTCTTTGAGGACAAATTATTGAGACTGGCCATCCCAATTGTTTGCTCAAAGAATGAGGGATGATAATGACCTGCAAGGGTAAGCATTAAATAGACAAATGCTTCAAATGGAGTTTGTGGCAATTGTAACTAGGCTTATGATTTATTTTTATTTTTATTTTTATTTTTATTTTTCCATGTATTATACCTATATTATATTCTGCATTTTGGTAGTTTTGAAATTTTATCATTTGGATATTGAGTTTGAATTAGTAGTTGTGGATTCAGTTGAGTTAAATGCAGGGTATTGATACAATAGTACATTCTTGTTTATGAATTGGCACTCCAGCTATTAATGTTGCTCCGTTTTTTTTGGATCAATTGTAGTTTGATGGTGAAAACACTTACTTTGAAAAATATATATATATATAATTCTTGTTTATGATTTTACAAGTACGAGGAAAGGGAGTGGAAATGATATTAGATGTTTTGTTTCTTTTAATTCTTCTATTGCCGACATAAGGTTATGACTTAGGGTGAAAAATGAAATCATTATGGATCTCATTGTGGATGAGTTTTGAAGAAAACCATTAAGTTTCTTCTTTGATGTTATTGCATTATGCATCAGATTTGAAGTGTTGTAATTGGCATATATAGATAAATAAGAAGAGCTAACTCTGTTAACCTTCTTTGTTTTGTCGCCTGGAGGAATGTAGTATTGATAAGCTATCAATATTTAAGAGTAGTGGTGTTGAGTTTTATATATGCTTATGATAGGATAGAAGTTAGCAAGTTGCCATTTAGCTTTAGCTTCATGTTAATCAGAAATGTTGTAGGAGGAGATTTGGTGGATATTATTCTCTGCCTAAGCTATAATGGGGTACTTGCACATGGAGTATTTGTTTTCTGTCATAATTATAAATCATGAGTTATTATGAACACATAATTAATCAACAGATATTTATGTTAACTAGAGTTATTCCTTAGCACTTGAAATGACAGAAGATACTTTTTAATAACTAAATATTCTGCACATATGCATGCCTTCAAGTAGATTGTTGTTATGCATAAAACTACTAATTTGAATTTTGTTCTAAATAATAAATGTACAATGTGTGCAAGCCTCGATTTACATAGTTTTAATATTTTAGTTAGTTTCCTCATATCTTCCTGGAATGAGCATATTGGCAGAGACCCTGCTTCAAGTCATGTTTTGATTCTTTTGAGAAGTTAAATCTTGTACTTATGTAAGTTAAGCCTTCATTATAAAACATGTATGCAAGTGTTGTATTGGCATAGGCCTGATATTTATTCTTTCAGAAGGGGTTGTTAAATCTTGAATTGGACAAATAATTAAGCTAAGTTCAAAGTTCAAGCTTGACTTATGTTCAGATAAGGAGCTCTGTGTTGCATGCTTACCTGAGAAATTGATTCTACACCATATGACTTTGTTGATGAAGAAGTATAATGAAGATAATAAGGCATAAAAGTGGGTTTGATGAAGGAACTCTCAAATCAGAAATTTTGTTGAGATAGGATCAGTTCTCACAGTTTCATTTTTCTTAAACTGGACTTATATAATGAATTTTGAGGGTCATCAAAAGAAACACACATAAAGACACACATATATACAGAGAGATATTGAATCTTTTATCTTGTGGGCTGATCTTGTTATTTATAATGGAAAATATACTTAACCATGTTGCTGTGGCAGTGTGTGAAAGTTGCTAAGGATATGTTTGTGATTAGAAGATTGATGAGGGTTGGCTTTCTTGCTGAAAATGAGTAGAATTACTATTGATAAGAATAATAGAATAATGTTGTCTGATATATAGAAGTTTTGTTTGATTACTACTGATTATAGTTGTTATTGAGTGCTATTTGAAGGAGTTTTATGTGGCTGACTGAATTTGCAAGGAAGAACTAATGATACAACACATATATTGCATCTTTGATAGAACTGGCTGATTGTGTATGAATGTATTGTTCATATTTGCTTCTAATGTGCTATACTACATAAATTTTACAATGCCTATTTATTTTGTCATTTGATTACCCAAAAAGGGATTCTATTTAGAATGGATGGACCAAACCATCTTTGAATCACCTATTAGCGGTGAAAATCACCTTGCTTGCTTCTTCAGTCCCTTTGTTATTCTTCCAATTTGATCACAATCCCCTCACCTAAGCATCCAAGGCTTTCCATAAGTTTCTCTTCAGATTCTTCCCATTTCATCACCCTATTCAAGGTAAGCTCAGTCCCTCATGCTTTACCTTCATGGCCTAAGAAATTGTATGTCCTCTTTAAGTTTAGCAAAGAAAGATCGAAAACTTTTTGCTTCTCTGTCACCATCTCAAACTTTTAAGACCACCCCATACACATTTAGAAATAAGGACCCAAAAGATATTAACTTCTTGGTGGTGGGTTCAACCGGGTATATTGGAAAACTTGTGGTGAAAGAGTTGGTTAAAATAGGTTTTAATGTTATAGCCATTGCTAGAGATAGGAGTGGAATTAAGGGTTAGCATTGACAAAAATGAGACCTTGGCCCAGTTAAGAGGTGCCAATGTGTGATTTTCAGATGTGACTTATTGATAATCCATGTTACTTATTGATAATTGTTATGATGTTGCTTGTACGCTACTGCATTATGGTAATTAAACGGGTAGTCAGTTCAAAGGATCTATTCCGTTCACTTCTTAAGCGTGCATATGAAAATATGGATTGAATTGGAACTTCCTCAATTTAAATGATCATGTTGCTGAGTTTGATATAGGGTAATAAGATGCTTGCATGTATTGTATCTTGTGGGTTGTTAAAATTCTGTTTTGATATTAGCAACCCTCTCAAATTGTTTTTGGAAGCCAAAAATGAGTCTTAAATTTTGATAGATGAGGTATAGTGTTTGTTTTGTTTTCTTATTCAAGAATTCTTTACAATATGTTTAAAATTTTGTTTTGGAGCTTTAGTGTTAGTAGCCTACTTTAGTATTGGTTACCGTAGGGAGGAATGAAAATCATGAGTTAGTATTGTTGTTGCTTTGTGGTTTTATTTCTTCTTCTGCTTGCGTGAGCTATAGCCCATAATAGGTGCATTATTTCCTTTCTTTCATAGGTGTTAATGATAGTACAAATAGTTAGACAACTTAAGTTTCCTATGCTTCCCGTGTGACATTCTTAGCAAGGTTATCTAATTTGCTTGTGCGTATTAACTACAACTTGTTAGCTATAACTTAAAAATTCTTTCAATTCAAGCAAGGTTGCCTTGTTGTACTTCTAGTATGTGGACACCTCTCCATTTTTGCCTTCCATCAAATTCTCCCATGTTGGCACATTCTTTCCATATTAACTTCATGTGCTAGAGATAAGTCGATTATCTATGGTATTTTAAAATTATGTATCCTAAAATATTTAGTGCATGACTCTCTAATTATTCTATTCCTTTATGTGCTTTCTCAACAGCATATCCTTACCCTGTTTCCTATGTCTGGCAAAAATCCATTTCCTTTCTTCTATGCATTAACAACTGCCAAAAGTCTTACTTATTGTTGAAGGAACTAGAGTTGAAGGCTGCTAACTCTTGCATCTTTAATTCTACCCAAAAATATCAACAACTTTTTGATTTTTATTCATGTACATATACCAGCTAAGAAAAGGAGATAAAAGTCAATCGCCTCTTCCTCAGATTTTATTTTGTGCAAGTTACACCATTTTCACTCCAATATCCATGATGTATTTCACGTTTCACAACTTTTCTAATGTAACAAATTTCGAGGACGAAATTTTATTTAAGAGGGGGAGTAATGTCACATACCAGTTTTAGAAGTGGGATAATTATTATTAAACTGTTCAATTTATTTTGTACAGTGATAATTATAAAATGATATTTTATAATTAAGTTTCAAATTATATTATTTGGCTAAGAGATATTTTAGTAAGAAAATATAATTATTTTGAGATTTATAAAGGGTAGAATTTATTTTATGAAAGTACCTAACTCTAAGATAGCACAAATATTTTATTTATTTCAAAAAGCTGATTTTATTAAATTGCTAGTCACACCCCCTATTTTACTATGCATACCCCTCTCCTCTCTAAAATAAAACCCTCACCCTCACTTCCCATTTTCAGAAAACACTCCCTTCTTCTCCTTCATCAGATCCTCCTCCTTTTACCTCTTCAAACCCTAAACCTAAAACAAGCCTCCATTCTCTACCTTTGAAGCTCACAAATTTGGCCTCCTCTCTTCTTCTTCTTCTTCTGTTTTCTTCCAAAATCAACGTAAAGCAAACATCAATTTTTCCTTGTGAAGTGAGTTTGGGGCAGCCACACTTGAGAGCAAGGAGGAGCAAAGTCAGATCAAGGAGGGAATTCTAAGGAAATAAACCTCCACCACACTATCTCCATTCTTGCTTATGTGAGTTTCCTTAGCTTAGTGCTTGGTAACCATAAATCCAAGCTTAGGAATTTTGATTTGCTTGTTTTTGTTGTTTGATTTGGCATCTGCATGTTGATTATATGAAGTCAATTGAGTACATATTGATGATATAAATTATTTCAATTGCATGCATGTAATCTGTTTGTGAAAAGTCCCAAATGAAATTACTGGTCATAACCCGTATAAACATATGTGCAGTATTTTGCTTATAATTATTTCTATAGGGCTTTGTTCGGTATGATTCTTGTTTTTCTTGAAAATAGACTCGAAATGCTACAAATTAGGTACTTGTTTGGCTGTTTTACACTGAGTATAGATGAAGAAAAACCTGTTATAAGTTGGAGTATTGTAACTGTCCTGTTTGCTGGGTGCAGAAGCTTGGTTGTTAAAACTATAATTTTTCGTAAACAGTATTCAAAAACTAAAATTTTATTTATAAATTAGACTTATTTAGCTTTCCAGGGAGTGGTCTTTTGACTAAATCCGACTTCGTTTGGTATTTTGGTAAATTCATAGAAGTTGGATGAAAGACTGGAAATTTCTGCAGGTGTTATTGATGTTTTAGTTCTTAATAAATACTTGTATGAAGGTAGTTTCGGTTAATTTAAAATGTTTTGTAGTGTAAAAATAATACATAAAAGTAAACTATAGCTTGGCATATAATATTGATAAGCATCCTCTTGTCGGTTGATTGCGGTTGATGAATATTTAATGCATTTGACTTCCATTAGAGAAGCGTATGAGAAAATGAATCATAGCATGACATTAAAAAACTTAAAATGGTATATGTTTAGTGAAACTTAAGGTTTCGAAACTATTCTAGCCATTATTTAAGGCCACAATATTCTTGTGGGTGAGATATTAAGTCCTTCATTTTTTTGGAGGCTAGGATATGGTACTAACAATTAAGGGACGCCTAATTGTTGTCATAGAGCTCTGACTGCCATATCAACCAGTTTAAACTATGCGTGCCTTATTTCCGCTCACACTTGAGGTACCTAGTAAAGGTTTCTTTCCTTAAAATGTCTATGCTTAGATTCACATTCAGTAAATAACTCAATCCAAGTAATGACCCAGTAGAAAGAGCTGGTGATGAAAGGGTGAGTTATAAGAGAATAATTTCGTAGTGGTATAAAGTTGAGTAGTCCTACTTTAGCCTGCTTTAGTCCACGGAGTGCACACCTGGCAAAATGGGGAGGTAAGTTGGCTATGAGAAACTTTACCACTACGTGAGATTAATTATGATATGTGTGCATATGAGTAAGTATGTATAACTCAACGAGGACAATTAAACATAATATATTGTTTACTAATATGCTTTGCTTGAAGCAGGAACTCATTGAGATTCATTTCTCACTAGGCTCCTCTTTATTTCAGATAACAGGTACATATTGGAAACTGATAAGCAAGTTCGGGAAATTGCTTGACAGTCACTCAATAGTGTCCAAGATACGTTAGTTTTCACAGTCGGATCAAAGTTGGAGTCTTACTAGGAGTCAATGTTTACATTGAAATTGAATTGTTGATTAGGGGTTAAATGATTATTTGTATTAAATTAAGTTCAATTATATGTTCAACTCTACAAAAATATCTTGTAGAAATTTGTTTCACTTATTTTCAAAATTTCGTATATTCAACTATTATTTATGATGTTATAACTGTGAAAGTTGGGATATTAGAAAACGTCAGCTTGTTTTTGTTTTGTTTGTTACCTGAAAATTAAAATAGAATGAAAAATAAAGATCGAAACCAAAGCAAACGGGTTTCTAGTTTCGTGAAAGCAATCCAAATATTTTTGATATGACAGCAGACAGAAACTGGAGTGCAGAAAAAAAACAAGAGAAGACCAAAACATCAACATTAAGTAACGTGGTTCGGTAACATACATCTATAGATAGAGAAATCAGCCGTGCTAACCAGACACGGAAAAATGGATACAATACGGGACACTGCTACTGTAGCAGTAACTTTTTTTTTAATTTTGACTATTTTTTAAAAAAAAAATATTTTTAAAAAAACATATTTATCAAATAATGAACTGAATTCACCAGATATTTATACCTGATTCACCATATATTTGCATATACTTAACCAAAATTTATTTCTCAAAAAAACCCATTCACGAGATAATGAACTGAATTCACCAGATATTTGTACATGATTCACCAGATATTTGCACATACTTAACCAAAAAATTTATTTCTCAAAAAAACTCATTCACCAGATAATGAACTGAATTCACCAGATATTTGTACATGATTTTTACCAGATATTTACACATACTTAACCAAAAAATTTATTTCTCAAAAAAACTTATTCACCAGATAATGATATTTATACCGGATTCACCAGATATTTGCACATAATTAACCAAAAAAATTATTTATCAAAAAAACCCATTCACCAGATAATGAACTGAATTCACCAGATATTTGTACATGATTCACCAGATATTTACACATACTTAATCAAAAAATTTATTTATAAAAAAAAACCATTCACCAGATAATGAACTGAATTCACCAGATATTTATACCGGATTCACCATATATTTGTACATACTTAATCAAAAAAATTATTTCTCAAAAAAAACTCATTCACCAGATAATGAACTGAATTCACCAGATATTTGTACCCGGTTCACCAGATATTGACACATACTTAATCAAAAAAATTATTTACAAAAAAAATTTAAATTTAAAAAAAAACTGTGAACAGTCGCAAATGCAGTCATGGCTACAATGTCGCACTTGTTAATACGATGTCTGAAGATGTTGTCCGAAATTGTGTGTCTGTTTAGCATTTTTGTAGAGAAATTCTTATTCAACAGTGCAAAACACAATATAGAGGTCAATAAATACAATAAACAACCACACAAACTTTACTCTAAGCACACCTATTTTTCTGGTACAGTTTGTAAAGAATTAAAAAAAAAAGGGCTTGGTCCATACTCAGTATAGTCGATTTGGTCTCATAATTTACGTAACTTTATGCTATTATCAGTGGATAATATAATTAGACCTCATTTTAAATATTTTGTAAACGATGTATTTATTATATTCCGTATATATTTTTATCTTTCTTTCTGTATACCAAGAATATAGTATAAATAAACCAATACTTACATGGAAAGTGTAAACTACGGAGAGTAAGAGCAAGGTGCAAAACCCAATCATTAGAAAGTAGAAACCCAAATACAAGATGAGCAATCCGATTGTGCTGATGATACCATTTCCAGTTCAAGGACATGTCAATCCCATGATGAGTCTTTCACAAAAGTTGGTTGAACAGGGATGCAATATCATTTTTGTGAACACAGACTTCATCCATGAGCGAATGGTAAGTGCTATGGTCAACCAAGAAAGCATTAATAGTTCTCCAATAAAGTTGGTCTCAATCCCAGATGGCTTAGGACCTGAGAATGATAGAAGCAATTTAGGGGAACTGTGTGATTCTATATTAAACACCATGCCTGCTATGCTTGAGAAGCTCATAGAGGACATTCATTTGAATGGTGACCATAGAATCAGCTGCATTGTTGTTGATGGAATTATGACATGGGCATTGGAAGTTGCCTGTGAGATAGGAATCAAAGGAGCAGTCTACTGGCCTGCATCAGCAGGAATGTTTGCCTTGCAATACAACATCCCCAAGCTTATTGATGATGGGATCATAGATTCTGATGGTAAGAATATCATATTTCACTAACCAGTTTTTTTTTTTTTTTGGGTTCTATTTTGTTTTGAAAACTCCATTAAATGAGGAAGCATATGCAACTAAGATAAAATAACTTCATTTTGTTTTGCCCTACAGGATACTCAATCACAAAAAAGACATTTCAAATATCACCAAGTATGCCTACAATGGACACAAGTATCATTTGGTGGTCAAATATGTTGGACCCGATAGTTGGGAAGAAAATATTTATTTATGTGTTGCATTGCACACGAGCTTTAAATTTGACTGAGTGGTGGGTTGGCAATACAACCTATGAACTTGAACCGGGAACATTAACCGTTGTTCCCAAACTCCAACCAGTTGGTCCACTATTGAGAAGTTATGACAATACAAGTGCAACTGAAAGATCATTGGGGCAGTTTTGGGAAGAAGATCTCTCTTGTATGAGTTGGCTTGATCAACAACCTCATCATTCTGTCTTGTATGTTGCTTTTGGTAGTTTCACTCTCTTTGACCAGACCCATTTCACAGAACTAGCTCTTGGACTCGAGCTAACCAATAGACCCTTTCTTTGGGTTGTGCGCCAAGATTCCAATATCGACAATAAGATGGCATACCCTAATGAATTTCGAGGGAGTCAAGGTAAGATAGTAGGATGGGCTCCTCAACAGAAAGTGTTATGCCACCCTGCCATAGCTTGCTTTATTAGTCATTGTGGTTGGAATTCTACCATAGAAGGTTTGTCTAATGGGATGCCCTTTTTGTGTTGGCCATATTTTGCTGACCAAATTTATAACAAAAGTTACATATGTGATGAGTTGAAGGTAGGGCTAGGATTTGACTTGGACGAAAATGGAGTGGTGTCACGCAAGGAAATAAAAAAGAAGGTAGATCAACTGCTCAATGATGAAAGAATGGGGTCAAGGTCTCTGAAGCTAAAGGAAAAACTATTGAACAACTTGGCAGAAGGTGGTAGGTCTTCTAAAAACTTTGTCAAGTTTGTAAAGTGGATGAAAGAGTGAAAGAATAAGGTTTTGCCATTTGTGCAAAAAATTTCAAGTTTAGTCTGCATATCTATTTTGAAATATTGTTGTTCATTTCCTATTTCAATGGAATAAATTAATTAAGTTTAATCCCTAGAAAGTATCAGTGTTTTGGTTTTGGTTAATACATTTTTCTTCTTGGGTTTTGCTAATGGCAAGTTCCAAAACATTGACATTGGACTCATTCTTTAGTTCTCATCCGTTAATTACTGACATAACTAACAGAATACCACATCATTATTAATTGTCACGTGGATAAAAAATAATATATTATTTTTTAATGGCACATGATATTTAATAATATTATTAATATTAATTTGATTTTTATAATAGTTTTTATTAATTATTATTCATAAATATTTATTATCATTATTATTATTATTATTCTAATAACTAAATTTTAAATATCTTTTATTTTTATTTTTTATTTTCATGGAATTAAATCCAAAGCTCCTAGTATTGCCATCAATGGCTGCCAACAAATTTTCACATATCCTGAGAAAAACATTTAACGATTCCAAGGAACAGAGAAATTCTTAGATTAATTCATACTTTAGATTTAAGTTGAATTGAGACTTCCGATGCGTAATGCCTCATTTTCTCGATTAGTGCATGGGACAATGATTAAGCATGGTTGAAGGCTTAATCATGTTCCCTAGGTGTTAGTGAGCTTGTATTTCAAATTTGAGGTGAATCGGACTTGAAACGGGCTCAAAATGCACCGAAACGCGCAAAAGACTAGTACCGACATCAGCCTTACATTTGAGTGTGGAGAAGCCCAACATTTTAATGTTGGCACGCTCAAACGTGGGCCATATTGACGCTTGAGCGTGGAGTAATTCTGTACACATGTGGGATATGTGGCTTTGCAAAGACAACGCGTGGCAGAGACGTGGCGACGAAGGAGCTATGCTCTAGTGTAGAGAGATCCCACGCTAAAGTGTGGGCACATTAGAGGGTGCTGAGTGCTGCATGCAAACTTAAGTTTTCGTTTAAGTTATTTGGCTAGCCTTTCTTCTTCATTTTCACTTACAAACTCAGAGGAACATAGTAAGAGATCAGAAATAGAGATTTAAGATAGAGAAAGTGGAGGTTGAGGAGAATCCGGTTATCGGTTCGCGATTTCGATGACACCACTGCAATCAGGACGATGAGTACTCCAAGGATACGTGCTCGACTTCTCGATACAACTGAGGTAATTCCCGAATCCCTAACATCAACACATTGACATTGCCAACATTAGTATTCTTAGTCATTTCCCTAATTTCTTCTATCGTTTTTTATTCAATTATGCTTTTCGAGCAAGATTAGGGTTTATGACTATGTGCATCGGGGAGCCCCTAGGAGTGTGTGACAGCAGCTGTTACTAAGGGAGGAACATTTTTTTATTAGCTCCAAACAGTACGAGACAAGCCAAGGTATGAAGAAAGTAACCAATATCGTCGGGGAGTCAAGCATAGTGTAGTCAATGTTTTAAAAACCGAACCGGACCGGCAGGTTCAACCGGTTGAACCGGGAACCAGTCGTGTCTGTGGTTCGATTAGCCTCTAAGAACCGTTAGTCTGAAAGAACCGCTTAAAAACCGTAAAACAGGTTTGAACAGGACTGAACCGATATAACCGACGAACCGGGACCGGTTATTAAAAACCAGTCGGTTTGAAGGTCGGCTCTTTTTATTACTTTTTTCAAGTTTTTTTCACTTTACCATTCTTTCTTCTTTCAGATTCAGTCCTTTCATATTCATCTTCTTTATCTGCTTTGTCCCTCTACGTCGTCCCACAAACGCTCCGTCGTCTTCTCTGATCGCCGATGGCGGTTCGCTGCTCGCCAAGTAAAGCTCCCTATTCTGACGATGACGCTCCTACGCCCTCAGACATGGTGTGGGTGGATGCATGTAGGGCGGAGGAGGGAGGGGTGGGGTAAGAATCGTTAGATGGCTGAGCAGTGAAAAAGAAAGGAAGGGGATCCGTGAGGCTTAGATGCAGAATGCAGTGAAGTAGAATTGGACGATTTGGTTTCTATAATGAAATGAAAATGGGATTTTGTGTAGGTATAAATTTTTTTGGGGGACCAAGTCTATTGGTGACGTAAACTGAGGCCTAATTTATTTTTTGGATATGAGTTCATACGAACGAGGCCTGGAAGTTCTATTGGGACTATCATATAATTTATGGCATTGGGACTAAAAAAACACATCTATTTTAATTTTTTATAGATTCTTTTATCAACATACATTTTTTATGCATATATATTGTATAATTTTTTATTTATTTATAAATCATCATGTTGAACCAATTGAACCATGACCTGGAGGTCTCACCGGTTCGATCTCCGATATGGTTTTTAAAACATTGAGTGTAGTTTGTTATCTATATGTGCAAGATGCCCCCAAACCCTACTAGTATGTAGATTAATTGACAATGGCTAAATCCTATAAAAATTCACGCATGGACGCCATTGGGGATTTATAAGTAAAGGCTTTTAGTGGTATCCACAATTTTGGGGAATAGGGTTTTGTTTGGGGATTTGCAAGAAGTTGGGGATTAGGGTTTTTGTAATAGCCCAAAGTACATTGAGATACTACAAGATATAAAAGATAAGATATACAGAAATTAGCTTTTCGCTAAACTTCTCATTCATTTTAAAAAAGTCATACTTAGAGACTAAATAATGACAATATGACACTTAACTCCGATCCGGCAACGTCTCCAATAACATAACAGCTTACATTGGAACAACTGTCAAGTATTTCCGGGTATACTTCACAGTTCTCCAACATAGGAGGGACAAACCTAAAACAAAAGGGTGAGGGGGTGAGATATGAAATCTCAGTGAATTCCCTGCAAACATTGGACTCACTCCCACACATATACATATATTAGTAAACTTATACATATCATCAAGTATAAACATCATTGTTGCCCCCCACGCACCAAGGTACTTAAGAGGGACTAGCTTTGGGTTCAATCCTGGCATTATCATGACATTCATAATATTTGCGAACCACTCATTTGGACATCCCATTTTAATTTGTTAGAGAAAAACATTGTTGTTCCCCACGCACCGAGTTACTTATGAGGAACTAACACTTTGTTGTTCCCCGCGCAACGAAGTACTTAAGAGGAACTAACACTTCGCTACTTCCCGCGTACCGAGGTACTTAAGAGGAAGTAGCTCTTGGAGATAAGGCAGATCATACGTCTATGATCACAAGCGGCGTCCCACTTGATTTGCACTTACTTGCTTGCCTTTCCTAACAGGAAGGACTTCTATACCTGCCTTTCAATCTGAAAGGACTTCAGTGCTTGACATCTAAAATGTCATTGATAACCATTCTAATTCGAAAATCATGAACAGAATTAGCATGGTTACTACCTTTGGATGCCAAATGGTGTTTCACAATCATTTCATCATAAGATTGAATAACTTAACTCACATATCAATTTATAGCTTAAAAACAAATGACCTAAAGAAAAACTTATAAATCATTCACATGAACAATATATAATCTCTTAATCAAGTATTCAACAAGGGATAATGCATCAACAACATAAGCAGAATTTCAGTAGTTTTCAGTTAAGTTCTATGATTTTATTAAAATATGAAACGAAGTCGGATTTGGACAAAAGACCCCTCTATGGAAATCTAAACAAGTCTAGTTTATGAATAAAATTTTACTCTTGGAGAACAGCCTTCCAAAAATTACAGTTTCGATAGGTAAGCCTCTGCACTCAGAAAAACAGGACAGCTTCAATACCCTAACTTGTAACAGGTTTTTCTCCATCAATACTCAATGAAAAACAGCAAAATCAGTGTCTAAAGTGTAGTATTTCGAGTCTACTTTCTAAAAAAATAAGAATCATACCAAACAGAGCATTATAGAAATAGTTACAAATAAAATATTACACATATGTCTACACGGGTTTGTCAGATCAGCAGCTTCTTTTAGGACTTTTAACAAACAGAATACATGCATGTAAATTGAATATTCTACATCACAATTCTGCATTCATTTAAAACCATATAATCAACATGCAAATTCTGAAATCAAACAATAAAATCAAATTTAAAATTCCTAAGCTTGGATTTATGGTTACCAAGCACTAACTAAGGAAACTCACTTGGCCAAGTGGTGGATTTGGGGTTGTTTGTGTGAATCTCCATTTTTTGTTGAACCCTAATTTTCTCTCCTTCTTCTTCTCTTCCATTTCTTTCTCTTGGTTCTGCAAGCTTGCTCTAGGATCTCCAACCCCCATCTTCTTCTCATGGCTATATCCCTTGATCTCTCTTCTCCAGTCTTCTTTCTTCTTCCTCCTCTCCCTTCTCTTTCTTTCTCTTTTCCTTTCTTTATCTGCTATCTGGCGTTCTCCCCCTTCTTTTATCCCCTTCTCTTATTTTATTTATTTATTTATTAGTTTTATCTTTTATTTAATAAAAGTTAAAACTCAAGTCACTATCTACACCTCTTCAACTACTAAATGCACCCCTACCTTAATTCTAAACATTTCTTCCTTAACAAATCTAAAACATTTATTATTAGCTACCCTTAGAACACTTCTCCCTTAAAGATAGGCTCCTTCTATTTATTGGGTAATACTATTTAGCCACAGAAGGAAATTTTGGATGTTACAGTTTTGCTTGGGGATTTCTAGGAATAAGGAAGGAGGAAAGAGGAAGGAGGACGGAGGGAGAGAATGGGATTATTTTCTCTCTCTGAAACAAAGATTCTGGCGATAGGAGGCCGTTTCCAGCGACTGAGGCAGTGGTTTCCGGCGACGTTAGTGTAAAACTAATGGAAATGACCAAAATGTGCTAACTTTTGTAAGACAAGAGACCAAATCAAAACAAAAAATAAAAGAGAGACCAAAACGAAAACTAAAATATAGGGGACCAAATATATATATATTAGCCAAATTTTATCTATTTCACTAGTTTTTACTCTTTTAAAAATATTGATAGTCCTGATTAAGTACTACACATAGTGGCGGATCCAGAAACTTTCTATAGTGGGGGCAAGAAAAATATTAAACAAAAGAAATATATTATAAGCTTTTTTAAAATACATAATCTCTTAAAAAAAGAAAAATACTTAACTTTTTACAAATTACAATTGCTGCGATATATTTTCATATTTTGAAAATATTGCATCATCATTTTTTTCATACTATAATACATATTTTTTATCGATGACTCTAATGTAGTTGGTGAATTTTACCTTTTAAGACTTTGATGTTGATTTTAAAAAAAAAAAATATTTCTTCATTTCTATTTTCTAGCACACAAAAACGATATAAAACTAATTAGATACTTAATAACTAATTAAAATTAAAACAAAACCATACATTTTTCAACTCTACCAAGCATAATGTCCTAACGTATAAAGCATAGTTAAAGTGATAGAAATTAGAAACTAGAACAAAACCCATTAAAAAATTAGAAGAAAAAAGAGAGCAATGACCCTGTAGCCCGTGTCTTCCCTTCCCAGCTTTCCTCAGACTCTTTGCTCTCTGTTACACTATTTCTTTGGTGAGACTGAGTATTGTTTTGCATTTGAGAAAATGCAATTTAAATTGAAATCACGTGACTGTGTGAGCAGAGTCAGTGACCACCGTGAGTGTGTGTTTAATGACTAACAAGTAATGAGTGGTATGAGTGTCCAGTGTGTGATAGTGATTGCTAGGTAAAGAGACAAAGTGTCGGTAATACCTTTCTACAATTGAAATTTAAAACAAACAGAAATCCCTCCCTTAAAAAAGAGTACAAATTCATTCTCTCTTTTATCTCTTGTGATTTAACTATATTGACTGAAAAAGAAATTATCTCATGGGGCAATACCATTTTTTTTGGGGGGCAAAAACAAAATTTGTTAAGGATGTATATGTTAAAAAAAATATGCCTTATGAGGGCAATTGCCCCCAGCCTGCCTGTCCAACGTGCATCCGCCAATGACCACACAAGACTTTTTTTTATCACAAAATAGTATTTTAAAATTCTTCAAAATCTTAATTGATAGGATTGTTGGAATCTTAATGTATTTTATGAATTTCATTTTCTTTGGGTGTCTATGTTATTAACACGTATATGACATTGATAATAAAATTATTGTATTTTGAAATGTAAGAATTCTTGATTGTTAAAACATCGAAGTTCTTTGAATCTTTGGTTCCCTCTCCTTTCATTCTACTCTAATTTAACATTCAAGTATTGTTCATCCCACACTTAAGTGCTGCTTAAAGCATCAAAACTTTATGGGTTTCTACTAAATTGGTTTTTACACCAACTTAAAATTAAAATTGGTTTCTAATTCCTCTCTATGTTCAACCGCTCATAATGAATATGTCAGAATTCATATGTGTACAAATAGATAGAAAACAAAATTAATTAGACTTCGACATGGGATCATAGTACACAACATGGTACTTTGTAAGCCTCCAAAATTTTATTTGATATCTTGCGGCATTCTTTTTCAAGAAACGCCAAACCTGACTCGTGGCTTAGATCTGACAAGCAATTCCTAATCACATCTCTCTCGTTAGGTACAATTTGATATGTATATTATGTGTTGTTTTTCAATGACAATAGGATATGTATAATAATTATTACACATGTATGTTTTTATTGATGAACTATTATACATGTTTTATTATCATTGAAAAATAGTATATAATATACCTATAAAATTATACATAACCTAAGTCTTGTCCTATATTTATTATAAAGTATACTATGGTAGGAGTTTCTTTCGTTAGTGATGCTGGGTTTCCCTCTTTGGAAGTAGAGAAAAAGAAAAAATAGTAAGTAGAAAGAAAAAACGTACAAGAGAGATCCAAGGAAACCAATGAATAAGAAAATGAGAAATTTTCTCCTTCATGCATGGCCATCTATTTGTTACGAAAGTTGGCTATAAAAATCATTGCATACATTCATTTGTGGCATCCCCGGAGAAAACCAAAACATATAGTTTTGAGAGAAAAGAAAACCTGACTTATGTGAGAGAGAAAATTCTTTTGAGAAAAATTTTAGCCACAAATATTTTGGTGAGATTATTGCTATTATTATTGTAATCCCATTATTTTTTATAGTGGAAGATATTGTTGTTATTGTCTGATTGTGATTACACAAATTGCGGGAAAATACAAATCCTAGGATAATAAATTATCCATTAGCCTTGTATTAAGTGATTTTATTTGTTATCTTTCCCAACAAGTGGATCAAGAGCATCGGTTCATTACACAGTTTAACTTGTGTTATTCACAATGGACGAGTCAACCTCGACAGCATCCGCAACAATGATTAAGTTAACATCTTCAAACTACTCCATTTGGAAGCCCGGAATGGAAGACATCCTTTAATGCAAAGATATGTACCAGCCAGTGTTGTGAAAATCGAACCGGACCGACCGGTTCAATCGGGAACCGGTTGTGTCCATGGTTGGGCTTGGCTAAGAGAATCGGTTGTCCCGAAAAATCGGGAAAGAACCGAAAAAACCGCTTGAACCAGAGAACCGGATCCGGTTAAGAAGAACCGGGCGGTTACTGAAAAAGTGTAGAAGAAGAAGAAGATGTTCCGCCATTCTCGCGTACTGTTCCAACTTTCATTTGCGGTGCATAGACGAAAATAAGAAGAAGCCAGCTTTAATTTGCAGCACATAGATGAAAAGAAGATGAAAAGAAGAAGACTATTGTGTGGTATTGCAGCGCATATATGAAAAGGAAAAATTGAAAAAACATGCTCTTGTGCGGCGTAAGTGATAAAAGTAAAACTGATAGACCGTGAAAATGAAGGCCATATGGGCTTTAGGGTTTGTGCTATTTTATTATTGGATTTGGGCTTAAAGAAAATCTCAATGATTTGGGCTCAATAATAAATTAAATAATCAAGTATAATTTTTTCTTTTAGCCCAATAATTAAAGATATATAGGACTTATTTGAGAGTTTAGACTTTAGCTTAAGTTTATAGTCCATTGACTAAGTGATTTTATCATAATGAATTGAGTTATAATATTTTTTTAATAATTTTTTATGTGCACATATATTTTTATGCTTATATATATTTATTTTATAATTTATTTATTTATTTATTAGTCACCCGGTTCAACCATTGGTCAAACCGGTTGAACCAATCGAACCATGACCCGAAGCTGTTGCCGGTTCGATCTCCGGTCCGGTTTTTAAAACATTGATACCAACCTTTGCAAAATAAAGGGACGAAGCCAAACGGCAAATCTGATGATGACTAGAATTTGATGAACGTGAAAACCGTCAGACAAATTCGACAATGGATAGATCAGAGTGTCTTTCATCATGTGGCGCAAGAAACAGTTGCGTACACGTTATGGACGAACCTAGAAACCTTGTACGATAGAAAGACGATCCATAATAAAGCCTCTACTATTCAACGATTAGTGAACCTCGAGTAAAGAGAGACACAGAATGTTTCTGAACACTTGAGCGATTTCCAGGGATTGGTGAATCAACTCACCAATATGAAGATAGTGCTTGACGACTAATTGCAAGCATTGCTACTTCTCAGTTCCTTGCCAGACAATTAGGTCACACTTGTGGTTTCATTAAGTAACTCAATACCACAAGGTGTTCTGACATTGGACACAGTAAAAGATAGCATGTTCAATGAAGAATCAAGAAGGAAGGAACAAGGACTGCCAACAGAGTCGGAGGCGCTTGCCACAGAGTATCGTGGAAGAAGCAACAGCAAAAAGTTCAATTCTAGAGACAAGTCAAGGGGTAAGTCAAGAGGCAAATTCAAAGGAAGGTAAAGGACAAGAAGAGACGTAGAATATTACTACTGTCACGAGAAAGACCACATGAAGGGAGAATGTAGGAAGTTTAAAAGGGAGCAACAAGAGAATGGTGATGCGAGTAACGTAGCCGCTGCCATTTTTCATGGAGATGAGGTAATCTTTGTTTACGATGATGGTCATGTTAATTTGACATCACAAGATACATGTTGGGTTGTGGATTCTGGTGCATCATTTCATGTAACCTCCCGAAGAGATTTCTTTACCTCATATAGAAGTGGAGATTTTGATCATGTGAGGATGGGGAATGATAATAGATCCAAGATTGTGGGAAAAGGAGATATTTCCCTAGAAACAAACACCGGTTGTCGCCTAACTTTGAAAGATGTGCGACATGTTCCTGACATGCATCTCAATCTAATATCCACATGCCTACTAGACGAATAAGGGTTTACTAGCGTGTTTGGGGATAGGAAATAGAAGCTAACACAAAGTTCCCCGGTGATAGCACGGGGCAAGAAAGTAAGAACTCTTTAGGTGATAGAAGCCAAAGTCAATAATGGGTGTGTTAATGCTCTCGGAGAAGACTCCTCAGTTGAGCTATGGCATAAACAGCTCGGACATATGAGTGAAAAGGGCTTCAAATTCTAGCCAAAAGAGTTACCTTGGCAGGTGTGAAAGGATAAAAAATGTCTCTTAAGCCATGTACACATTGCTTGGCTAGAAATCAACATAGAGCTTCATTCCACTACAAGGTCCCACATAGATGACCCAATGTTTTAGATTTGGTGCATTCTGATGTTTGTGGTCCATTGACCACTAGTACTCATAGAGGTGCAAGGTATTTTGTTACCTTTATTAATGACCACTCCAGGAAGGTTTAGGCATATATACGCCCTCAAAACAAAAGACTAGGTGTTTGCAGTATTCAAACAGTTTCATGCTAGTGTTGGGCGAGAAGCTGGTAGAAAGTGAAAGTATGTTCGCACTGACAATGGAGGAGAATTTATGGGAGCTTTCAGACATTACTGCATGAGTAGTGGAATCTGGCATGAATGATATGTTCTGAAGATGCCTCAGCACAATGGAGTGACTGAGAGGATGAACATAACTATTGTTGAAAGGGTGAGAACGATGTTATCTCATGCCAAGTTACCTAAGGGCTCGTTTGGTGGTCAGGATAAGAGAGACATGATAGGATAAGCTATCATATCATGTCTGAAACTAATGTATGGTGAGCCAGCAGGTTATGATAAAGCAATCCTGTCACCTATCGTATCTTGTCCGTCTAGTTAAAATTCTATCCTGGGGGAGGGTTGGGTTACAACCCAATATGATAGGATAAGGTGATTTTAAGTATAATAAAATATAAAAATAATTTATATATAAAATAATTAAAGTATAATAAAATATAACATAATGAAAAAAAAGGTATAATAAAATATAAAATATTTTAAAAAATAAAAAAATTAAAAATTAATTTTATTTTGCTTCAATGTTAATTTTATTATTTTATATTTATTTTAAAAAAATGAAAAAAAAATTTATTATAATAATTTAACTATATGTAAAGTAAAAACTAAAATGAATATTTAAAATTATAAAAAATTAATTTAAGTTAAACAATATTTTAAAAATTTAAAATATTATATGTAATTTTATAACAAGGATAATTTTGTCCTTTTATATAATTTTAAAAATTGAAAATTATAAAAAAAAAAAACTAAAATCTAATCAAATATGAAAACATTTAGAATAAAATCGAAAATTTTAAAATTTATACTAAAATTATAATGCTATCTAGTTGCCTATCTAGTGAACACCAAACGTCGGATAGGATAACAGCTTATCCTGCTTGTGACTCCCTCTACCCCGCATACATTTATAAAGCATTTAAGTTATAAAATAAAAACATGCATTTTTATCAATAAATCAAAAACAACGGGTAAATGGTACCACATTGTAACAAGTCTCAAATGCGGAAAAAATAACATAAGTTTTAAAACGATAACATAACATGAAACAAACCCAACCCCAGATGTCACATACAAAGCTGGTATAACCAAATCCAGAAAATATCCTCGGATAAACAAATTGAACCAAACAAAACAAATAAAAAGTGGAAAACTTAACTACAAGTCGCGGCTCCTCAGAGTCACTCCTCAACTGGCTGCTCGTCGTCCTCTGCACAAAAAGATACATGCAATGAACACAAAACATAGCAATGGGGAGTAAGAAACATTTATATGAATATAATGGCAAGGAAGAAGTTAGCAAGACGAGCATCCATCACAACAATCATGTTATCACAGCAATAGCATAGAACATAAACTAGTAATAACACCATACATTAACGTATGTTATGCGATGCGATGATACTCCACTACTCCCTTATGCACTTGGATCCATTCTACCTCATGAAGTCAACTTCGGAGTTACATATCCACATTGACCAATAAGCACCAACACCGGGGTAATCCACTTTACCTTGGGTGGACCCCTTGGATAGTCGACGCACCTTACTCTAGGATACGCCACCGCGGGGGCGCACGATTCACCTAACTCTCGGATGAATCACCGCAGATGGCCAGATCGCCTTACTCTCGGACGACCTCCCCTATGTTGAACATCCCCGAATAACATCTCTGATGCGTGAATGCATGATCAAACAACACACAAGCACAACCACCACCTCCGCTTGTGCCACTAGGCTACCCAAGTTTTATCACCATCAACACCTCGGCCACTTGGCCATCGAGGATTTAACGTTGTCTTTTAATCTTTTAAGTCTTTCAACACTCTGGCAGTTCTGCACCAAAGATTACCACCTCGACCACTCGGCTATCGAGGCCCCCTTAGCCACTAGGCTACCAAGTTACATCATCATCTTTAATTAACACTCTGCCCATTAAGAACCATAGATTACCACCTTGATCATCATGCATCAAGGCCCCCTTGGTCACTAGGCTACCAAGGAACAGTATCTTATCACTTGTCTTTTGTCTTCATGTTCGTTTGGTGTCTTATAAATTATTTAAGACGTTTAGGGTAAGCACCCCTGTTCTGCTCTATTTTTGTCTTCTGTTCTGGGCAGGGGAGCACGCATCCCATTCAACACGGGCATGCTGGCCTTTTAGTCAAGTACGATCGTGCTGACTATTAAGCATGAGCGTGCTAACTATCAAGCACGACCGAGCTGGAGTAGCGCGGCCTTTTTGAATTTTAAGGTGGAGCACGGGCGTGCTCCTTATTAAGCATGGCTATGCTACCTGGAGCATGGCCATACTGGTGTAGGCATAAAGGTCAGAAACCCTTTCCCAAACCTTTTGGGATAAATTAATGGATTAAACCTATTGGCTTTTACTAAGTCTTTAAACGTTAATTTCATTGCTCTTAGCTTAAACTTCATGTCTTGTAGTTAAAGGGGAATCAGTCCTTTAATCTTAGTTTCCTTTTAATTGTCCCTAAACACTCATCGATCAATACCTAGGGTCCTTGACTGAACCGTTTGGCATAAATCATTGCCCCTCGTTACTATCATTCAGTTTTATGAACAAAAGGGGAAAAACCTCCCTTATCATCGTTAACCGATTTCACGTTTTATTATTATCGTGCTCACAACATCAATCCATCAACCAATAATCATCATAGTTCATAAGTATGATAAATCATCCATTCATGGCATCATCAATTTAACATGTTCATAGCAACAACATATTATCAAACATACCAACATTAACATCATAGTAATTTGGGCATCAAACAACAAATATGCATATAAACATGTTATCAAACAATAGGAACATGGGTAACCATTCGTCTTACGCTACCCCCAAGCCTACATACTCATACTATTCCTTCTCCCCATACCTGGTATGAAGATTTCTCCCTTTAACCAACGAAGCTCAAACCGGTTCCCTCGATTTGGCTCGACGAACGATTCAAGCCTTGGCCAACACAAAAAGGCTAACCAATTAGTTCCCAATTCAAGAAAAGGAAAAGGAAACAAAAGAGGTAAGAACCATTACCTTTACTAATTGGCACTAGCGCGTGATTGACTCTCCCAAACAAAGCAAGAACACCAAGAATGATCTGGGTTCAAATGGGAAGGAGAAGAGAGGCTGCCGTCACACTTAGGGTTTCCTAAAGTGCCAATTTAGAGGGTTTAACTCGTAACCCTTGCTGTCTGACGTGCTTATATACTCTAACACGAGCACGGCCGTGGTCCCCCTAAGCACGGTCGTGCTTAACTTAAGCACAGGGTCATGCTCAAGTTAGCACGGTCAGGCAAAAAGACCGTCAACGAGACGTGTTTTACTTTGAGCACGGTCGTGCTTTCCATTTAGCACGGCCAGGCTTGTGGCTCAGGCAGCCACAAGACACGTGCATCGAGCACGAGCGTACTGATACATGAGCACGGGCGTGCTCATGCATCAGGAAGGGATTTAAAGCCTAGAAAATCCCACTTAGCCCCAAAAACATATCTAAAGCAAACAAGGCATACATCAAAGCACTTATACAAAAAACGGGGCAGAGACTGTCGCATTGTAACATAACGCGAAAATAAGCAAAAATGTTTATAAAGAAAACATAACATAAAGCAAAACCATAAACGAACCCAATCCCATGTCACACTACAGAGCTTGTATAACCAATTCAATAAAACAACTCGGATACAACTAGAAACAACTAAACAACTACTGAAAAAGGGAAATCCTATACACGAGTCGCGGCTTCTCAGAGTCACTCCTCAACTGGATGCACACCGACCTCTGCATAAACGATACATGCCACAAACAAGAAACATAGAGATAGGGAGTAAGAAACATGAATATGAATATAATGGCAAGGAAGCAGTTAGCAAGACGAGCATACATCAAACAAGAATGTTATATCAAACAGCAATATCATAACAATCATCATCACATAAAGTGTATGCTATGCAATGCAGTTCTGCTCCACTCCACTACTATGCACTTGGATCCAAGCTAACTTAGGATGCCAACTTTGGGGTTACATTTCCACATTGGCTAATAAGCACCAACGTCGGGGCAATCCACCAAACCATGGGTGGACCCCTAAGACAACCGACACATCTTATTCTCGGATGCGCCACCACGGTGTATACTTGAGTCCCTTTCGGAAGAATCCCGCCGACGGCCAGATCGTCTTACTCTCGGACAACCTCCCCAACGTTGCACAACCTCCAATCAACATCTTCGATGTGTGAATGCATGGCAAACAACACACAACCACAACCACTACCTCATCTTGGGCCTGTAAGCTACCCAAGTTTTATCACCATCAATACCTCGACCACTAGGTGTCTTTTAAGCATTAACAACACTCTGGTCATTAAGCACCAGAGCTCAACACCTTGACCATCAAGCATCAAGGTCCCCTTGGAGCGAACACTAGGCTACCAAGGCACAACATCTTATCACTTGGAGGGAACACTAGGCCTCCAAGGTGCAACATCTTATCACTTATCTTTGGTCTTCGTGTTCCGTTGGTATCTTATTAAGTCTTTTAAGCATTTGGTATGAAAACCCTATTTCAACATTCAGGTTTCTGTTCTGGTCAGGTGAGCACGACCGTACTCACCCTCAGCACGGGCATGCTGGACCTCCAGGCAAGCAAGACCGTGCTGCCTGCTGAGCACGGGCGTGCTTAAATGGGCGCCCTGCTCTGGGTTTCAAACTGGAGCACGTGCGTTCTCCCTGTTAAGCACGACCGTGCTCAATGGAGCGTGGCCGTACTGATCTGGGCAGAAATGGTCAACCCTTCCCCAAATCCTTGGGACAGTTCACATATTCAACCTATTGCCTTTTACTAATCCATTGATCATCAACCTCATTAATCTAAACTGTTCTTCATTAATATTCATGTC
Source organism: Sophora flavescens (assembly GCA_030762895.1). Taxonomy (NCBI): domain Eukaryota; kingdom Viridiplantae; phylum Streptophyta; class Magnoliopsida; order Fabales; family Fabaceae; genus Sophora; species Sophora flavescens. Next base: position 31,159,832 of record CM061062.1, on the reverse strand, counting down.
TTATCATTATGGCGAATTAATCCTTTAATCATATCTTCGTTATTAATGTCCCTAGAACACTCTATCAATCCTAGGGTCTTTAACTAAGACCTATGAACATAACCTTACCTTTCACACTATGTTCATGTCTTATGAACAATTGGCAAAACATCTCTTAATTCTCATTATCAGTGTTATCATCTTTTAACAACATTAACAAGACCTATTAATTAATTAGAGACGTATTAACATCATTGTTGGCATTAACATCCTCAACAATCAACACTCATTAAGAGCACAACATCAAACAACAACCAATAACATCATACTCATCATAATCATGGCATCACAACATCAACATATTTATAACAAACAACATCAATCAATAATAACAGTCATGTCAGGTATGCGGTTCACGTTTCAAAAGAAGAAGGAGGGTCTTCTAGGGTCTCGTCTCATAAGCACTTATCTACGACCTCAATAACAAAGAAACACCTTAAATAGAATCTTAGGCCAAGAAATCAAAAGGGAAAAGAACGAGAGGGACGAGGTGTACGAATCTTACCTTGTTTGAAGGTTTAAACAACGAATACGATGATCACGTCTTCGCAGCGATGTTCTCCTATCATAGAATGGTGAAGAACGGTGCAAGAACGGATGACTTTGAGAGAGTTTTCTAGAGACGTTTAATGGAAATTGAGAGAAAAAGAGAAGGGAGGCATCTCTGAGTGCTGGGACGTGATAGACTAGGGTTTAGATCGTGTTTTAGGGATTAAAACCGGGTTGGAACACAATTTTTGGGCTTAAAAAGAACCTAAAACGCGTTTTTAGGTTCTACACGTATTCGAGGGGCGAACTCCCATTCGCGGGGCGAGCCAGAGAACCAATTTCTGTCAACTGGATTCGCGGGGCGAACCCAAAAGCGCAAGGCTGAATTTTAGATTTTCACGGGGCGAATAAATGCTCAGGGTGCGAGGCCTAAAAAGTCGAATTTGGTCAAAACACCTAAAATAAGACTTGTAGATAATCCCCTTAGCCTTCCAACGCCACAAAGATCACCTAGATCGGACATCTAGAACTCAAGATATGGCCAAAACGGTGAAACAGGTTACTTGTACTCTAAAAGGATTAATGAACCTTTCTAAGGATAAACTTCCCTAAACATGAACTTACGCATAAAAAACAAACATAACAAGCTTATATAAAAATATATATAACATATATGAAGCATAAAGCTAATTTACGAAAAACAGGGTGTTACAATTCCACCCCCCTTATAAAAATTTCGTCCTCGAATTTCAATCACCTCAACTGGTTAACTTTCACCAATTAAGCTCGTACCTTGGGTTGAGTCCTTGGACTCGGAGACTCCAGCTCCACTAATAGAGTAGACCCTCCCAGTGGTCTTCAGCCGATGGACTTGAGGCTTCTGATTCCTGCTAACATTATGTGGCTCTGACTTCTCTTCTTTGCAGTCCCAACGGAAGTGGCCATACTTGCCACAGTTGAAATAGATGATTTATGGCTCCTTGCATTGATGGGTATAGTGACCTTCTCCATATTTACAACACCCTATAGACCTAGAGGAATCCCATTCCTTAGGCTTACCTGCTGAGAATCGCTGCTCATTTCCATTCCTCTTGAAGTCTCGACCGAACGGAGCCAGACACTGTCTTTCTTCTTCCTTCTGATCATCACCCTTACTGCTATGTACTTATGAACTCTTACGATTTTCAATCCTGGACTTGTAAGAATCCTCGAAGATTCGACACTTATTCACCAAGGTGGAAAAGACACGGATCTCCTGGTAGCTGATAACCTGCTTGATTTCTGGACGCAGACTGGCCTCAAACTTTACGTACTTGGAGCGGTCATCCGCCACATACTGGTACAATGTATAGTAACAGGCGAGCTCCTCAAACTTATCCGCATACTCTCCTACTGACATGTTGCCTGGCTTCAGCGTCAGAAACTCCATCTCCTTTTTGTCCTTGATGTCCGCCGGAAAGTACTTCTCGAGAAACCTGTCCTTAAATATCGTCCATGTGATCATAGTACCTTCGATCTGGATACACTGATGACAGTTCTCCCACCAATGTTCGGCCTCCTCTGTCAGCATAAAGGTCCCAAAGATGACCTTCTGCTGTTCGTTGCATCCCATAGCCCGAAATATCTTCTCAGTCTCCCTCAACCACAACAAAGCTCCCTCCGGGTCGTAAGCTCCCTTAAAAGATGGCGGGTTGTTTTGCTGGAACTTGTCCAACCCCTGAAACTCGGCTGGTCCATTTTTGTTGTTGTTGTTGTTCTGGTTCTGGCCTATGGCGTTGGCGAGCAGTGCGAAAGTATCAACGATCGCTTGGTCGTTCCTACCTCTTCCTGCCATTGGTTCCTGCATTTACCCGAGACAACAGTTAAACACAGGGAACCAAGTAGGAAGGTCTAACGGTTCTTAATACTAGAGCATCATTAACTATAACAAGTATAGATAATTAAAACAAAACACACAGAATAATCGCAACAGACTCATACCACGTCCGGACATGACCGAACTGCTCTGATACCGCTAAATGTGACACCTTCTACCCCACATGCATTCAAAAACGATAACATATATATAAAAAGGGAAAGGATGCATGCATATATATATATATATATATATATATATATATATATATATATATATATATATATATTAACATCATTGTTGGCATTAACATCCTCAACAATCAACACTCATTAAGAGCACAACATCAAACAACAACCAATAACATCATACTCATCATAATAATGGCATTACAATATCAACATATTTATAACAAACAACATCAATCAATAATAACATTCATGCCAGTCATCAACATCATAACAGTTAAGCATCATATAACAAATATAACAAATAGGCATAAGGCATATAGACATGTTATCAAAGGAAAGGGACATGGGTAACCCTTCGTCTTACGCTACCCTCAAGCCTACATACATTATTTCTTCTCCACATACCTGGTATGCGGTTCGCGTTTCAAAAGAAGAAGGAGGGTCCTCTAGGGTCTCGTCTCACAAGAACTTATCTATGACCTCAATAAGAAAGAAACACCTTCATTAGACTCTTAGGCCAAGAAATCAAAATGGAAAAGAACGAGAGAGACGAGGTTTACGAATCTTACCTTGTTTGAAGGTTTAAACAGCGAATCACATCTTCGCAGCGATGTTCTTCTATCAAAGAATGGTAAAGAACGGTGCAAGAACGGATTACCTTGAGAGAGTTTTCTAGAGACGGTTGATGGAAATTGGGAGAAAAAGAGAAGGGAGGCAGCTCTGAGTGTTGGGACGTGATAAACTAGGGTTTAGATCGTGTTTTAGGGGTTAAAAACTGGTTGGAGCATGATTTGGGCTTAAAAAGAACCTAAAACACATTTTATGGTTCTGCACGTATTCGTGGGGCAAACTCTCGTTCGCAGGGCGAGTCAGAGAACCAATTTCTGTCAGCTGGATTAGCGGGGCGAACCCGAAAGCGCGTAGCTGAATTTTAGATTTTCACGGGGTGAGTCTGAAACAGTCGAATTTGGCCAAAACACCAGAAATAAGACTTGTAGATAATACTCTTAGCTTTATAACGCCACAAAGATCACCTCGATCGAACATCTAGAACTCATGATATGGCCAAAACGGTGGAACATGTTACTTTGACTTTAAAAGGATTGAACCTTTCTAAGGCTAAACTTCCCAAACATGAACTTACACATCAAAAACAAACATAACAAGCATATACAAACATATATATAACATATATGAAGCACTAAGCTTATTTACGAAAAAAGGGGTGTTACAAGGTGTTACACTGCTCATATCATATCTTACTCATATTCATCTCTCTTATGCTATCTGCCCCTATCCTATTCTGACCACCAAACGAGTCCTAAGAGTTTTTGGGGGTGAAGCTCTAATGACTGCAGTTGACTTGATCAACTTATCCCCTTCAGCTCCGTTGAATGGTAACGTTCCAAGCAAGTTTTGGACAGGTAAAAATGTATCATACAGCCATTTGAAGGTGTTTGGTTGTAGAGTGCTTGTTCATATTCCAAGAAATGAGAGATCAAAACTAGACTCCAAGTTGAAGGAATGCATCTTCTTGGGATATGGAAATGAAGAATTTGGGTACAGGCTATGGGATCTTGTCGAGAAAAATATTATTAGAAGCAAAGATGCTGTCTTCTTTGAAGACCAGAATATTGAAGATATTCAGAAGGGTGTAAAGCCTTTTAAATCTAGAGAACATCCAATCAAATTGGATCCAATTCCTCTTCCAGAGCTTTATGGGGAGATGCAATAGAAGCGATGGTACCGATGATGGTATGGATAAAGATTATTAGGGCGGAGAAGATATTCAAGAGCCCCAGTTAAGAAGGTTATTCAGGATGCCTAAACCGCAAACCAAATATCCAGCAACAGAATATGTGCTACTCACTGATGGGGAAGAACCAGAGTTTTATGAAAAAGCTATGATGGATGACCACAAGGGGGAGTGGTTGAAAGCCATGCAAGAAGAAATGCAATCCTTTCATGAGAACCAGACTTATGAGTTGGTAGAGTTACCGAAAAGTAAAAGAGCACTCAGAAACAAATGGGTGTACAAGTTGAAGAATGAGGAGAATAACACATTACCCAGGTACAAGGCAATATTAGTCATGAAAGGCTTCAGTCAAAAGAAAGGTCTTGACTTTGAAGAGATTTTTTCACCTGTGGTAAAGATGTCATCAAAGAGGGTCATGCTTCGTTTGGCTGCAAGTTTGAATTTAGATGTGGAACAACTAGATGTGAAGACTGCATTTCTTCATGGCGATCTAGAAGAAGAATTTTACATGGAGCAGCCAGTGGGATTTAAAGTCAAAGGAAAAGAAGATTTAGTATGCCAGAGGGATTTAAAATCAAAGGAAAAGAAGATTTAGTATGTCTTTTGAAGAAGAGCTTATATGGACTTAAGCAGGCACAGAATATGTGCTACTCACTGATGGGGAAGAACCAGAGTTTTATGAAAAAGCTATGATGGATGACCACAAGGGGGAGTGGTTGAAAGCCATGCAAGAAGAAATGCAATCCTTTCATGAGAACCAGACTTATGAGTTGGTAGAGTTACCGAAAAGTAAAAGAGCACTCAGAAACAAATGGGTGTATAAGTTGAAGAATGAGGAGAATAACACATTACCCAGGTACAAGGCAATATTAGTCATGAAAGGCTTCAGTCAAAAGAAAGGTCTTGACTTTGAAGAGATTTTTTCACCTGTGGTAAAGATGTCATCAAAGAGGGTCATGCTTCGTTTGGCTGCAAGTTTGAATTTAGATGTGGAACAACTAGATGTGAAGACTGCATTTCTTCATGGCGATCTAGAAGAAGAATTTTACATGGAGCAGCCAGTGGGATTTAAAGTCAAAGGAAAAGAAGATTTAGTATGCCAGAGGGATTTAAAATCAAAGGAAAAGAAGATTTAGTATGTCTTTTGAAGAAGAGCTTATATGGACTTAAGCAGGCACGGCGTCAATAGTACAAGAAGTTTGATTCCTTCATGATTGAGTCAAGAGATTTCTTGATGACGAGTTTATCATACTACCTTTGTATGTTGACGATATGTTGATCGCAGGACAAAATGGTGACAAGAAGGAAATGAAGAAGTCTTTCTCTATGAAAGACTTGGGACCCGCAAAGCATATTCTTGGTATGTCCATCTGTCGTGATCGGAAGGAACGAAATTTGTGGTTATCACAAGAAAAATATATCGAGAAGGTGTTAAAGCGGTTTCACATAGAGAAAGCAAAGCTAGTTGATACTCCACTTGCTATTCACTTTATGCTTAGCTCAAAGCAAAGTCCTACAAGTGAAATTGAAAAGGATGAGATGCATAAGGTGCCATATGCCTCAGTCGTTGGAAGCTTAATGTATGCAATGGTGTGCAAACCACCTGACATAACACATGCAGTTGGTGTTATTAGCAGATTCTTGGCTAAACAGGAAAAGAACATTGGAATACTGTAAAGTGGATTTTAAGAAATCTCATAGGAACTTCCAAAATGAGTTTATGCTTTCGGAGTAGAAACCCTGAACTGATCGGCTATACAGATGCAGATATGGCAGGAGATATTGATTCTAGGAAATCTACTTCTGGATTCCTAATTATATTTTCAGGGGGAGCGGTATCGTGGAAGTCAAAGCTACAAAAGTGTGTTGCTTTGTCTACCACAGAGGCAGTGTTCATTGCAATAACAGAAGCTGGCAAAGAAATGCTATGGATGAAGCATTTCTTGCATGAGTTAGGGCATGAACAACAGAAGTACATTGTGCATTGTGATAGTCAGAGTGCAATCCACTTGAGCAAGAATTCGAGTTTTCACTCGAGGTCGAAGCGCATTGATGTGAGATATCACTAGATATGTGATATATTGGAATCCAAGCAATTACAGATTGATAAAATCCATACTGATGACAATGGTTCAGATATGATGACCAAGTCCTTATCTAAGGACAAGTATGATTGGACTACGGGAGCCCTCCACCTAAATCAGGGGGGGCAATTGATGGGTTTCCCTCTTTAGGAGGTGAGAAAAAGAAGGAGAGATAAAGAGAAAATATAGTAAATAGAAAGAAAGAACGTACAAGAGAGATTGAAGGAAACCAATTAATAAGAAAATGAGAAATTTTATCCTTCATGCATGGCCATCTATTTGTTACGAAAGTTGGCTATAAAATCCATTGAATGTGTTCATTTGTAGCATCCCAGAGAAAACCAAAACATATAGTTTTGAGAGAAAAGAAAACCTCACTTGTGTGAGAGAGAAAATGCTTTTGAGAAAAATCAAGAGAGAGTTTAGCCACCAATATTTGGTGAGATTATTACTATTATTATTGTAATCCCATTATTTTTTATAGAGGAAGATATTGTTGTTATTGTCTCATTGTGATTATACAAAGTGCGGGAAAAGACAGATCCTGAGATAATAAATTATCCATTGGTCGGTAAGAAAGCATTAATGGTCGGGGACAAAGATAGGAAAGTAAGGGAGTCAAAATCAAATATTGATAATGAACAATCTAATATAATAAAATTTACTTAAACTATATAAATAACTAGTCAAACTATTGTTTTAAAAAAACATTGTTGCAAAATAAAGAAACTAAAAAGATTATCAATATATTATTAGGTGATTTTATTTGTTACATTTCCCAACAGTTAGGTAGCAGTGTAGTTTGTCTTTTTTATTTTTTCTTTCTTTATTTTTGTACTAAGAAAATAGTATATAAACCAACTCATAATGGAAAGTTTAAACTACAGACTATAGAGAGTAACCCAACATAAAGAGTAGAGCACTAGAGCCTAATCATTAGAAAGTAGAAACATAAATAAAAGATGAGCACCCTGACTTTGCTGATGATACCATTTCCAGCTTCGACATGTCAATCCCATGATGAGTTTTTCACAAAAGCCGGTTGAGCACGGATGCAGTGTCATTTTTGTGAACACAGACTTCACTCATAAGCCAGTGGTGAGTTTTATAATCAAGCAAGAAAGCATTAATGGTCAGGGACGGAGATAGAAAATTCATGCAAGGGGATCAAAATCAAATATTGATAATGAACAATCTACAATGAACAATCTAATATAATAAAATTTACTTAAACTATATAAATAACTAGTCAAACTATTGTTTTAAAAAAACATTGTTGTAAAATAAAGAAACTAAAAATATTATCAATATATTATTTAAATAAAAAAATTCAAACAAATATATCATTTAACTAATATGAGCAAGTTATGCCTTGAAATGTTGAACACCGTGCTTATTATGTTTGAGTAGCTTATAAAAGATATTTATATAGAAGGCAGTGGAATAATTTGTGTTATTTCATTCATAGTACGAGTCTCTTTTATAGAGAGATTACAATAAAGGTAAAACAAATTAAATCAAATCTCTTCCTATAAGTAAGTAAGGAAATAAAACAAAATTAAATAAAAATAATAAAGATAAAATCAAATAGAATCAAAGAGGATAAAATCGGGGATATTTTCCTGATTCTCCAACCCCCCTCCCCCTCAAGTTGGTGCATAGATATCTATCATGCCCAACTTGCTTATCAAGTGCTCAAAATTTGGTCTTGCTAGACTCTTGGTCAAAATATCAACTGTTTGTTGGTTGGAAGTTACAAAAGGAAGACAAATAATGCCAGCATCTAATTTTTCTTTTATGAAGTGGCGATCAATCTTAATGTGTTTGGTTCTGTCATGGTGGACGGGATTGTGAGTTATGCTTATTGCTGCTTTGTTGTCACAGTACAGCTTCAATGGAAGATCAACCTTCATCTTGAGTTCCTCCAAGACTCTATAGATCCACAACCCTTTGCAAATTCCTTGGGCCATTGCTCTAAATTCAGCCTCAGCACTACTTCTAGCAACCACACCTTATTTCTTGCTTCTCCAAGTTAATAGATTTCCCCACACATAGGTACAATATCCTGAAGTTGATTTTATGTCGGTGACTGATCCTGCCTAGTCTGCATCAGTAAAGATTTCAACATTCCTCTCACTGGTTTTTCTAAAGAACAATCATTTCCCAGGATTCCTCTTCAAGTACCTCAAAATTCTGTAGATTGCCTCAAGATGTTCTTCATATATATGGGGAGTGCATAAACTGGCTCACAACACTCACAGAAAAGGCAATATCAGGTCTGGTATGAGACAGGTAGATTAACTTGCCAACTAATCTCTGATATCTCCCCATATCAACAGGAACATCTCCTTTCTCCCAAAGTTTCACATTTGGGTCCATGGGGGTATTGACTGGACTGCAACCACTCATTCCAGTTTCCTTTAAAAGGTCCATAATGTACTTTCGTTGGAAAACCATAATTCCATTTTTTGATCGAGCAACCTCCATGCCAAGAAAATATCTCAATGCTCCCAAATCCTTGACCTCAAATTCTGCTGCCAAATTTTTCTGTAGCCTTCCCATCTCTATTACATCATTCCCAGCAAGAACAATATCATCAACACAGACAATTAGTGCAGCAATCTTCCCATCAGAAGAAAATTTTAGGAATAGGGTGTGATCGGCTTGTCCTTGACTGTATCCCTGTTTCTTCATGGATTGGGTGAATCTTTGGAACCATGCTCTCGGGGACTGTTTGAGCCCATAGAGTGACTTATTCAATTTACACACATTTGACCCAAATTTTTCTTCAAATCCAGGAGGCCCATCCATGTATACCTCTTCTTCTAGGTCACCATTGAGGAGTGGTGCAAAGGCCAATCTAAGTTGGCAGCAAGGGATAAGAGAATCCTGACAGTGTTCGATTTTGCCACAGGAGTAAAAGTTTACGAGTAGTCTATGCCATAAGTCTGAGTGAATCCCTTGGCCACCAAGAGTGCCTTGTGCCTTTCTACGGATCCATCTGAATTATACTTCACAGTGAAGACCCATTTGCAAACCACTGTGTTTTTCCCAGTTGGTAAGGTCATAACACTCCAAGTGTTGTTCTTCTCAAGAGCTCTCATCTCCTTAAGAACAGCTTCCTTCCACTTTGGAATTTTAGAGCTTCCTGTACATCTTTGGGAACTTTTGTACTAGACAAATGTGAGGTAAATGCAGAAAAAGAGGAAGGCAAATTTGAATATGACATAAATTTAGACCAAGGATGCTTAGATAAGATCTAATACCTTTTCTAAGCGCTATAGGGATGTCTAACTCAACTGATTCATTGTGACAATTAGGTTCGGACGGGGACTTACCTGTGTCAGGTTGACTGATTGGATTTTCCCTCGGTTCGGATTCATGATCGTGCTGGAGAGTTGATTCTTCATTCCTTTTCTTATGGTTTTTTGAAAAAAATAATTTTCACACCTTCGGTCACCATCCTTGAACCTGTCAATTTCTTCTTCACAAGAATCATCATATTGTGGCATTTCGATTAGTTCTTCATTATTATCAATTTCCAAGGATTGTTTGTTAGAGTTTTGATTTAGAGATGTAGACCCAGATTCCACAGGAGCCTTACTCATGATGGGAGTAGGTCCAGTTAATGAATCTTGGTCATTTGCTATTGGTGCAGTAGTATAAGTCTCAGAATTGTGTGAATTTTCAGATAAAGTAATGGTTTCAAAAGAATCTTCATGTGAACCCCCCCCGGAAGATGAATGTCCTCAAAAAAGGTTGGTTTTCAAAGAAAGTGGCATCTATTGTTACAAAAATTCTTTTTGATTTAGGATCAAAACACTTGTACCCCTTCTGGGTTGGAGAGTATGCAATAAAAACAGATTTTATAGCACGTGGTGCTAGCTTCCCAAGATGCTTATGTTCATGAACAAACACAGTAGAACCAAATATCTTCAAAGGTAAATTGGCTGAAAGACGAGCCATAGGAAAACACTCTTTAAAAATATGAAGGGGAGTTCAAAATTTTAAAACTTTGGACGACATACGATTAATCAAATATGTTGCAGCTAAAACAGCTTCACCCCACAAGTATTTTGGAACTTTTTTTTAGAAGAGTAAGGCTCTAGCCACCTCTAGGAGATGTCTATTCTTTCTCTCCGCAATCCCATTCTGTTGGGGTGTATTAGCACAAGAACTTTGATGCACAACCCCATTTTCAAGAAAGAAATTCCCCAAAATCATATTAAAATATTCCTTCCCATTATCACTTCTGAAGACTTGAATATTTGTTTGGAATTGATTCTGCACCATTTTAAAGAAATTTCTTACAGCTTGGCCAGCCTCAAATTTTTCCTTTAACAAGTACACCCAACAAAGTCTAGTGTGATCATCGATAAAAGTAATGAACCATTTTTTATTGGAGAGTGCAGTCTGTACAAAACTCAATAGCTTCTTCTGCAACATACCTTTCAACAATAGATGCTTCGGGACGGTGTGGATTCTTCATATATCCTTTCAAGATCTTCATGTATCGTTCAATCGGGTACATCCACCTTAAATAAACAGGGTCACACAATCTAATCTCCCTCACTAGATGAACAATCAAATAAACCATGATGTCAAAAAATGAAGGTGGAAAATACATCTCCAATTGGCACAAGATAATGGCTGCCTCATTTTCCAAGTCATTCAACTTTTTAGTGTCAATGACCTTGCTCCATATAGCATTGAAGAATAAGCATAACCTAGTAATGGCATGTCTGACTTTTTTAGGCAAGATGTCACGAATGGCCACCGGTAGTAGTTGTTGCATCAAGACATGGCAATCATGAGACTTTAAGCCAACTAATTTGAGATCTTTCGTTGAGACAAGTCTCTTGATATTTGAAGAGTAACCCTGTGGCACTTTGACTCCCTGTAGACATTCACAGAAACTTCTTTTCTCTTTTTTTTGATAAAGTATGACATGCTGGGGGCAAATAAGTCTTCTTATCCCCCACTTTATGTGGAGCTAACTGCTTCGTATACCCATCGCAACTAGATCGACCTCTTCTTCCATATATTCTTCTCATTAGCCTTCTTTTGGGTCTTCCCATAGATAACATTAGTGTTCTTCACCCGTTCATAAACTTGGTCTCTAGTCAAGGCCACTGGAGCAATTTCATTCTCCGGAAGTCCATTGAAAGTTTTCCTCAATCTACGATAAGGATGATTACGCTGGAGAAATCTCCAATGCCCAAGGTAAACTGTCTTCCTTACATGTTGCAGTTGATGGTGACATGTGCCTTCTTCACATATTGGACATGCTTTATGCCCCTTAATACTATACCCGAACAGGTTCCTGTATGCTGGAAAGTCATTGATGGTGCAAAATAACATGGCACGCAATCTGAAAGTCTCACGGCAATACCCGTCGATCACATCCATGCCTTCATCCCACAACATCTCAAGTCTTCAATCAAGGGACTCATAAACATCAATATCATTTCCTGACTGTTTTGGACCCGAAATCATCATACTTAACATAATGTATCTACGCTTCATGCACAACCAAGGAGACATGTTGTAAATTACTAGGAGAGCAGGCCATGAACTATGAATACTACTTAAGTTTCCATATGGATTCATTCCATCGGTAGCAAGTCCAAGCTTGAGGTTTCTGGGCTCACTGCCAAACTCCGAAAACAAACTATCAATTCTCTTCCATTGCAAAGAATCAGTCGGATGACGAAGCTGTCCATCACATTTCCTCTCATCTACTCACCATCTAATATTCTTTGCATCATTTTCATTAGAAAACAATCGCTTGAACTGCGGAATTACTGGAAGATACCATAACACCTTCGCAGTAGGACCCTTGGTGACCGCATCACAACTAGAATCACCATCCTTCACTTTGTAGCATGATACCCCACACCTAGGGCACTCGTGCATCTCTCCAAAATCTTTCATGTACAACATGAAATCATTGGGGCAAGCATGTGTTTTCTTATACTCCATACCCATCGGACACAATATCTTCTTCGCCTCATAGTTTCGGGACAGTAATGTGTTACCTTCTAGAAGCATGTCTTTCAACAACTCAAGCAATTCGGTAAAGATTTTATCGCTCCACCCATTTCTCTCCTTCACATTGAACAATCTTAACACCGCTGACAACTGTGTGAAATTAGTGCACCCCGGATACAAAGCCACTTCCGCATCACTGCACAAAGTATCATACACATGTGCTCGCCGAAAAGACTCTTGTCCAACATCACGGATCATGTCCTCTAGTCCATCGTCCATATCCACGTCATCAACTTCCTCTCTATGCGACACCCTCGGCCTGTCTGAAGATTCACCATGACATATCCATATTGTATAACTCTTGCAAATCCCCTCACAAATAAGATGCTCCCGTATCTTCTCAGCTTCTAGTCGTCTCTCATTCAAACGGTTAACACAAGGACAATAAAACCTTCCGTTACCACTATCAGGAGCATTTGTTTTTGCAAATTGTAGAAAATCTTCCACTCCATTCTCATACTCATCACTTGTCTGTCTAGCATTCATCCAACCGCAATCCATGACTAAAACCAATAACTTCGTACTTAGTCCAAGATCTTCATCAACTACTTCTTATGACAGGGTATGGCCCTATCCCATTTGAGAAGAAACTTTTTCAACATTCGGTTAACAGTTAGTCTTTAACTCTCATGCTCATACTCGACGAAATTTCGGCAGCATTTCCCTTCGGTCTCCGACGTACACGATTTGAATGCGATGACATCCACCACAATAAAGTATGCACCCGAAGAACAAAAGGAAATGTATCAATCTGAACTTTCATCAAGTATATAACATGAGAATCAATGAATAACTATTTTAACTGAATGAAGAAAAAAATATTTCCCAAACTGTCCAACTTTGGACAATTCAAGATCCAATACAATGAGCGGTACCTTAAGCACGTACACGTGTGCTCATTAGTATTGCATCTCAAACGGGAAACTAAGGCGCTTTACTAATTAATTAACATTAAGAAAAATAATAAAACACTCCAATCCCCAAGTACAATGCAAACAAAAACAAAACGAGAAAAATGGAGAGGAGAAAGCTTACCGGGTGTGGGAAGAACACTCAGCCCGAAACCGTAATGAATAATGAATATTCTGCTTAATATTCTTCTCGGAACTTGTACCGTAATAGTTTCGATAACAGCTAGTGTACCTATACAAAAAGAGAAGCACTTTGTGAATATTTTCATAACAAGACCAGAATAAAAAGTTCACAACAACAATTATGTAGTTTGATCAATATAGAAGCATAAATACAGAAGAACTATGATGACAGAGATAAAGCACACACATACATATAAGAAATAGCTGAGCTTATAGTAGAATATCCAAGTTGATGAACACATATAAGGCTGCACATATAAATGATTTAGCAGGTAGAATGACAAATCACGGCACCAAAAAAGAAAGGTAAAGAATCAGATCACCAAAAAAAGAAAGGTAAAGAATCATGGCCTATATGTGCATTGCAAAAATTTATGCATGTTATTTTTTCTTGGCATGATACAAGTAAATAATAAGCCATGCGGATGTCAGGCTCTGAATGTAAAAACATCTTTCGATGAAAATAGGCATTTTCCTATGCAGTCGATTATTCAATCACATCTCTCACTCACTCACTCTCAATAAGTAGTCTCATGTTAGCACATGTAAGATAAGAGCACTATAACCACATAATAAACTAAGTCAAATTTGCTGGAAAAAAAATCATTCTAATTTTTTAACATTTGTTCTTCAATCTCATTAAAATAAAAAAAGAGACAGATAATAAACTTAACGTGAAAGGTAAAATAAAAGAAGCAGTACCTTACAAGCGAGAGCAAGCATTACGGTTTCCATATCTTTTTGAGCTTTTGATAAACCAAATTAGTATTTGCTAAGTAATCTACAAATGAAAAGATAGCAAATAAAATCTCAAATTACCATTCAAGTTAAAGAGAGGGGTTGTTAAAAAAAAAACCATTCATGAACCTTTACTTTTGTAGCTTAAGCTTTCAAAAAAGTTAGCTATATAATATGGTATTAGAACCTCTATGACCTATTAGCTTAATGCCCCATCCTTCTCAATAAATTAATGTTGAGTTCAATGTACATGGGTTGCATTTTTCCATGTTTCAAACCCACTCAACAACTTCATCTTAATCTAAAAATGGAATGATAGTAAATAAAACTTCAAATTACCATTTAAGTGCAAGAGAGGGGTCAATGCCAACCAAGCTATGCTCATAGTTTGATTAAGCGTGGAACCCTTGATGTTTCAAGCCCTTGACTAAACAAGTACTTTAGCTTAATCTAAAAATAAAATGATGGCAAATAAAACTTTAAATTACCATTCAAGTGCAAGAGAGGGGTCAAAGTGCCAACCAAGCTATGCTCAAAGTTTGATTCAGCATCGAACCCTTGAGGAGAAGAAAACCCAAACCCACTGCCTGAACAAGCGGAGCAAGCAGAGGCTACTGGGTCACGACACGAAGCGACGGAGCAAGCAGAGGGGCTTCGAGGATGAGGTGACAGTGGAGGACGCGGCGGAGCGAGAAAGAATAATGGAGGTGTGAGGGTGTGAGGGCCACGGAGCGCGCGCGTTGCAACAGAGAATAAGGTTAAATGAAGAAAATGAAATTGGAGGGTCGTAGCGCGCAAGAGAGATGAATTGGAGGGATGAATAAATATTGAAACAAAATGAAAATACACATCGGCTATATCCAAAACCAATGTATTATATTGATTTTCCACATCGGTTAACAACAAAAACCGATGTTAAAAATGTTGCTGCTTAAAAAAATTCAATTTTTTTGTTCAATCTTCCACATCGGTTATAATAAAACCGATGTGTAATCTTATGGATGATTAAAATTTTTTTTCCCTTTTCCACATCGGTTATCATAAAACCGATGTCTAATCTTATGTCTGATAAAAAAATTTATTTTTGGTTTCACTTTTCCACATCGGTTGTACTAAAACCGATGTCTAATCTTATGTCTGATAAAAAAATATATTTTTGGTTTCACTTTTCCACATCGGTTTTTTTAAAAACCGATGTCAAATATCTTTATCACATCGGTTTTTATTATAACCGATGTTAAAATATTTCAGTTTAATTTCAAAAATGCCACTACCTCCTTTTTCACATCGGTTTTGTAAAAACCGATGTTAAAACTCCGATGTTAAATGCATATTTTGCACTAGTGTCTTCTTCATATTTCAATCTAGGTTTTTAAATTGGTTCATGTTTGATTTCAAATTCTCAATTAGTTCAGGTTCGAACCACTTGAAGGTACTTTTGGATTTCAAGAATCTGGCGAAGGATGAGTTTCGTTCATGAGGTTCTTGTTTCTCATTCTCTGCCCTTTAATTTTTGTTTTTGAAAAATTCTTTAGAAACCTATATCAATTGGCTCTCCCATTTTTGTGTATCAATTTGATAAATATTTATTAGTTCCTAGTCTAAAGTTTACGCACGTATATTTAAAAATATTATGTACCAAAAAAACAATATTTAGACAAATAATGAATTAAATTATTTTTTAATATTTAATATATTGCGGCGGTTTCAACCGCCGCTATATTTATATATACAATTTAAATAATAGCTTTTGTGGCGGTTCTAAACCGTCGTTACAATTCTGCTGTTTTTTAAATTGTGATATTTTACCGAGGTTTGTAGCCGCCGTGACATTTTCCTATGATTTCAAAATATGTTATTTGTCGCGGTTTCCAAACCGCCGAAAAATATTTTAGTGGCTGTTCGAACCGTCGCTATTGGACATCTAAAACCTCCGCAAAACACCATATTTTTTAAAGTGACTATATAAGGAAACATCCTCTAACTATCAATCCACCATTCCCATGTGAATTAACTAATTAAAAACTTATTAAGGTCTATGATAAAATTTTTTTTCAAAGGCTACATAAAACATACGATATAATTTATCTTCACACCCTAGACTCATAAATCACCTCCCGTAGTCGTTATGATTAGTCAATCTTCTAATTAGTGATCAAATAATTAGAAACATTAAGATCTAAGGATAAAACACGAAAATAAGAGAAAAAGGAAAAAAAAATCTAAAATAAAATCATCAAATCCTTGTTATAAGGTTATATCAACACTCTAAAAAAGAGATATTTTAATTACTCATGAAAACAGAAAGAAATAAGTAAACTTCATTATTCTACAATTCTTGGGGTAGCAAAGATGGAAAAATATATCACTTCCTTGACAATTAAGATAGCGTTTCTTGCTTGTCTCCGCCTTATTTTAAATAAAATTTCCGTGTGGAAACCCTATTAAAGATAAGTCATTAAAAATTAATCTGTTCTTTTAGTGTATTTTGCCGTTGGACTGTTGTTGCGTATTTTTTCTTGATACGGCTCTTTGAGGTGGCCTTCTTTTTTATTTTTCAATTCTAATTGGAGTACTTCATTTCAATTGGACATGGTCCCACTCACTTTTGGCATCAGATATCGAAGTCCAATTCCAATTAGAATTGGTTTCTATTTCCCCTCTACGTTCATCCACTCATGTCGGAATTGATATCTGTACAAATAGACAGATAAAATAGTTTAAAATATCATCAAAATTTTAATTTGATATATTTCGGCATTTTTTCTCAAGAAATGCAAAACTTCTCGTGTTAGTGTCATAACCTGTGGCTTGGAGACTAGTAATTCGGTATAGTTCCTAATATGTATCTTGTTGGGTCCAGGGTATAAAAATATGATAAATATAACTGGGCAGAATTAGTAGCATCATCCTTACGGAATATCCATTTCTGCTCCTATTTTGCTATGCTTGTTTTTATTTCTCGTTTTTATTAATTAATCATTAATAATAATTGTAAAACGTCAGTTTGTTTTTATTTTGTTTGTTACCTGAAAATTAAAATAGAATGAAAAATAAAGATCGAAACCAAAGCAAACGGGTTTCTAGTTTCGTGAAAGCAATCAAATATTTTTGATATGACAGCAGACAGAAACTGGAGTCCAGAAAAAAAAAACAAGAGAAGACCAAAACATCAACAATAATTAACGTGGTTCGGTGACATACATCTATAGATAGAGAAATTCTTATTCAACAGTGCAAAACACAATATAGAGGTCAATAAATACAATAAACAACCACACAAACTTTACTCTAAGCACACCTATTTTTCTGGTACAGTTTGTAAAGAATAAAAAAAAAAATGGGCTTGGTCCATACTCAGTATAGTCGATTTGGTCTCATAATTTACGTAACTTTATGCTATTATCAGTGGATAATATAATTAGGCCTTATTTTAAATATTTTTTAAACGATGTATTTATTATATTCCGTATATATAGTTTGTCTTGTTTTTATCTTTCTTTCTGTATACCAAGAAAATAGTATAAATAAACCAATACGTACATGGAAAGTGTAAACTACGGAGAGTAAGAGCAAGGTGCAAAACCCAATCATTAGAAAGTAGAAACCCAAATACAAGATGAGCACTCCGATTGTGCTCATGATACCATTTCCAGCTCAAGGACATGTCAATCCCATGATGAGTCTTTCACAAAAGTTGGTTGAACATGGATGCAATATCATTTTTGTGAACACAGACTTCATCCATGAGCGAGTGGTAAGTTCTATGGTCAACCAAGAAAGCATTAATAGTTCTCCAATAAAGTTGGTCTCAATCCCAGATGGCTTAGGACCTGAGAATGATAGAAGCAATTTAGGGGAACTGTTTGAGTCTATATTAAACACCATGCCTGCTATGCTTGAGAAGCTCATAGAGGACATTCATTTGAATGGTGACCATAGAATCAGCAGCATTGTTGTTGATGGAATTATGACATGGGCATTGGAAGTTGCTTGTAAGATAGGAATCAAAGGAGCAGTCTACTGGCCTGCATCAGCAGGAATGTTTGCCTTGCAATACAACATCCCCAAGCTTATTGATGATGGGGTCATAGATTCTGATGGTAAGAATATCATATTTCACTAACCAGTTTTTTTTTTTTTTTTTTCTATTTTGTTTTGAAAACTCCATTAAAAGAGGAAACATAGGGTTGGGCTAAGATGCATCACCCATATTTTGCACCACCCACTACATCACCCATATGTGGCAAATTTTGGACCAATCAAATTGGCACATGGGTTTGGTCAAAATTTCAAACTTTGTAGTTGTATTTATACTATAGTCCAATATATGAATACAATATATTGTAGTATAGTATATGTACTCTTTGTATTCACAAATTTAACCCATATTAAAATAATGTTTTTTGATAAAAAAACTGATTATATTAAAAAATAATATTTTAATATGAATTAAAATAATGTTCGTTGTCAATAATATTTTGTAATATAATCAGTTTTTTTTAATAAAAAAACATTATTTTAATATGGGTTAAATTTGCGAATACAAAGAGTACATATACTATACTACAATATACTATATTCATATAGTTTAACTATAGTATAATACAACTAGAAATTTTGAAATTTTGACCAACCTATGTGGCAATTTGATTGGCCTAAAATTCGCCACATGAATAGTATAGTGAGTGGTGTAAAATGTGGGTGGTGCACCATAGCCACCCCCGGAAACATATGCAACTAAGATAAAATAACTTCATTTTGTTTTGCCCTACAGGATACTCAATCACAAAAAAGACATTTCAAATATCACCAAGTATGCCTGCAATGGACACAAGTATCCTTTGGTGGTCAAATATGTTGGACCCGATAGTTGGGAAGAAAATATTTATTTATGTGTCGCATTGCATACGAGCTATAAATTTGACTGAGTGGTGGGTTGGCAATACAACCTATGAACTTGAACCGGGAGCATTAACCTTTATTCCCAAACTCCAGCCAGTTGGTCCACTATTGAGAAGTTATGACAATACAAGTGCAACTGAAAGATCATTGGGGCAGTTTTGGGAAGAAGATCTCTCTTGTATATATGAGTTGGCTTGATCAACAACCTCATCGTTCTGTCTTGTATGTTGCTTTTGGTAGTTTCACTCTCTTTGACCAGACCCATTTCACAGAACTAGCTCTTGGAGTACTCGAGCTAACCAATAGACCCTTTCTCTGGGTTGTGCGCCAAGATTCCAATATCGACAATAAGATGGCATACCCTAATGAATTTCGAGGGAGTCAAGGTAAGATAGTAGGATGGGCTCCACAACAGAAGGTGTTATGCCACCCTGCCATAGCTTGCTTTATTAGTCATTGTGGTTGGAATTCTACCATAGAAGGTTTGTCTAATGGGGTGCCCTTTTTGTGTTGGCCATATTTTGCTGACCAAATTTATAACAAAAGATACATATGTGATGAGTTGAAGGTAGGGCTAGGATTTGACTTGGACGAAAATGGAGTGGTGTCACGCAAGGAAATAAAAAAGAAGGTAGATGAACTGCTCAATGATGAAAGAATGGGGTCAAGGTCTCTGAAGCTAAAGGAAAAACTATTGAACAACTTGGCAGAAGGTGGTAGGTCTTCTAAAATCTTTGTCAAGTTTGTAAAATGGCTAAAAGAGTGAAAGAATAAGGTTTTGCCATTTGTGCAAAATTTTCAAGTTTAGTCAGCATATCTATTTTGAAATATTGTTGTTCAATTTCTATTTCGATGGAATAAATTAATTAAGTTTAATCCCTACAAAGTATCAGTGTCTTGGTTTTGGTCAATACGTACACTTTTTTTCTTGGGTTTTGCTCATGGCAAGTTCCAAAACATTGACATTGGACTCTGTCTTTAGTTCTCATCCATTAATTATTGACGTGACTATGTTTGAAGGCTTAATCATGTTCCCTGGGTGTTAGTGAGCTTGTGTTTCAAATTTGAGGTGAATCAGACTTGAAACGGGCTCAAAATGAACCAAACGCGCAAAAGACTAGTACCAACATCAACCTTACATTCGAGTGTGGAGAAGCCCAACATTTTAATGTTGGCACGCTTAAACATGGGCCATATGGACGCTTGAGCGTGGAGTAATTCTGTACACGTGTGGGATATGTGGCTTTGCAAAGACGACGCGTGGCAGAGACATGGCGACGAAGGAGCTACGCTCTAGTGTAGAGAGATCCCACGCTAGAGTGTGGGCACATTAGAGCGTGCATGTCTCGCACGCTAGAGCGTGCTGAGTGCTGCATGCAAACTTAAGTTTCCGCTTAAGTTATTTGGCTAGCCTTTCTTCTTCATTTTCACTTGCAAACTCAAAGGAACAGAGTGAGAAAAATACAGATTTAAGATAGAGAAAGTGGAGGTTGACGAGAATCCGGTCATCGATTCACGATTTCGATTACACCACTGCGATCAGGATGACAAGTACTCCAAGGATACGTGCTCGACTTCTCGATACGACTGAGGTAATTCCCGAATCCCTAACATCGACACATCGACATTGCCAACATTAGTATTCTTAGTCATTTCCATAATTTCTTCTATCGTTTTTTTATTCGATTTTGTTTTTGGAGCAAGATTAGGGTTTATGACTGTGCCTGCATGTTGTCTATGTTAGGGCAAATTTCGAAGCATCGGGGAGCCCCGAGGAGTGCGTGACAACGGCTGTTACTAAGGGAGGAACACGTTTTTCTTAGCTCCAAACAGTACGAGAAAAGCCAAGGTGTGAAGAAAGTAATCGATATCGTCGGGGAGGCAAGCATAGTATAGTCAATTTTTTAAAAACCAAACCGGACCGGTAGGTTCAACCGGTTGAACCGGGAACCGACCGTGTATGCAGTTCGGGTAGCCTTTAAGAACCGTTCTGATTCACTTTTTATTACTTTTTTCCAGTTTTTTTCACTTTACCATTCTTTCTTCTTTCAGATTCAGTCCTTTCATATTCATCTTCTTTCTCTGCTTTGTCCCTCTACGCTGTCCCACAAATTCTCTGTCGTGTTCTCTGATCGTCGACGGCGGTTCGCTGCTCGCCAAGTACAGCTCCCTGTTCTGACGATGACGCTCCTACACCCTCAGACATGGTGTGGGTGGACGCATGTAGGGCGGCGGAGGGAGGGGTGGGGTAAGAATCGTTAGATGGCTGAGCAATGAGAAAGAAAGGACGGGGATCCGTAAGGCTTAGAAGCAGATCAATGCAGTGAAGTAGAATTGGACGATTTGGTTTCTATAATGAAATGAAAATGGGATTTTGTGTGGGTATAAATTTTTTTTGGGGACCAAGTCCATTGGTGACATAAACTGAGGCCTAATTTATTTTTTGGATATGAGTTCATACGAACGAGGCCTGGAAGTTCTATTGGGACTATCATATAATTTATGGCATTGGAACTAAAAAGCACATCTATTTTAATTTTTTATAGATTTTTTTATCAACATACATTTTTTATGCATATATTTATTTATTTATTATAAATTTTTTATTTATTTATAAATCATCCGGTTGAATCAATTGAACCATGACTCGAAGGTCTCACCAGTTCAATCTTCGGTCCGGTTTTTAAAACATTGAGTGTAGTTTGTTATCTATATGTGTAAGATGCCCCAAACCCTACTAGTATGTAGATTAATCGACAATGGCTAAATCGTATAAAAATTCATGCATGGACGACATTGGGGATTTATAAGTAAAGGCTTTCAGTGGTATCCACAATTTTGGGGAATAGGGTTTTGTTTGGGGATTTGCAAGAAGTTGGGGATTTGCAGGAATAAGGAAGAAGGAAGAAGGAATGAGGAAGGAGAAAAGAGGAAGGAGGGAGAGAATGAGATTATTTCTCTCTCTAAAACAAAGATTTCAGCGATAGGAGGCCGTTTCCGACGAGTGAGGTGGTGGTTTCGACGTCGTTGGTGTAAAACTAATGGAAATGACCAAAATGTGCTAACTTTTGTAAGACAATAGACAAAATTAATCAAAACAAAAAATAAAAAAGAGACCAAAACGAAACTAAAACAAAGATAGGGGATCAAAAAATAAAAATAAAAATAAAAATAAAAATAAATAAATAAATAAATATATATATATATATATATATATATATATATATATATATATATATATATATATTAGCCAAATTTTATCTATTTCACTAGTTTTAGAGATATACTCTTTAAAAAAATCTTCATAGTCCTAATTAAGTACCACACACAGTGGCGGATCCAGAAACTTTCTATAGTGGGGGCAAGAAAAATATTATAAGCTTTTTTAAAATATATAACCTCTTAACAAAAAAAGAAAAATACTTGATTTTTTACAAATTAAATTGCAGCGATATATTTTCATATTTTAAAAATGCTGCATCATCATTTTTTCAAACTATAATACATATTTTTTATGGATGACTCTAACGTAGTTGGTGAATTTTACCTTTTCAGACTCTGATGTTGATTTTTTTTCAAAAAAAATATTTCTTCATTTCTATTTTCTAGCACACAAAAATGATATAAAACTAATTAGATACTTAATAACTAATTAAAATTAAAACAAAACCATACATTTTTCAACTCTACCAAGCATAATATCCTAACGTATAAAGCATAATTAAAGTGATAGAAATTAGAAACTAGAACAGTAAAACCCATTAAAAAATTAGAAGAAAAAAGGGAGCAATGACCCTGTAGCCCGTGTCTTCCCTTCCCAGCTTTCCTCAGACTCTTTGCTCTCTGTTACACTATTTCTTTGGTGAGACTGAGTATTGTTTTGCATTTGAGAAAATGCAATTGAAATTGAAATCACGTGACTGTGTGAGCAGAGTCAGTGACCACCCGTGTGTGTGTTTAACGACTAACAAGTAAAGAGTGGTCTGATCCAGACAAGTGGTTTATTCGGACAAACCTGAGACCACGTATAGTCGAAATGTGCTTGCAGAAGTCAAAGAAATGATCCGTAACTGGATAGAGATAAAGACTATGGCTTCTCCTTTCTTATTTGTCATGGACCGTGTGTGAAACAATTTGATATGTTGTATGTTAGGATCTGATTTCTGGTTTAGAAATGCCCCTTTGGCTTCTGATCATTCTATGTGTAATGATGTTTGGATTATCTATTGAAATTAGTGTTTTACCTTAAAAAAAAAAGAGTGGTCTGAGTGTCCAGTGTGTGTTAGTGACTGCTAGGCAAAGAGACAAAGTGTCGGTAATACCTTTGTACAATTGAAATTTAAAACAAACTGAAATCCCTCCTTTAAAAAAGAGTACAAATTCATTCTCCCTTTTCTCTCTTATGATTTAACTATATTGACTGAAAAAGAAATTATCTCATGGGGAAATACCAATTTTTTTGTGGGGGATAAAAATAAAATTTGTTAAGGATGTATATGTAAAAAAAAATATGCCTGTCCAACGTGCATCCACCAATGACCAGACAAGACTTTTTTTTATCACAAAATAGTATTTTAAAATCCTTCAAAATCTTAATAGATAGGATTGTTGGAATCTTAATGTATTTTATGAATTTCATTTTCTTTGGGTGTATATGTTATTAACACGTATATGACATTGATAATAAAATTATTGTATTTTGAAATGTAAGATTAAAACATCGAAGTTCTTTGAATCTTTGGTTCTCTCTCCTTTCTTTCTACTCTAATTTAACATTCAAGTATCGCTCATCCCACACTTAAGTGCTGTTTAAAGCATCAAAACTTTTTGCAGCAAAGGTAATTGGTTTCTACTAAATTGGTTTTTACACCAACTTAAAATTAAAATTGGTTTCTAATTCCTCTCTATGTTCAACCGCTCATAATGAATATGTCAGAATTCATATGTGTACAAATAGATAGAAAACAAAATTAATTAGACTTCGACATGGGATCATAGTACACAACTTGGTAATTTGTATGCCTCCAAAAATTTTATTTGATATCTTGCGGCATTCTTTTTCAAGAAACGCCAAACCTGACTTGTGGCTTGGATCAGACAAGCAATTCCTAATCACATCTCTCTCGTTAGGTACAATTTCATATATATATTATGTGTTGTTTTCCAATGACAATATGATATGTATAATAGTTGTTATACATGTATGCTTTCATTGATGAATTATTCTACATGTCCTATTGTCATTGAAAAACAGTACATAATGTCCCTATGAAATTATACATAACCTTAAGTCTTATCGTATATTTATTATAAAGTATACTATGGTAGGAGTTTCTTTCGTTAGTGATGCTGGGTTTCCTTCTTTGGAAGTAGAGAAAGAATAGTAAGTAGAAAGAAAGAACATACAAGAGAGATCCAAGGAAACCAATGAATAAGAAAATGAGAAATTTTCTCCTTCATGCATGGCCATCTATTTGTTACGAAAGTTGGCTATAAAAGCAATTGCATGTATTCATTTGTGGCATCCCGGTAGAAAACCAAAACATATAGTTTTGAGAGAAAAGAAAACCTCACTTATGTGAGAGAGAAAATTCTTTTGAGAAAAATCAAGAGAATGTTTAGCTACCAATATTTTGGTGAGATTATTGCTATTATTACTGTAATCCCATTATTTTTTAATAGTGGATGATATTGTTGTTATTGTTTGATTGTGATTACACAAAGTGCGGGAAAATACAAATCCTGGGATAATAAATTATCCACTGGCCTTGTATTAGGTGATTTTATTTGTTATCTTTCCCAACAAGTGGATCAAGGGCATCGGTTCATTACATAGTTTAACTTGTGTTATTCACAATGGACGAGTCAACCTCGACAGCATCCGTAACAATGATTAAGTTAACCTCTTCAAACTACTCCATTTGGAAGCCCGGAATGGAAAACATCCTCTAATGCAAAGATCTGTACTAGCCAGTGTTGTGAAAATTGAACCGGACCGGCCGGTTCAATCGGGAACCGGCTGTGTCCATGGTTGGGTTTGGCTAAGAGAGCCGGTTGTCCTGAAAAATCGGGAAAGAACAGGAAAAACCGCTTGAACCGGATTAAAACCGAAGGAACCAGAGAACCAGATCCGGTTAAGAAGAACCGGGCGGTTACTGAAAAAGTGTAGAAGAAGAAGAAGATGTTCCGCCGTTCTCGTGTACTGTTCCAGCTTTCATTTGCGGTGCATAGATGAAAATAAGAAGAAACCAGCTTTAATTTGCAACACATAGATGAAAAGAAGATGAAAAGAAGAAGCTATTGTGTGGTATTGCAGCGCATAGATGAAAAGGAAAAATTGAAAAAACATGCTCTTGTGCGGTGTAAGTGATAAAAGTAAAACTGATAGAACGTGAAAATGAAGGCCATGTGGGCTTTAGGGTTTGTGTTATTTTATTATTGGATTTCGGCTTAAAGAAAATCTCAATGATTTGGGCTCAATAATAAATTAAATAATCAAGTATAACTTTTTCTTTTAGCCCAATAATAAATTAAAGATATATAGGACTTATTTGAGAGCTTAGACTTTAGCTTAAGTTTATGGTCCATTGACTAAGTGATTTTATCATAATGAATTGAGTTATAATATTTTTTTATAATTTTTTATGTGCACATATATTTTTATACTTATATATATTTATTTTATAATTTATTTATTTATTTATTTATTAGTCACCCGGTTCACCATTGGTCGAACCGGTTGAACCAATTGAACCATGGCCAGGAAGTGCATTAGGTTCAATCTCCGGTCCAATTTTTAAAACATTGATACCAGCTTTGTAAAATAAAGGGACGAAGCCAAACGGCAAGTCTGATGATGACTAGAATTTGATGAACGAGAAAACTGTCAGACAAATTCGACATTGGATAGATCAGAGTGTCTTTCATCATGTGGCACAAAGCGATTGCGTACGTTATGGGACGAACCTAGAAACCTTGTATGAGAGAAAGACGGTCCATAATAAAGCCTCTACTATTCGAAGATTAGTGAACCTCGAGTCTAGAGAGACCCAGAGTGTTTCTAAACACTTGAGCGATTTCCAGGGATTGGTGAATCAACTCACCAATGTGAAGATAGTGCTTGACGACTAATTGCAAGCATTGCTGCTTCTCAATTCCTTGCCAGAAAATTAGGTCACACTTGTGGTTTCATTAAGTAACTCAGCACCACAAGGTATTCTGACATTGGACATAGTAAAAGATAGCATGTTCAATGAAGAATCAAGAAGGAAGGAACAAGGAATGCCAACAGAGTCGGAGGCGCTTGCCATAGAGTATTGTGGAAGAAGTAACAACAAAAAGTTCGATGCTAGAGACAAGTCAAGGGGTAAGTCAAGAGGCAAATTCAAAGGAAGGTCGAGGACAAGAAGAGACGTAGAATATTACTACTGTCACGAGAAAGGCCACATGAAGGGAGAATGCAGGAAGTTTAAAAGGGAGCAACAAGAGAATGGTGATGTAAGTAACGTAGCCGCTACCATTCTGGTGCATCATTTCACGTAACCTCCCGAAGAGATTTCTTTACCTCATATAGAAGTGGATATTTTGATCATGTGAGGATGGGGAATGATAATAGATCCAAGATTGTGGGAAAATGAGATGTTTCCCTAGAAACAAACACCGGTTGTCGCCTAACTTTGAAAGATGTGAGACATGTTCCTGACATGCATCTCAATCTAATATCCACATGCCTACTAGACGAAGAAAGGTATACTAGTGTGTTTGGGGATAGGAAATAGAAGCTAACACAAAGTTCCCTGGTGATAGCATGAGGCAAGAAAGTAAGCACTCTTTATGTGACAGAAGCCAAAGTCAATAATGGGTGTGTTAATGCTCTCGGAGAAGACTCCTCAGTCGAGCTATGGCATAAACGGCTCAGACATATGAGTGAAAATGGCTTCAAATTCTAGCCAAAAGAGATACCTTGGCAGGTGTGAAAAGATCGAAAATGTCTCTTAAGCCATGTACACAATGCTTGGCTGGAAAGCAACATAGAGCTTCATTCCGCTACAAGGTCCCACATAGAAGACCCAATGTTTTATATTTGGTGCATTCTAATGTTTGTGGTCAAATGACCACTAGTACACATGGAGGTGCAAGGTATTTTGTTACCTTTGTTGATGACCACTCCAGGAAGGTTTAGGCATATGCCCTCAAAACAAAAGACGAGGTGTTTGCAGTATTCAAACAGTTCCATGCTAGTGTTGGGCGAGAAACTAGTAGAAAGTGAAAGTGTGTTCGCACTGACAATGGAGGAGACTGAGGGGATGAACGTAACTATTGTTGAAAGGGTGAGAACGTTGTTATCTCATGCCAAGTTACCTAAGGGCTTGTTTGGTGGTCAAGATAAGAGAGACACGATAGGATAAACTATCATATCATGTCTGAAACTAATGTATGGTGAGCCAGCAGGATAGGATAAAGTAATCATGTCACCTATCGTATCTTGTCCATCTAGTTAAAATTCTATCGTGGGGGAGGGTTGGGTTACAACCCAATATGATAGGATAAGGTGATTTTAAGTATAATAAAATATAAAAATATTTTATATATAAAATAATTAAAGTATAATAAAATATAACATAGTTAAAAAAGGTATAATAAAATATAAGATATTTTAAAAAAATTTAAAAATTAATTTATTTTGCTTCAATGTTAATTTTATTATTTTATATTTATAATTTAAAAAAATGAAAAAATATAATAATTTATTATAATAATTTAACTATATGTAAAGTAAAAACTAAAATGAATATTTAAAATTAGAAAAAAATAATTTAAGTTAAACAATATTTTAAAAATTTAAAATATTATATGTAATTTTATAACAAGGATAATTTTGTCCTTTTATATAATTTTAAAAAATGAAAATTATAAAAAAAACTAAAATCTAATCAAATATGAAAACATTTAGAATAAAATCGAAAATTTTAAAATTTATACTAAAATTATAATGCTATCTAGTTGGCTATCTAGTGAACACCAAACATTGGATAGGATAACAGCTTATCCTGCTTGTGACACCCTCTACCCCGCATACATTTATAAAGCATTTAAGTTATAAAATAAAAACATGCATTTTTATCAATAAATCAAAAACAACGGGTAAATGGTACCACATTTTAACAAGTCTCAAACGCGGAAAAAATAACATAAGTTTTAAAACAATAACATAACATGAAACAAACCCAACCCCAGATGTCACATACAGAGCTGGTATAACCAAATCCAGAAAATATCCTCGGATAAACAAACTGAACCAAACAAAACAAATAAAAAGTGGAAAACCTAACTACGAGTCACGACTCCTCAGAGTCACTCCTCAATCGGCTGCTCGTCGTCCTCGCACAAAAAGATACATGCAACAAACACAAAACATAGCAATGGGGAGTAAGAAACATGTATATGAATATAATGGCAAGGAAGCAGTTAGCAAGACGAGCATGAATCACAACAATCATGTTATCACATCAATAGCATAAAACATAAACAAGTAATAACATCATACATTAACGTATGTTATGCGATGCGATGCGATGCTACTCCACTACTCCCTTATGCACTTGGATCCATTCTACCTCATGAAGTCAACTTCGGAGTTACATATCCACATTGACCAATAAGCACCAACGCCGGGGTAATCCACTTTACCTTGGGTGGACCCCTTGGATAGCCGACGCACCTTACTCTCGGATGCGCCACCGCGGGGGCGCACGATTCACCTAACTCTCGGATGAATTACCGCGGACGTCCAAATCGCCTTACTCTCGGACGACTTCCCCTAAGTTGAACATCCCCCACTAACATCTCCGATGCGTGAATGCATGATCAAACAACACACAAGCACAACCACCACCTCCGCTTGGGCCACTAGGCTACCCAAGTTTTATCACCATCAACACCTCGGCCACTTGGCCATCGAGGATTTAATGTTGTCTTTTAATCTTTTAAGTCTTTCAACACTCTGGTAGTTCTACACCAGAGATTACCACCTCGACCACCCGGATATCGAGGCCCCCTTGGCCACTAGGCTACCAAGTTACATCATCATTTTTAATTAACACTCTGCCCATTAAGAACCAGATATTACCACATTGATCATCATGCATCAAGGCCCCCTTGGCCACTAGGCTACCAAGGAACAATATCTTATCACTTGTCTTTTGTCTTCATGTTCGTTTGGTGTCTTATAAATTACTTAAGACGTTTGGGGTAAGCACCCCTGTTGTGCTCAGTTTCTGTCTTCTGTTCTGGGTAGGGGAGCACGCCCCCCATTCAACACGGGCATGCTGGCCTTTTAGTCAAGCACGATCGTCTTGACTATCAAGCACGATCGTGCTTTGGAGTAGTCTGGCCTTTTTGAATTTTAAGGTGGAGCACGGGTGTGCTCCTTATTAAGCATGGCTATGCCACCTGGAGCATGACCGTACTGGTGTGGGCAGAAAGGTCAGAAACCCTTTCCCAAACCTTTTGGGATAAACTAATGGATTAAACCTATTGGCTTTTACTAAGTCTTTAAACGTTAATTTCATTGCTCTTAGCTTAATCTTCATGTCTTATAGTTAAATGGGAATTAGTCCTTTAATCTTAGTTTCCTTTTAATTGTCCCTAAACACTCATCGATCAATCCATAGGGTCCTTGACTGAACCGTTTGACATAAATCATTGCCCCTCATTACTATCATTCAGTTTTATGAACAAAAGGGGAAAAACCTCCCTTATCATCGTTAACCGATTTCACGTTTTATTATTATCGCGCTCACAACATCAATCCATCAACCAATAATCATCACAGTTTATAAGTATGATAAATCATCCGTTCATGGCATCATCAATTTAACATGTTCATAGCAACAACATATTATCAAACATACCAACATTAACATCATAGTAATTTGGGCATCAAACAACCAATAGGCATATAAACATGTTATCAAACAATAGGAACATGGGTAACCATTCGTCTTACGCTACCCCCAAGCCTACATACTCATACTATTCCTTCTCCCCGTACCTGGTATGAAGATTTCTCCCTTTAACCAACGAAGCTCTAACCGGTTCCCTCGATTTGGCTCGACGAACGATTCAAGCCTTGGCCAACACAAAAAGGCTAACCAATTAGTTCCCAATTCAAGAAAAGGAAAAGGAAACAGAAGAGGGAAGAACCATTACCTTTACTAATTGGCACTAGCGCGTGATTGACTCTGCCAAACAAAGCAAGAACACCAAGAATGATCTAGGTTCAAATGGGAAGGGGGAGAGAGGCTGTCGTCACACTTAGGGTTGCCTAAAGTGCCAATTTAGAGGGTTTAACTCGTAACCCTTGCTGTCTGACGTGCTTATATAAACTCTAACACGAGCACGGCCGTTCTCCCCCTAAGCACTGTTGTGCTTAACTTAAGCATGGGGTCATGCTCAAGTTAGCACGATCAGGCAAAAAGACCGTCAATGAGACGTGTTTTCCTTTGAGCACGGTCGTGCTTTCCATTGAGCACGGCCAGGCTTGTAGCTCAGGCAGCCACAAGACACGTGCATCGAGCACGAGCGGACTGATACATGGGAACGGGCGTGCTCATGCATCAGGAAGGGATTTAAAGCCTAGAAAATCCCACTTAGCCCCAAAAACATATCTAAAGCAAACAAGGCATACATCAAAGCACTTATACAAAAAACGGGGTGTGTGACACCCTCTATCCCGCATGCATTCAAAAGAAATAACACATATAAAAAGGGAAAGGACACATGCAAATATATATAATATCAAAACCGGGCAGAGACTACCGCATTGTAACATAACGCGGAAATAAGCAAAAATGTTTATAAAGAAAACATAACATAAAGCAAAACCATAAACGAACCCAACCCCGATGTCACACTACAGAGCTTGTATAACCAATCGGATAAAACAACTCGGATACAACTAGAAACAACTAAACAACTACTGAAAACGGGAAATCCTATCTACACAGTCGCGGCTTCTCGCAGTCACTCCTCAACTGACTGCACACCGACCTCTGCATAAACGATACATGCCACAAACAAGAAACATAGAGATAGGGAATAAGAAACATGAATATGAATATAATGGCAAGGAAACAGTTAGCAAGATGAGCATACATCAAACAAGAATGTTATATCAAACAGCAATATCATAACACTCATCATCATATAAAGTGTATGCTATGCAATGCAGTTCTGCTCCACTCCACTACTATGCACTTGGATCCAAACTAACTCAGGATGCCAACTTTGGGGTTACATTTCCACATTGGCCAATAGGAACCAACGTCGGGGCAAGCCACAAAACCATGGGTGGACCCCTATGACAGCCGACACATCTTATTCTCGAATGCGCCACCACAGTGTATACTTGAGTCCCTTTCGGAAGAATCCCGCGGACGGCCAGATCGTCTTACTCTCGGACAACCTCACCTATGTTGCACAACCTCCAATCAACATCTTCGATGCATGAATGCATGGCAAACAAGGCACGACCACAACCACCACCTCATCTTGGGGCGTAGACTACCCAAGTTTTATCACCATCAACACCTCGACCACAATGCTAACGAGGATTATCGTTTAACGTTCATCGTTAAGTCTTTTAAGTATTAACAAAACTCTGGCCATTAAGCACCAGAGCTCAACACCTTGACCATCAAGCATCAAGGGCCCCTTGGAGCGAACACTAGGCTACCAAGGTACAAAATCTTATCACTTGGAGCGAACACTAGGTCACCAAGGTACAACATCTTATCACTTATCTTTGGTATTCGTGTTCCGTTGGTATCTTATTAAGTCTTTTAAGCATTTGGGGTGAAAACCCCTATTTCAACATTCTGGTTTCTTTTCTGGTCAGGTGAGCACGCCATGCTCACCATCAGCACGGGCGTGCTGGACCTGCAGGCAAGCACGGTCGTGCTGCTGATAGTGTGATTTCACATCATAAATCCATGAACATTTCTGCATGCATTTGCATACAGTTAGGCCATTTTAGTTTGATTTTGGTTAGTTTTTCCTTTGGAACAGATAAGGAGGTTTTGTGTGTTGTTTTGCAGGAATTTATGATTAATTGCCCAAGATTTGGCCATGATGAAGCTTGGATGAAGATAGAGCCTGAAAAGAGAAGAAATTGAGCCAAGCAGAATTCTGAAGCCTCGCCTCGCGAGACTGGCTACTCGCCTCGCGAGACTGAAGACCAGCCAGAAATAACAGAATGTCATCCTTTCTGTCTCGTCCCGCGAATCACACCTCACCTCGCGAGCTTGAAGGCTGACTGTGCCAAAGAATACAACCATTTCTGTCTCGCCACGCGAACCATGTCTCGCCTCGCGAGCCTGAGGACCAGAAGCCATCACGCCCAGGCCCTGATACTCATCACGGGTGTATTTGAGAAGACCCTTACTGTCTCGCCTCGCGATCCACTCTCGCCTCGCGAGAGATCCAATCTTTGAAGACCAGATTTTTAACATTCGCCTCGCGAGCTACATCTCGCCCCGCGAGTGCGCGAAACCCAAAACCCCTGTTATAAGCTGTTTTAGGGCAGAATTAGAGGGGGGATTGATTTGGAGGAAAGGAGGCGGCCAAGAAACCCTAAAAAACGCAATCTCTGCTGCTGTGGCTGGGTGCATCCTTCCATGGACTTCTTCCCTTCCTTCATCTCAGTATCTTTTCTTTTCCCTTTTACTTTGATGATGTGTAGCTAAACTCCCATTGTTGGGGGTTAGGTGTAGCTCTCTCTGAATTACCCATGTATTTGATTTGATCTTTGTAATACAGTTTTTACTTAGTATGAGTGATTGATTTTCTATGCTTAATGCTTGTTGTGGCTAGCACCCCATGACTCGATTAGTGTTTTGATATGCAATTGGGAAATTCGTATTAGAACCGGAATTGAAATCAATTACCTGGTAAACCTTGTATCTAGGGATAGATTTATGTTTATTAGCAATCGTGTAATCCCTAATCATAATGCAAATTCATTAATCTAGGCCACCTAAGGAATTAGGGTCTATTAGTGGATTTAGGCTCTTGTCATCCGAGGAATCGGGGCTTGAGTAATTTAGTGGATTGATTGTCATAATTGAAGTAGAAACTGTTTGTTAGTCATTTCATTGCATGGGGATGAAGTTGAGTGAACCAAATCCCAACATATTATATATATTTGAAGAATCCTAATCTCTTCCTCCCAAATGTTCGATAGAAATCCTCAAAGAACTTTTCCTTTTCTTTTGTTGTTTTGGGCTTGATAATTAGTATAGAACTCTCTTCAATCCAAGTATCAGCTTGAATAGTAATTGATTCGGTACGTGCTAGTACTTGTCGCAGTCCTCATGGGAACGATAAAACGGTCTCACCACCGTATTACTTGCACGGCCCGGGTATACTTGGGCGAACCGTTCAACAGCTGCCAGCTAAGCACGGGCGTGCTTAAATGCGCTCCCTGCTCTGGGTTTCAAACTGGAGCACGGGCGTGCTCCCTGTTAAGCATGGCCATGCTCAATGGAGCGTGGCCGTACTGATCTGGGCAGAAAGAGTCAAAAACCCTTCCCCAAATCCTTGAGACAGTTCACAGATTCAACCTATTGGTTTTTTACTAATCCATTGATCATCAACCTCATTAATCTTAACTGTTCTTCATTAATATTCATGTCTTTTCATTATGGGGAATTAATCCTTTAATCATAGCTTCGTTATTAATGTCTCTAGAACACTCGCTATCAATCCTAGGGTCTTTAACTAAGCCCTATGAACATAACCTTACCTCTCACACTATGTTCATGTCTTATAAACAACTGGGAAAACATCCCATAATTCTCATTATCATTGTTATCATCTTTTAACATCATTAACAAGACCTATTAATTAATTAGAGACTTATTAACATCATTGTTGGCATTAACATCCTCAACAATCAACACTCATTAAGAGTACAACATCAAACAACAACCAATAACATAATACTCATCATAATCATGGCATCACAACATCAACATATTTATAACAAACAACATCAATCAATAATAACATTCATGCCAGTCATCAACATCATAACAGCTAATCATCATATAACAAATAGGCATAAGGCATATAGACATGTTATCAAAGGAAAGGGACATGGGTAACCCTTCGTCTTACGCTACCCTCAAGCCTACATACTGATACTATTTCTTCTCCACATACCCGGTATGTGATTCGCGTTTTAAAAGAAGAAGGAGGGTCTTCTAGGGTCTCGTCTCACAAGAACTTATCTACGACCTCAGTAAGAAAGAAACACCTTAATTAGACTCTTAGGCCAAGAAATCAAAAGGGAAAAGAACGAGAAGGACGAGGTGTACGAATCTTACCTTGTTTGAAGGTTTAAATAGTGAATCACATCTTCACAGCGATGTTCTTCTATCAAAGAATGGTAAAGAACGGTGCAAGAACAGATTACCTTGAGAGAGTTTTCTAGACGGTTGATGGAAATTGGGAGAAAAAGAGAAGGGAGGCAGCTTTGCGTGTTGGGATGTGATAGACTAGGGTTTAGATCGTGTTTTAGGGGTTGAAAACGGGTTGGAACACGATTTGGGCTTAAAAAGAACCTAAAACACATTTTATGGTTTTGCACGTATTCGTGGGGCAAACTCTCGTTCGGGGGGGGGGGAGCTGGAGAACCAATTTCTGTCAGCTGGATTAGCGGGGCGAACCCGAAAGCGCATAGCTGAACTTTAGATTTTCGTGGGGCGAGTCCGAAACAGTCGAATTTGGCCAAAACACCTGAAATAAGATTTGTAGACAATACTCTTAGCTTTCTAACGCCACAAAGATCACCTCGATCGGACATCTAGAACTCAAGATATGGCCAATACGGTGGAATCGGTTACTTGGACTCTAAAAGAATTGAACCTTTCTAAGGCTAAACTTCCCAAACATAAACTTACGCATTAAAAAAAAACATAACAAGCATATACAAACATATATATACATATATGAAGCACTAAGCTTATTTATGAAAATCGGGGTGTTACAAGGTGTTACGCTGCTCATATCATATCCTACTTATATTCATCTCTCTTATGCTATCTGCCCCTATCCTATCCTGACTATCAAACGAGTCCTAAGAGTTTTTGGGGTGAAGCTCTAATGACTGCAGTTGACTTGATCAACTTATCCCCTTCAGCTCAGTTGAATGGTAACATTCCAAACAAGTTTTGGATAGGTAAAAATGTATCATACAGCCATTTGAAGGTGTTTGGTTGTAGAGAGCTTGTTCATATTCCAAAAAATGAGAGATCAAAACTCGACTCCAAGTTGAAGGAATACATCTTCTTGGGATATGGAAATGAAGAATTTGAGTACAGGCTATGGGATCCTGTCGAGAAAAATATTATTAGAAACAGAGATGTTGTCTTCTTTGAAGACCAGAATATTGAAGATATTCAGAAGGGTGTAAAGCCTTTTAAATCTAGAGAACATCCAATCAACTTGGATCCAATTCCTCTTCCAGAGCTTTATGGGGAGATGCAATAGAAGATGTTGGAGATGCAGAAACTGAACCTCCAATTGATAACGATCCAACTGAAGAAGTAGCAGATGGAAATAGAAGCGGTGGTACCGATGATGGTATAGATAAAGATTATTAGGGCGGAGAAGATATTCAAGAGCCCCAGTTAAGAAGGTTATTCAGGATGCCTAAACCTCAAACCAAATATCCAGCAACAGAATATGTGCTACTCACTGATGGGGAAGAACTAGAGTCTTATGAAAAAGCTATGATGGATGACCACAAGGGGGAGTGGTTGAAAGCCATGCAAGAAGAAATGCAATCCTTGCATGAGAACAAGACTTATGAGTTGGTAGAGTTATCGAAAAATAAAAGAGCACTCAAACAAATGGGTGTACAAGTTGAAGAATGAGGAGAATAACACATGACCAGTACAAGGCGATATTAGTCGTGAAAGGCTTCAGTCAAAAGAAAGGTATTGACTTTGAAGAGATTTTTTCACCTGTGGTAAAGATGTCATCAAAGAGGGTGGTGCTTGGTTTGGCTGCAAGTTTGAATTTAGATGTGGAACAACTAGATGTGAAGACTGCATTTCTTCATGGTGTTCTAGAAGAAGAAATTTACATGGAGCAGCCAGAGGGATTTAAAGTCAAAGGAAAAGAAGATTTAGTATGCCAGAGGGATTTAAAGTCAAAGGAAAAGAAGATTTAGTATGTCTGTTGAAGAAGAGTTTATATGGAATTAAGCAGGCACCGCGTCAATGGTACAAGAAGTTTGATTCCTTCATGATTTTGTCAAGAGATTTCTTGATGACGAGTTTATCATACTACTTTTGTATGTTGACGATATGTTGATCGTAGGACAAAATGGTGACAAGAAGGAAATGAAGAAGTCTTTCTCTATGAAAGACTTGGGACCCACAAAGCATATTCTTGGTATGTCCATCTGTCGTGATCGGAAGGAACGAAAGTTGTGGTTATCACAAGAAAAATATATCGAGAAGGTGTTAAAGCGGTTTCACATAGAGAAAACAAAGCCAGTTGCTACTCCACTTGCCAGTCACTTTATGCTTAGATTAAAGCAAAGTTCTACAAGTGAAATTGAAAAGGATGAGATGCACAAGGTGCCATATGCCTCAGCCGTTGGAAGCTTCATGTATGCAATGGTGCGCAAAACCACGACATAACACATGCAGTTGGTGTTATTAGCGATTCTTGGCTAAACGAGGAAAGAACATCGGAATCTTTGTAAAGTGGATTTTAAGAAATCTCGTAGGAACTTCCAAAATGAGTTTATGCTTTTGGGTAGAAACCTTGAACTGATCGGCTATACGAGATGCAGATATGGCAGGAGATATTGATTCTAGGAAATCTACTTCTGGATTCCTAATTACATTTTCAGGGGGAGCGGTATCGTGGCAGTCAAAGCTACAAAAGTGTGTTGCTTTGTCTACCATAGAGGCAGTGTTCATTGCAATAATAGAAGCTGGCAAAGAAATGCTATGGATGAAGCATTTCTTGCATGAGTTAGGGCATGAACAACAGAAGTACATTGTGCATTGTGATAGTCAGAGTGCAATCCACTTGAGCAAGAATTCGAGTTCTCACTCGAGGTCGAAGCGCACCGATTTGAGATATCACTAGATATGTGATATATTGGAATCCAAGAAATTAAAAATTTGATAAAATCCATACTAATGACAATAGTTCAGATATGATGACCAAGTCCTTATCTAAGGACAAGTATGACTTTGCGGAAGAAGCGGTTGGACTCTAGGAGCCCTCCACCTAAATCGGAAGGGGGGGGGGATTGATAGGTTTCCCTCTTTAGGAGGAGAGAAAAAGAAGGAGAGATAAAGAGAAAATATAGTAAATAGAAAGAAAGAACGTACAAGAGAGATTGAAGGAAACCAATTAATAAGAAAATGAGAAATTTTATCCTTCATGCATGGCCATCTATTTGTTTACGAAAGTTGGCTATAAAATCCATTGCATGTGTTCATTTGGTGAGATTATTACTATTATTATTGTAATCCCATTATTTTTTATAGAGGAAGATATTGTTGTTATTGTCTCATTGTGATTACACAAAGTGCAGGAAAAGACAGATCCTGGGATAATAAATTATCCATTGGTCGGTAAGAAAGCATTAATGGTCAGGGACGGAGATAGGAAATACATGTAAGGGGTCAAAATCAAATATTGATTCTGAACAATCTAATATAATAAAATTTACTTAAACTATATAAATAACTAGTCAAACTATTGTTTTAAAAAAACATTGTTGTAAAATAAAGAAACTAAAAAGATTATCCATATATTATTTAAATAAAAAAATTCAAACAATTGTATCATTTAACTAATAATAATATAAAAATTAAATCAAACTACCAATAAAGTCTAAACAAACAAGCCATGTTGAATGTGATAGAAGGGAGTTGCTGGAACATCAATAAATTTCAAGCAACTGTTACGGTAAATCAGCTTGTGTTTGGCCTTTTGTTAGTTGGGCTTCTTGCTTTAGTCATATACTCATATTAGCTTTAGAAATTTTTTTAAAACAATAAAGTATGAAAACGTGGGGAGGCCATAGCCTACATAGTCCCCCCACCCAAAACCCCCTCCCTCCACCATTGTTAATGGTTCACCATTAATAAAATTGGTCTCAATCCAGATGGCTTAAAGTGTGTTTGGATAAGCGCTTGAAAATCATGATTTTGACTGGAATTGATTTTGTAGAATTGATATAAATACAATAAAATTTGAAGAAAATGATTTATGTATGGATATTTTTATGCTAAAAGCAACTTTGATGTAAAACTTAGTATATTTTTTCAATTCAAAAGCATAAGCTACTCTAAGTTGCTCTGATAGAATCAATTTTAATTTGGATGCAAAATTGATTCCCCAAACCTATAATTAAACAGTTTTTTTTTATTAGAATCATGTTTGACAGGTGCACAAACACTTCTTGTGGCTCCAGAAATGGAACCAAGCACACACCTAGAACATGAGAATGATAGAAGCGATTTAGGAGAGCAATGTGTTTCTATATTAAGCACCATGCCTGGTATGCTAGAGAAGCTCATAGAGGACATTCATTTGAAGGATGACCATAGAATCAACCGCATTGTTGTTGATGGAATAATGGCATGGTCATTGGAAGTTACTTGTAAGTTGGGAATCAAAGGAGCTGTCTTCTAGGCTGCATCAGCAGGAATGTTTGCCTGGCAAGTTGCAATATAGAATCCCCAAGCTTATTGATGATTTGATCATAGATTCTGATGGTAAGAATATCACATTTCACTAGCCATATTTTTTTATTGTTTCAATTTTCTTTACAAAACTCCATTAATTGAGGAAGCATGTTAAACTAAAATTGAATTGTTAAAAATAGCTTCATTCCCTGTTTGACATCACAGGATTTCTATTCACAAAAAAGACATTTTAATTATTACCAAATATGCCTACTATGGACACAAATATTATTTATTGATCAAATATGTGGGAAACAATAGTTGTGTAGAAATTGTTTAATAATGTGTCGCACTGCACACGAGCTTTAAATTTGACTGAGTGGTGGCTTGGCAACAGAATGTGTTAAGCCACCCTGCCATAGCTTGCTTCATCAGCCATCGTGGATGGAATTCCACCATAAAAGGTTTGTCTAATGGGCTGCCTTTCTTGTGTTGGCCAAATTTTATTGACCAATTTTATGACAAAAAATACATATGTGATGAGTTGAAGGTTGGGCTAGGATTTGACTTGAACGGGAATGGGGTGGTATCACGAGAGGAGATAAATAGACCAACTGTTTAATAATGAGAGCATCGAGTCAAGGTCTCTGAAGCTAAAGGAGAAGCTATTGACCAACTTCGTAGACCAAAGCATGACAACGTGCGGTAATCCATCGGAATGCCGAAACCAGCGATTTATCAATCTTTGTTATCTTAATTAATCTTTAATTAAGTTATCTAACTTGTTATCAGTTGATTAGTGTATTATTACATCATCTGGGGATAGTTGGGGTAAACACCTTTTAATTTATTAATCTTAAGTTCTGACCAGTAGGGGAAACACGGGCGTACTAAACCCTCAGCACAGTCGTGCTTAAGTGGAGCTGAGTGGCGTGCTCAATGTGCGGCCTGTTTTCCAGAATTTAAGCTGAGCACAGTCGTGCTCCCCTGTTCAGACGGCCGTGCTCACGGGCAGAGCCATACTTGTTCTAGACAGAATTTAACGTGTTCAACACGGTCGTGCTCTGGGACAGGGCCATACTGTTTTGGACAGAATTTAATGTGTTCTTGGAGTTTAAGTTCCCTAATTCTCTCAAATAAGATCCTAGGGTCTTAACTAAAACATTCGGCATGAAACTTCACCCCTCACTAAAACAGTTCATGTCTTATGAAGCTTGGGGAATTAATCCCTTAATTCCTATGTTAACTAAGAATCCTAATTAAGTCAATTAGAGTCTTATTAACATATTCAACATAACGGTAACATCATCATCAACAACATATCCAGTCAATGTGATCAACATAATCCATGTCATAACAACAACATTCATAATCATGGGTATTCATACCAATTTAACCAAAACTCATTGCATAAGACAATTCAATAGGCATACCACATCATGAACAACTCAACAATTATAACAAATAGGCATACCAATTAATGCAATTAAACATATAAACAATTCAGTCATACAACCAGGCAGATCATGGCATCAATACATTATAACGACAATAAACGGGGCTATGGGAACCCTTCATCTTACACAAATCCATAACCTTGTGTATACACTATTCTTCTCCCATACCTGGTATGAGGTTCACGTTTCAAAGAAGAAAGAAGATCCACTAGGGTCCCGTCTCACTAGCGCTTGTCTACGACCTTAAGGACGCCAAAAAGGCACTTTGGTTCAACTCTAAGATCAAGAAATTAAAAGGAAGAGATCAATAACTTGAAAGAAAGAACACAAGGGACAAGGTGCATGAATTTTACCTTTTCTAAAGCCCCAAACAGCAAGCACAACGAACCCGTATTCGTAGCGATGTTCTCATATCATCAAGCGGTGAAGAAGCGGTGCAAAAGCGGGTTCCCTAGAGAGAGTTTTAGGGAGAAAAACCATAAGGATTCAAAGAGGAAGGAGGGAGGAAGTTTTCTGAGTGTTGGGGTCGTGTAATCTAGGTGTAGGTCGAGTCTAATGGTATATATATGAGTTTGGGTCATAACGGGTTCCTATTTCAGCCCAAACTGTATACAGTTCAGTATTTTGACCATAAATTTAGCTACAAGTTTCCGGTTGAGACGTTCTTGGTGTCGTTAGAAAGATCAGAGAAATATATACAAATTAATGTCTAATGATCGAATCCTAAATCGGAATCTAAGATGGTCAAAAGTTCGATGGAAGTTTAGCGACAGATTTGGTAGTTATTCCTAGATATGATCCTTAGGAGATTATGATAAGATCTTAAGATAGAAACGAAAAGAGGATGATCCTATATTGATAAGGACTAAAATTTGATTGATTGAGGGGCTGAAATCTAAGAATAACACTATCTCTATTGAAATACTAAATCACACGATATCTTATCATATCATTCCTACCCGCTTCTTATTAATAAAATCACATATCATATATTAACATATAAAATCAAACATTAAGAGACATAATCTCATATTAATGCAAATAATCATATACTAATATACATATTATCATATGCAATAATATATATACATGTATATAAATATCAAACATATACATGCGGAGCAGGACACATATAAACATAAGGGTGAATCTTGAGGTGTTACATCCGACTTAAGCATCACAAGTTGATCACACTTCCCACCTTCTAGGAAGGGGTTGAAGAGAACCCCCTCTGTCATGTGCTCAAAGCTAGGTCAAAACAAAATACATCATAGTTCATACAATACCAACACCAGGAAAAACAAATCTTGCAAGAAAACTACACCCTGAAACTATACCATCACCCTGTAAATATTAACACCTCTACACATTCTGGAAAAACAAGGTGAGCCAATCATGCTTCTACAAAACACACACGACAAAATACACCAGAATTACCATACCGGAAATTAAAGCAATATTAACTGCTGCTGTCATGACCTGCTCTTTAGCTATCACACTCCTTCAAACTGCAATTCCTCTATTTTCCAGCAGCAGCACATTATTTTCTTTTCATGTGTGCATCATTTTCATCACCCTATTCAGTTTCATATGAACTCAAACTGCTTCTTGAAACAACATAGAAACTCCCTTTTATTGTAGCATTTTCAATTACAGCCACCTCTTAGGACTCCCTGGATCTTGCATTGCAAAGTAGTCATCTTCACCTTTTTATAGTCCACCATTTTTGTTGCACTCTAAAATCATCTTTGGATGAATATGCTATTAAGTAAGTAACACGAGCTAAAAATATTATAGCAGCATAACACTTAAAACACACAATAGATTAGGATTATTTAGGATTCTGATGGTTTAAGATTTTTTTAAAATAATTAAGTTTTTTTTTTTATGTATTTATATTTTTGTATTTTAGGAATTTTATCTTCGTTAGTGTTAAAAACTTTAACTTTTAGGCCAAGAATCATATTTTCTTCAAAGGTCACTTCTAGTCACTACGTGAAAAATGAGTGAACAGTGGAGAAAATATTGCGGCGACAAGGAGCGACCCTTCGGTTAAAAAACAAAAATCTAAGATCGCGTCGGTTTTGTTAAACGCCTCAATTAATTTAATTTTAGCGGCGGTTTTAAGTTAAACCGCCACAATTATTGTTAACTTAGCGGCGATTTGTGCTAAACCGCCACAAATTATTCTAATTTTTTATTTCCACGGGTTTCTCAATTAATTCCCGCTACTTTCACAAAATAGCCAGTTACAATTTCCGAACCCTAGCCTCGTGTTCTCTCCATTCATCAGCCGCCACATAGCTTCTCGTTGCATTCATCTCTTCAATCAAGGTGGTTCCGACTTCTTCTCTTCTTCTCACTAGTGCGAGAAAAGGGATTTCACATCGGTTTTTTTGTTTTTCACATCGGTTTTCAAGCTGATGTTGAAAGCGGCCAATGTGGTTTATTGCCACTTTTCACATCGGTTTTAAAACCGATGTTGAAATAGAAAACCGATGTCAAAAATTCTATTTCAGTAAGACAATAGATCCTATTCAGCACTTTTCACATCGGTTTCTTAAAAAACTGATGTGGTAACCCCATTTTCCACATCGATTATTTTAAAAACCGATGTTATAACCCATTAATTCACATCGGTTTTAAAAATAACCGATGTGTAAAATCTGATTACCACATCAGATTTTAAGAAACCGATGTGAAATGTTGGAGTTATCACATCGGTTTTTGAAACCAATGTGAAAGTTGTTTTTTAAAACACCTTCTACGATAGTGAAAGTCCTTTCCCTGTTTGATAATCCGGATCAATCCGAGAATCTAAATATTCTCAACACAATCACTTTTGTACAACCAAAACACACTAAATTAAAAGATTACAAACAATAAATATATTCAATTACATTCAGGACAACAAAGATAATTATTAACCAAAAAGCTACATATGATATATTATAGATTTCATGTCAAAACATATATCAGTCAAAAGCACACTATAGCTAGTACATGATGCGTTTATTATAAACTAACTACATACAAACTATGGTAATTGGTACACTTCAAGAAAGAAAGTTGCCCAACGCATCCTTATGTTATTGATGTCGGCATCGAGAGAGTGGAGTCGGTTTGTTGAATATCTGCAAGTTTAATTGGACCTAAGATTATATTTTTAAGTAATAAACTAAAATAAAACATATAACGAGTCTATAATTGTTACAACTAATTGTGTTACCAATTAGCATTTCCTCCCTGCCATCTTTTAGTGATACCGGAGGAGATAATTTTGACCATCCATTTCATCACATAATATCCACATTCACATGATCCACGTTGTCATGAGACTACGTACAAATGAAACCCAATTAGAATATAAGGAATTAAATAGAAATCAATAATTATACCCACTACGCTTGAAGCATTTGTAAGAAATATCTTACGTTAGGAATAATCCGTCTAATAGCCCGACGCCTTTCACCACGCAGCATGTGGATTGCATCAATAGAACTATCATAAGAAAATAAACATTAATTAAAGTATATCTTATAGATTTGAGATGATTAGAAAAACTTCATTCGATTATAAATTATTTTAATGCTTACGTTTCCATGATGATCTTGATTGCTTGCGGCTTATTTCCCATCGAGCAGAAGAAGACCACGACATTCAACCGAAGGCACAAGATCAACAATTGCCAATGTTTACTGCATTTGCAGAACAATTAGTAACTGAGTCATATATAGTACGTTATAATTAAATAACTGGTACTTACTTATTGAGATAAGGCGCAAGGTAGAATCGATGATCATCTCGGGCAAGTATATCACGTATGGTGCCGATCGAGTCTTCGATGTTAGGAGAATATCACCCTGAATGAGCATGGGGTCAATGAACCCATAAAGGGTGAGGTTGCCACGATCAACTAACATGCGATGCGAGATACCTAATATATTGATAAAACATGTTAATTATCATAGTATTTAAAATTTAATTACTTAACTTACAAATAAAATGTACTTACGTGCACCATAACAAGATGTGTGTAGTACTATCCATTTCATGAGCGAGCACCATCTCCATAAGCTCCTTCTTTGGGATATACTGAGATCGTCACCTGGCCTAGCATCATGTTCCAACCTTACCAATGTTGCATCGGCCTCCATGTTCACAACCTGTATAGCCAGGACGTGTAAAAACACCACCAGGATCCCGTTTGTCAATCCCCTAAACAACAAAGATATACATTAGTAATCACAGTTAAGTTATTTCATTCATAATTAATTGAATGGTCAAATGAATACCTTGGCGGGAGCGAGTTCTTTGGTCTTCCTGGATCCGACCTTTTAGGCGAGAATATCATTTCCAACATCCTAAAAAAAACATTATCTTTAAA
Source organism: Sophora flavescens (assembly GCA_030762895.1). NCBI lineage: Eukaryota > Viridiplantae > Streptophyta > Magnoliopsida > Fabales > Fabaceae > Sophora > Sophora flavescens. The sequence continues at coordinate 31,115,065 of CM061062.1, read as the reverse complement.
CAATAATAAATAATTTCAACTATAAATATAGAAAAACACAACTAATTGAATACCTCGGTTGCAACAAGAAACCCGACCAATCTTCTTGGTGGGGGATGAAGTTACAGTGGCACGGCACCTTGTTTGAACCTCCTCGGTGGGCATAGGGACTCGAGCATCATCATCTCGAATAATCTCAACCACAACCCTCACTTGATCTTCGGTAATAAACGGTGGTGTATGGTATTACCTAAGTTATGTGCCCTCCCCAATGCCACTAAGCGGCGATCATGATGATCATCAACATACAGCTCACACCTATCAAGGTTGTCATCATCATCATCATCATTTTCAGGTGATGGGGAGGATCACATGATCCCCTTAGTGCTCACGTGGACAAGAGGGTTGGACTTTGTGTTTCTTTGGGACATAGCAGACCATTATTGCAGTGCTAGGAAAAGCTATTTGGAGCCATCTCTTGTCCAAGCTCATCTGTAATCTCCCGTTTTAGCTGTTCTCTTTCTGCATCAACATCCCTGTGGCGTTGGTGTGAAGATGAACCATGGTATTGGCGAATGCCAATGCCAATGCCCCATCCAACACCAATGACACGGCTCGGGTGGTCTGGTTTACCGATGGCGCAGCTAAGATATCCTCGCGTCCTCTAGGAACAAGGTTCCTTGAGTGGCACCTTTCGTCCAAGGCATCCTACAACATATAAAATATTAGGTCACATTACAATTCAATAACATTGTTAAAATCACAATTACAATTCAAACTATACTTACAATCTTCTCAGCTACTTGGCGGGCCTCCTTAGATGTATATTGTCCCGTACTTCTTTGTCGGGCCCTCTTCCATTACAATGGCGTGCGGGTGAGGCGGATCAACAACTTACGGGACGATTATCGGTTGTAGGATCTGCACTGAGATGCTTCTTGCTTGAAGTCTTTTATTTTCCTCTTCCACCATTGTCAGGTCAAGTTTTTTATATCCCCCACGAGACAGTATATGGGGGTAGACATTCTTGCTTTGGTTTTCCTGCCCTTTTTTCCCTCTTCTCCTGTTATAAATAGAAGACAATTAAATTACATAAGTAAATTAATAAAATTAATGAAATTACATAAATTTAGAGACAACTCAAATAAGTTAACCCGAAAGCTGTGATCATGTCGGCTCTGAACAAAGCGATCCCACGTCGCCTGGTCAAGAAAGCGGGTACACCTCAAGTGGGTTCTTTTCACGACTTGGCTTGAATACATAATATTTGCCCAAGTCCACCTTAAAAGCCCCCAACGCTCACCAGACTTACTTTATCAAAAGCTTCTTCATATCAGTCATTATCCAAGCGAGGTCAAATGTGAGCTACATTAACACCAAAAGAATCAGCAATTCTTGTATGATATTAATAAGATTAAAATAAAGTCGATACAAAAACAGGACGTAAAAGTATAGATACCAGAATACTCTACCATATATGACCCTTCACGCCTGCGGCACATCTTTCCAACACTCAATAAGTATACTAGGCTTGCTTGAGCAAGGGTCCCCACAAAGCCCGATAAACTGCTCTGCCATTGGCCCAATAGGATTGAGATTAGCATCAAAGTCGATTCTAATCCTTTGATTTGAACCACGGTTGGCAGTCAAATTCCTCATTCGTGTGGCACGTCTACCCTTTCTAATAGAAGACGGGGTCTCCGACCCATTTGCATGAAGGAGGGATATCCTACGGGATCAGCCATGTATACCTGTTTAGACAAAAACAAAATTATCGGTATGTGCGGATAAATATCAAACATAACTTATAAATATCGATCAGCGTAAGCATAACTTATAAATATCAACGTAAACATATAATATGACTTTAAACATAACTCAAACTAAACTTACACTATCGTCAAGTAGTAAAGTTCTCCCATAACCCTTCTTGGTGATCATTCACGAGTAGCATGTACATCGTCCACTTCGTTTTCCTCATTGAAATTAGGCACCCGTGTTGAGAAAGAAGGAGTATCGGAAATATCAAGAGTTGAATCTTGATTTCCCTCACTACCATTATACATGTTTTTCCTTGGAGAACCAGCTGACCACCTTTTTTTAGAAGGACCACGGATATAAAACACTTGTTTTGCTTGGGATGTCATGATGAAAGGCTCTTCTTTATTACCTACCTTATTAAGGTCCACCAATTTGAATCCTAACTCATCGGTTTGCACACCATTGTTACTGTCGACCCACTGACATTTAAAAACAGGCACTCTAAACTTCGTATAATCAACCTCCCAGATCTCTTCAATGATTCCAAAGTATGAAACGGATGCCATAACAGTGTTTTTATCTTTCAAACTAGAGAAATGCATGGACTCAGCGACAACCATAACCCTAATGTTTTGCATAGTACTTTTGTCATCCTAGGACTTTGTATAGAAGGAAAACTTATTGATATCGTACCCACTCCAGCATATGGCATCAAAGTTAGGCCCTTGTGCTAGCCATTTTACTGTATCAGAAGCAGTACCATCCTTTACATTTTTTTCTTTAAACCAGCTCAAGAAAGTCTTATTATGCTTGTTCAAACACCATTTTTCATTCATTATAGGGTAAGTTTCATTGATGATGCTTTTGTGCTCACATAAGTATGGTTCAACCTCATCAGTGTTATTCAATTTATGCAAATGTGCTTGAAGCACTTCCTCCCGATCCATGCTCTTACGCGGTGATACCTCGTGTACCCTTACCATCATATCTTCCTTCATGACGAGACTTCGGAAGCCCTACAGATTCCGCTTCTGACATGTAGTCTGTACAAAACTCAATAGCTTCTTCTGCAACATACCTTTCAACAATAGATGCTTCGGGACGGTGTGGATTCTTCATATATCTTTTCAAGATCTTCATGTATCGCTCAATCAGGTACATCCACCTTAAATAAACGGGGCCACACAATCTAATCTCCCTCACTAGATGAACAATCAAATGAACCATGATGTCAAAAAATGAAGGTGGAAAATATATCTCCAATTGGCACAAGATAATGGCTGCCTCATTTTCCAAGTCATCCAAATTTTTAGTGTCAATGACCTTGCTACATATAGCATTGAAGAATAATCATAACCTAGTAATGGCATATCTAACTTTTTTAGGCAAGATGTCACGAATGGCCACCGGTAGTAGTTGTTGCATCAAGACATGACAATCATGAGACTTTAAGCCAACTAGTTTGAGATATTTCATTGAGACAAGTCTCTTGATATTTGAAGAGTAACCCTGTGACACTTTGACTCCCCGTAGACATTCCACAAAAACTTCTTTTCTCTTTTTGATAAAGTATGACATCTTTGGGGGCAAATAAGTCTTCTTATCCCCCACTTTATGTGGATCTAACTGCTTTCGTATACCCATCGCAACTAGATCGACCTCTTCTAGCCCTTCTTACGGGTCTTCCCATAGATCATATTAGTGGTCTTCACCCGTTCATAAACTTGGTCTCGATTAAGGCCCTTTGGAGCAATTTCATTCTTCGGAAGTCTATTGAAACTTTCCTCAATCTACGATAAGGATGATTATGATGGAGAAATATCCGATGCCCAAGGAAAACTGTCTTCCTTCCATGTTGCGAGTTGATGGTGACATGCGCCTTCTTCACATATTGGACATGCTTTATGCCCTTAACACTATACTGCACAAGTTCCCATATCTTTGGAAAGTCTTTGATGGTGTAAAATTACATGGCACGTAATCTGAAAGTCTCCACGGCAATACCGTCGATCACATCAGCGTCTTCATCCCACAACATTCTCAAGTCTTCAATCAAGGGATTCAGATCAACATCAATATCATTTCTGGCTGTTTTGGACCAGAAATCATCATACTTAACATAATGTATTTACGCTTTATGCACGACCAAGGAGGCAGGTTGTAAATTACCAGGAGAACAGGCCATGAACTATGAATACTACTAAAGTTTCCATATGGATTCATTCCATCGGTAGCAAGTCCAAGCACGAGGTTTTACGGGCTCATTGCCAAACTCAGGAAACAAACTATCAATTCTCTTCCATTTCAAAGAATCAATGGGATGACGAAGCTGTCCATCACATTTCCTCTCATCTGCATGCCATCTAATATTCTTTGCATCCTTTTCATTCGCAAACAATCGCTTGAATCGCGAATTACTTGGAAGATACCATAACACCTTTGCGGGAGGACCCTTGGTGACCGCATCACAACTAGAATCACCATCCTTCACTTTGTAGCGTGATACCCCACACCTAGGGAACTCGTGCATCTCTTCAAACTCTTTTCTGTACAACATGCAATCATTAGGGCAAGCGTGTATTTTCTTATACTCCATACCCATCGGACATAATATCTTTTTCGCCTCATAGTTTCGTGATGTTAATGTGTTACCTTCACGGAAGCATGTCTTTCAACAACTCAAGCAATTTGGTAAAGCTTTTATCGCTCCACCCATTTCTCTCCTTCACATTGAACAATCTTAACATCGCTGACAATCGTGTGAAATTAGTGTACCCCGGATACAAAGCCACTTCCGCATCAACTGCACAAAGTATCGTACACATGTGCTCGCCAAAAAAACTCTTGGCCAACATCACGGATCATGTCCTCTAGTTCATCGTCCATATCCACGTCATCAACTTCCTCTATCGACACCCTCGGCCTATCTAACGATTCACCATGACATATCCATATTGTATAACTCTTGCAAATCCCCTCACAAATAAGATGCTCCGTATCTCCTCGGCTTCTACTCGTCTCTCATTCAAGCAGTTAACACAAGGACAATAAAACCTTCCGTTACCATTATCGGGAGCATTTGTTTTTGAAAATTGTAGAAAATCTTCCACTCCATTCTCATACTCATCACTTGTCCGTCTAGCATTCATCCAACCGCGATCCATGACTAAAACTAATAACCCCGTACTTAGTCAAAGATCTTCATCAACTACTTCTTATGATAGGGTATGGCCCTATCCCATTGGAGAAGAAACTTTTTCAATATTCGGTTAAAAGTTAGTCCTTAACTCTCATGCTCATACTCGACAAAATTTGGCAAAGCATTTCCCTTCGGTCTCGAGCGTACCACGACTTGAGCGATGACATCCACCCACGATAAAGTATGCACCCGGAGAAGCGAAAGGAAATGTATCAATCCGAACTTTCATCAAGTATATAACATGAGAATCAATGAATAACTATTTTAACTGAATGAAAAAAATATTTCCCAAACTGTCCAACTTTGGACAATTCAAGATCAATACAATGAGTGGTACCTTAAGCACGTACACATGTGCTCATTAGTATTGCATCTCAAACTGTAAACTAAGGCGCTTTACTAATTAATTAACATTAAGAAAAATAATAAAACACTCCAATCCCCAGGTACAATGCAAACAAAAACCAAATAAGAAAAATGGAGAGGAGAAAGCTTCAGGGTGTGGGAAGAACACTCATTAGGAAAACCAGTAATGAATAATGAATATTCTGCTTAATATTCTTCTCGGAACTTGTGCCATAATAGTTTTAATAACAGCTAGTGTACCTATACAAAAAAGAAGCACTTTGTGAATATTTTCATAACAAGACCAGAATAACAAGTTCACAACAACAATTATGTAGCTTGATTAGTATAGAAGCATAAATACAGAAGAACTATGATGACAGAGATAAAGCAAACACATACATATAAGAAATAGCTGAGCTTACAGTAGAAAATCCAAGTTGATGAACACATATAAGGCTACACAGATAAATGATTTAGCGGGTAGAATGATAAGTCACGGCACCAACAAAGAAAGGCAAAGAATCGAGCACCAAAAAGAAAGGTAAAGAATCATGGCCTATATGTGCATTGCAAAAATTTATGCATGTTGTTTTTTCTTGGCATGATACAAGTAAATAATAAGCCATGCAGATGTCATGCTCTGAATGTAAAAACATCTTTTGATGAAAAAAGGCATTTTCCAATGCAGTCGATTATTCAATCACATCTCTCACTCACTCACTCTCAATAAGTAGTCTCATGTTAGCACATGTAAGATAAGAGCACTATAACCACATAATAAACTAAGTCAAATTTGCTGGGAAAAAAATGATTCTAATTTTTTCAACACTTGTTCTTCAATCACATTAAAAAAAAGAGATAGATAATAAACTTAACGTGAAAGGTAAAATAAAAGAAGCAGTACCTTACAAGCGAGAGCAAGCGAGAGCAAGCATTACGGTTTCCATATCTTTTTGAGCTTTTGATAAACCAAATTAGTATTTGCTAAGTAATCTACAAATGAAAAGATAGAAAATAAAATCTCAAATTACCATTCAAGTTAAAGAGAGGGGTTGTTAGAAATTAAAAAAAAACCATTCATGAACCTTTACTTTAATGACTTAAGCTTTCAAAAAATTTAGCTATAATATGGTATTAGAACCTCTATGACTTATTAGCTTAATGCCCCATCCTTCTCAATAAATTAATGTTGAGTTCAATGTACATGGGTTGCATTTTTCCATGTTTCAAGCCCACTCAACAACTTGACTTAATCAAAAAATGGAATGATAGTAAATAAAACTTCAAATTACCATTTAAGTGCAAGAGAGGGTCCATGCCAACCAAGTTATGCTCATAATTTGATTAAGCGTGGAATCCTTGATGTTTCAAGCCCTTGACTAAACAAGTACTGCAGCTTAATCTAAAAATAAAATGATAGCAAATAAAACTTTAAATTACCATTCAAGTGCAAGAGAGGGGTCAATGTGCCAACCAAGCTATTCAAAAGTTTGATTCAGCGTCGAACCCTTGAGGAGAAGAAAACCCCAAACCCACTGCCTCCACGCGGAACAAGCGGAGAAGCGGAGGCTATTGGGTCACGACACGGCGGCGGAGCAAGCGGAGGGGCTTGAAGGCTGAGGTGATAGGGGAGGATGCGGCGGGCGAGCAAGAATAATGGAGGTGTGAGGGTGTGAGGGTGTGAGGGTTACGCAGCATGTCTTGCAATGACGAGAATAAGGTTAAATGAAGAAAATGAAATTGGAGGGTCGTAGCGCGTAAGAGAGATGAATTGGAGGGATGAATAAATATTGAAACAAAATGAAAATACACATCGGCTATATCCAAAACCGATGTGTTATATTGATTTTCCACATCGGTTAACAATAAAAACCGATGTTAAAAATATTCTTTTAAAAAAATTCAATTTTTTTCAATCTTCCACATTGGTTATAATAAAACCGATGTGTAATCTTATGGCTGATTAATTTTTTTTTGGTTTCCCTTTTCCCACATCGGTTATCATAAAACCGATGTCTAAAATAATATTCGACATCGACTATACTAAAAGCGATGTCTAATCTTATGTACATTAAAAAAATATTTTTGGTTTCACTTTTCCACATCGGTTATACTAAAACCGATGTCTAATCTTATGTCTGATAAAAAATATTTTTGGTTTCACTTTTCCACATCGGTTTTTTTTAAAAAACCAATGTTAAATATCTTTATCACATTGGTTTTTATTATAACCGATGTTAAAATATTTCGATTTAATTTCAAAATTGACACCGCCTCCTTTTCACATCGGTTTTGTAAAAATGTACCGATGTTAAATGCATATTTTGCACTAGTGTCTTCTTCATATTTCAATCTAGGTTTTTAAATTAGTTCATGTTTGATTTCAAATTCTCAATTAGTTCAGGTTAGAACCACTTGAAGGTACTTGGATTTCAAGATTCTAGCGAAGGATGAGTTTCGTTCACGAGGTTCTTGCTTCTCATTCTATGCCCTTTAATTTTTTTTTTGAAAAATTCTTTAGAAACCTATATCAACTGGCTCTCCCATTTTTGTGTATCAATTTGATAAATATTTTATTAGTTCCTAGTCTAAAGTTTATGCGAGGTATATTTAAAAATATTATGTACCAAAAAAATATATTTAGACAATTAATGAATTAAGTTTTGCCCCCATTCATCGAGAATCGGAAAGATCCTTATCAATCAAGTTTGAATTTGTTCATTTGAAATTTGGATATTTAATATATTGAAACGCCGCTATATTTATATACACAATTTAAATAATAGCTTTGGTGGCGGTTCTAAACCGTCGTTACAATTCTCTTGCTTTTAGATTGTGATATTTTACCGAGGTTTGTAGCCGCCTCGACATTTTCCTATGATTTCAAAATATGTTATTTGTGGCGGTTTCCAAACCACCGTAAAATATTTTAGCTGACAGTTCGAACGCCGCTATTGGACATCTAAAACCTCCATAAAACACCATATTTTTAAAGTGACTATATAAGAAAACAACCTCTAACTATCAATCCACCATATTCCCATGTGAATTAACTAATTAAAAACTTATTAAGGTCTATGATAATTTTTTTTTCAAAGGCTACATAAAACATACGATATAATTTATCTTCACACCTAGACTCATAAATCACCTCCCGTTGTCGTTATGATTAGTCAATCTTTTAATTAGTGATCAAATAATTAGAAACATTAAGATCTAAGGATAAAACACGAAAATAAGAGAAAAAGGAAAAAAATCTAAAATAAAATCATCAAATCCTTGTTATAAGGTTATATCAACACTCTAAAAGAGATATTTTAATTACTCATGAAAACAGAAAGAAATAAGTAAACTTCATTATTCTACAATTCTTGGGGTAGCAAAGATGGAAAAAGATAGCACTTCCTTGACAATTAAGATAGCGTTTCTTGCTGCCCCAAGGGGAAACCCAAAGAAAGAAAAGGCTTTAGGTTAAGTGGCTCTTGGGCCATGGTCTCCTTTTATTTTAAATAAAATTTGCTGTGAAAAGAGGGGAAAGAAAAAAACTATCCGTTTAAAGAATAAGCCGATTAGCAACAATTAATCTGTTCTTTTAGTGTATTTTGCCGTTGGACTGTTGTTGCGTAATTTTTTTCTTGATACGGCTCGTTTTTTGGAGGTGGCCTGTTTTCAGTTTTATTTTTTTTCAATTCCAATTGGAGTACTTCATTTCAATTGGACATGGTCTCACTCACTTTTTGCATCAGATATCGAAGTCCAATTCCAATTAGAGTTGGTTTCTATTTCCCCTCTACGTTCATCCACTCATGTCGGAATTGATATCTGTACAAATAGACAGATAAAATAGTTTAAAAATATCACCAAAATTTTAATTTGATATATTTCAGCAGTCTTTCTCAAGAAATGCAAAACTTCTCGTGTTAGTGTCATAACCTGTGGCTTGGAGACTAGTAATTCAGTATAGTTCCTAATATGTATCTTGTTGGGTCCAGGGTATAAAAATATGATAAATATGACTGGGCAGAATTAGTAGCATCATCCTTACGGAATATCCATTTCTGCTCCTATTTTGCTATGCTTGTTTTTATTTCTCGTTTTTATTAATTAATCATTAATAATAATTGTAAAACGGCAGTTTGTTTTTATTTTGTTTTTACCTGAAAATTAAAATAGAATGAAAAATAAAGATCGAAACCAAAGCAAACAGGTTTCTAGTTTCGTGAAAGCAATCCAAATATTTTTGATATGACAGCAGACAGAAACTGGAGTGCAGAAAAAAACAAGAGAAGACCAAAACATCAACAATAATTAACGTGGTTCGGTGACATACATCGATAGATAGAGAAATTCTTATTCAACAGTGCAAAACACAATATAGAGGTCAATAAATACAATAAACAACCACACAAACATTACACTAACCAAACCAATTTTTCTGGTACAGTTTGTAAAGAATAAAAAAAAAATGGGCTTGGTCCATACTCAGTATAGTTGATTTGGTCTCATAATTTACGTAACTTTATGCTATTATCAGTGGATAATATAATTAGGCCTTATTTTAAATATTTTGTAAACGATGTATTTATTATATTCCGTATATATAGTTTGTCTTGTTTTTATCTTTCTTTCTGTATACCAAGAAAATAGTATAAATAAACCAATACGTACATTGAAAGTGTAAACTACGGAGAGTAAGAGCAAGGTGCAAAACCCAATCATTAGAATGTTGAAACCCATATACTAGATGAGCACTCCGATTGTGCTCATGATACCATTGCCTGCTCAAGGACATGTCAATCCCATGTTGAGTCTTTCACAAAAGTTGGTTGAACATGGATGCAATATCATTTTTGTGAACACAGGCTTCATCCATGAGTGAGTGGTAAGTTCTATGGTCAACCAAGAAAGCATTAATAGTTCTCCAATAAAGTTGGTCTCAATCCCAGATGGCTTAGGACCTGAGAATGATAGAAGCAATTTAGGGGAATGATACAGGCCAAACTGAAATTGGGCCTCCTCTATATTTAATAGGCCCAAGCAGACCATGAGAAGACCAGCCCATTTGAAAGACTTTGAGTAATACATGATATTTCGAGTCTTTTAGTCACCTGCAGAGAGAAGAATGAAATAGTCACTATAAGTGGAAGTTTTAAAAATAAATGTATATGTAAATGGCTACAATGATTAGACTTTAGATAAGCGTTTCAAGTATGTCTTTTTTAATAGCGTTTATGTAACGCTCTATCTTCCACATTATTAAAACTCGTTAGCAAAGATAGCATTTAAGGCTGTATTAATAGGTGACTTTAGATAAGCGTTTGTGCGGAAATCTTATCTAAAAGTCGGAATTTTAGATAAGCGTTTCCACGCAAGCGCTATCTAAAAATCGAACTTTTAGATAAGCGTTTCTTATACAAACGCTATCTAAAGTCGACTTTAGATAGCGTTTTGTGCGGAAACGCTTATCTAGATCGACTTTAGATAAGCGTTTATACAAGGAACGCTATCTAAAGCCCTTTTTTTTTTAATTTTATTTCTTAACTTTACATCCATTATTCCTGCATATTTACAAAAAAACCACAATTGTTGCAGTCAACACAATTGTTCAAAATATAAGTGTTCAATGCACGACTGCATGTGTTTGTGCAAAGAAACGATAACTATACAATCAAAGTGCAACACTCTACCACAACTATATATATATATAACCGGATATAAGTACACCACCACTGTTTCTAAAGTATTCAAATTAACCACGAGTAAGACAAAATCAAAGTGCATCAACTATACCGGATCTCGATCCTTAAGAAACCAAAATCGAGAAAACCAACATACATCTACAATTAATCTACATTTACGGCTACATTTGTTTTTCATGAGACCAAGACAACACCAAAGTAATGTGTGAAATGTGATCCAAAGACTCTGTAGCATACATCTTCGCATTTCCACCACAAAAACTAACTTTGTTACATTAGGATACAATGAGACTAATTAGGTAAATACTATCGTAGCAAGAAACAGAATTCAAATCAAGCATTAACAAAGTCTAACAAAAATAATAAGTTTGAACTTATTTTCTCCTTTCCATGCACATCAACTCGAAGGCATGTACCAATGAAAAACAAATACATAGATAGTTTGGGGTTGATAAATATAAAGCATTATTCACATACCAATGAGTATTGTTGCAACTCTCGTGATCAATTTGACATAATCAAGCGAACTTTTCAACAATATACGACACCACTCTTCCTTGACTTGAGATAGTTGAAGCGATGGAGTATGTGGAGCATTTGAAGTCGGGGAAGTCTTGCGACATAAAAATTAAATAAATTAAGTTACAATTGATAAAACATTTGAGCGATCCACGAGTTAAAAGCTAAGTAAACAACATACGCCATTGGTATTTTAACTTGGTTCTGCAAGATAGTCTCCTTCATGAAACGCATGACATAGTACCCACAATCATGTCTTGTTGGGTTGTCTTGGGCACTATAAAAAATAAAATAGTAAATCAATATAGTTTTTTTATCTAATTGCGCATTAAGTTTTGCAAATATACATGTCTGAATCCATTTAATGTTGGTTGCCTTTAATGTTGAGTTGGTTTGGGACTCCAACTTCCCAATTTCTATAAATAAGGATCAAGGCATCGGATCGGGGGATACATACAAAATCTATTTACCATTCCGGATATGGCTCACCGAATGCGAGAGGAGCTTATGTTATTCGAGTTTGAAAATTGAATTGAGAAATGGGAAATAACGACTTCTCGAGAAAAAAATCATGAAATGGTGAAATTTTAGCTTTTGGGATATAATCATCAAAGCCTCAATGACTCATTACTAAGACTGCCTAAAAATACAAACCCTCGAGGCAAGAAGCTTCACCTTGCAAGGTATTAATGAAGCTCGGACTCGAAGACATGACTTCACTAGCAATCAACTAAAAAACAAAAACAAAAAATTGACATTTATTCATATAGAGAGGCGGGAATCCAGAAATCCAATGTCTTAAAAGGACAATACCTAACAACTGATAGAGAGAAATAATAGAACCCAAAAATGCCACAAAGAGTAAAAAACAAAACACAAAAAAGAATCTGAACAAGCAAAATGTAAAATGGTGAAACAAAGAGATGCACCCAAAAGGACAATAAGAAGGAACACCAAGCATAATAAGCGAAGGAACCAATGAAACTAGGGAATAGAGATAATAAAACCTGCCCCACTCCTAACCCGGAAGTAAAGAACAAATATAACAATGACTGTAAGTTACAAACCCAACAAATTGACCACAAAGAAAACATTATTCACCAGGCATTACCTTCACCTAAAGACTAAAGAGAGTGTGTGACGAAGCCCCAAATCAAAATTGCATTAACATAAAAAAATCCAAATAAATTGAACATTACTTAAAAAATAATGAGCGGAAATTATCTTGCAAAGTGCAAATACAAGAGAATACTCTTCAAATCCCCAAATGCAAATAAAGCGATACAATACACGGCCAACATAAGAATCAATAGCAGGCACGAAAAGAAAAACAAAATTCAAGAAGGTCGAGGGGTTAAAGTTACAAACTAGGTTATGTTAAGTATACTCTTTATGAAGAGAAACTCACAAGCTAAAAACCAAACAAAAATGCACATGAAGAAGCTAGAGCAATCAGAATAAGAAATTATTGTTTTCTTTTTACAAAAAAAAAAAAAAAAAAAGAGAACCTAGAAAGAAGGAAACGGTGAGAATACCTAAAACTTGCGAGGGAAAGAGAAGAAGAAATGTGGTGCGAGTTTCTTCTTCACTAGCAATCAACCCACTATTGTAATGAAGAAGAAAAACAATGGGTATCCCTTTGTTTCCACTCTTCTTCCTTGTGTTGTCTCCATCTAGAGCTTGGTTATCTTCCACTCCACGAACACACACACACTTTCTCTCTAAACTATGAAAGTGTGAAACTAAAACTACAATGGTATGATTTAAGTTCTTTCTCTTTCGGAGTAGCAGCGGCGAGCAATGGCGAAGGTGAGGGAAGAAAAAAGAGATGGCATGCGAGAGGAAGGAAGCAGATGAGAATGAAAATGAGGAAGAAACAGAGAGGGAAGGCCGAGCGCGCGTCTAATTTTCTTGGGAAGACCTAAGATAGCGTTTCCTACAGAAACGCTATCTTAGGTGATACCCTAAGATAGCGTTTCTGAAGGAAATGCTATCTTAGGTATCACCTAAGATAGCGTTTCCGTGTGGAACCGCTATCTTTTTCCTAAGTGACACTTTTAATAAGCGGTTCCACGCGGAAACGCTATCTTAGGTGATACCTAAGATAGCGTTTCCCTTAGGAAACGCTATTAAAGTCCCCATCACTTTTAATAGCATTTCCACACGGAAATGCTATTAAAGGTGCGTTATTAAAAGTCTATTATGTTGTAGTGTGGGTAAAGATGACACTTGTCCTCTGATCCTAATTACTAGGGTGATCCTAATTACTAGGGATGATTTGTTACATTGTGATGCTTTATTATCATGCTGTTGAGGAAATAAAGAGATAGCCAGAAAATTCAGGAATTCTCCTTCTCAGTCTCCCTTATCCTCTTCCCCACTCTCTTCCCCTATTCTCTCAACCCAATCCCTTCTGATACAGTAACGTAGTTATAGCTAATTCCATATCATTGGTGCTTTCATCTTGAACTATGCCTCCTAAAAACCAAAACCCAGACCCCGTGTGGCGCTATCACCTGCGGCAATTACAAGACTCTATTCTATCCTCACACATCTTTTCACGAGTTCAAACTGCTCAAGATGACCGTCAATTTGTTCAAGATCAACGCCATGATGACTATCAAACCCAATTCCAGTACCTGCAGAACCAAATTCAAGCCCAACCCCTTTTACCCAAACCCACACAATTCCCAGATCAGCAACCTAACCCCCCTAAACTTCATCTCCAACAGTTTGATGGATCTAACCCCTTAGAGTGGATCTTTCAAACTAAACAATTCTTCACTTACTATTCCATTCCCCACAACAACGCCTTTCCCACATTGCTCCTATATGATTCTTGATGCCCTTAGATGGTTTCAATGGATGCATAAAAATGGTGTTTTATCCACTTGGGCGGAATTCACCCGTGCCTTAGAGCTGCGTTTTGGACATTCCAGCTTCGAAAACCATCAACAAGCACTATTCAAACTGTGCCAAACAGCTTTTGTTACCACCTATCAACGTGATTTTGAGAGGCTTGGCAATCGGGTGATAGGTTTACCACCTGCTGTAGTTTTAGATTGTTTCCTTTCTGGTTTACGTCCTGAAATCCAACATGAATTGGCCATTTTGAAGCCCACATCCATTTCGGATGCCATTGGCCTAGCCAAGTTGGTAGAGTCTAACTACAAGCCAACCGTTCTCACCATTTCCCCCAAACCTTACACCAGATACTCACCACCCACCAATTTCCCCCTGCCATCTTCACTACTCCCACCTCCATCTCCAAGACTAGCCCTACCCGCCCCACCTAACCCACAAAATACCTTACCCATCCGCTATTTATCACCCTCGGAGCAACAAGCCCGTCGTGCCAAAGGGCTTTGTTTGATTGTGATGAATAGTTTCATTCGGGTCATCAGTTGCAAATCCCGCCAATTCCTCTTGTTACTTGCGATGAGGAAACACAACCACCGGATGATCCTCCCGACAACCTATACTTGATAAGCTGATCCTAGCCCACCGCACCCACCACCTTAATCCCTAACTTGACCATAGCCTCTACACCACAAACTTCTACCCGGGAACACAGAACATTTCCACTTATCTATGGATGCCATGAATGGCCAAGCCTCTCCTAGGACCTGCATTTTCGAGGCCCATATTCAAGGCCATCCTATCACGGTTTTGGTGGACACGGGCAGCTCCCATAATATTTTACAGCCACGGGTAGCTACATTCCTTGGACTAGTTGTCCATCCTTTAAAGACATTCTCTGTAATGGTCGGTAATGGGGCACATATACAATGTTCAGTTGTTGCAAGGATGTACTGTGTGATTCCTCTGTTACATTCCATATTCAGTTCTATTTGCTTCCTATTCAAGGTGCGATGCTGTATTAGGGGTCAATGGTTACAATCCACAGGTCCTTTTGTTTTTGATTTTAAAGTGCCATCCATGCAATTCTATTTTGAAGGCTCCCCTCATCACTCTTAAGGGTGCAGGTTCCCCTATGCTTACTCATGCCTTTTTTCACCAAATTATTCGTATGTTGCACACAGATGCCATAGCCACTTGCCATGCTATATCTATGCTTCCCTCTCACCCAACCACTATCCTTAAAACCGAGGACCTAGAGACACTACAATCTGTCTCACCTGACCTGCGCCTCATACTCCTACAACATTCCTCTATTTTCTCCACATCCCACGGCCTTCCCCAAGCCAGACCACATGACCACCACATACACCTACTACCCCACTCCCCACCCATCAACACTAAGCCTTACCGCTACCCATATTTTCAAAAAGAGGCTATGACAAAAATAATTGTTGATATGTTGGAGGAAGGGCTTATAAGGCCTAGTATTGGCCTCTATTCTTCTCCAGTTCTCTTAGTCAAAAAGAAAGAGCGGAACATGGAGATTTTGTGTTGATTCTAGGGCCTTGAATGCTATTACTATTAGGGATCGTTTCCCTATCCTCTTGTTGATGAATTGTTGGATGAACTCCATGGGGCTTCCTTTTTCTCTAAAATGAGACGATACGATCCGATTACCACTAGATCCTCTTAGCACAAGAAGATATTCCCAAAACTGGTTTTAGAACCTTTGATGGCCACTATGAATTTTTGGTGATGCCCTTTGGCCTCACAAATGCTCCCTCTACTTTTCGGGCTCCCATGAATGACCTATTGCGCCCTACTTGCGCAAATTCGTTTTAGTATTTTTTTGATGACATTCTAATATTTAGCACTACTTGGACATCTCATTTTAGAGCATGTGCAGCTGATTTTCAGTTATTGGGAGAACACCAATTCTACGCAAAGTTTTCTAAGTGACAATTTGGAGTAAGTTCGGTTGATTATTTGGGGCACATCATTACGGGCCGGGGTGTCCAAGGCGACCCTAGCAAGCTTGAGGCCATCCGTGAATGGCCTACTCCTACTTCCCCTACGCCCTCCAGAGCATTTTTGGGCCTCACAGGGTTTTACAGGCGCTTTGTGCGCCATTATGCATCTATTGCAAGTCCCTTGACCGAGTTACTGAAATCCAGCACTTGGTTATGGACACTTGAGGCCTCTGCAACCTTTGAAAACCTCAAAACAGCTATGCTACAATTACCAATTTTAACTTTGCCAGATTTTTCCTTACCTTTCGAAGTCACTACTGATGCATCCACAGTGGCTATTAGTGCTGTCTTGTCTCAAAACCACCAGCCCATATCCTTTTTAAGTAAAAAGATAGGACCAAGTTTGAGTTCTTCCTCCACTAATGTTCGTGAGTTATATGCTGTGACAGAAGCAGTTAAAAAGTGGCGTCAATATCTCTTAGGCAAAACATTTAAAATATACACTGACCACAAAAGCTTGAATAGTCTTCTTAACCAAACCATTCAAACACTGGATCAACATAAATGGCTTACCAAATTGGTGTGCTATCAATATGAAATTCACTATAAATCGGGAAGGGAAAATGTAGTGGCGGATGCTCTTTCCAGAATCTTGGGATCGAGACAGAGGTAACTCTAGCTACTATTAGTTTCCCTACCGTTCCTATGATATCTACACTAGTGCAATAAGTGCTTTTTACGTCGATTAAAATTGATTTTTACGTTAGAATCTTGGTAGCGTAAATGCATTTAGGCGTTAATAGTTAATATTTTAACGTCGGTTGAGAACCGGCGTTAAATATAAAACTATTAACGTCGGTTCTTTAACACAACGATGTTAATTTTGTAAAAATTAACGTCGATTGTTTAAACAATGGCGTTAAACATAAAACTATTAGCGTCAGTTCTTTAAGACAACGGGCGTTAATTTTGTTAAAACTAACGTCGATTGTTATAAAGAAGCGGCGTTAAAGGTTTTAATTTTAACGTCGATTGTTTATTACAACCGGCGTTAATAGTGTCTTGTATATTTTATAAAAATACTATTAGCGTCGGTTGTTTGATACAACCGGCGTTAATAGAATTTTTTTAAAATTCAGTTTTTAAATATCACTCCCTCGATTATCCCTGCATTGATAAATATCCCATTAACACGGAATATCACACACATTACAGAATTGCAAAGGAAAAATGGAACAATGATCCATATGTATGCACTGTTCGGAAACAATATATATTTATTAACATAGGTTATAACTCAAAATAAATACAGAAATATAAATAAAAATAAATGTATACTAAGTTTAAACTACCTATATCAATATCCCTTCGTGATGATCATCACGAGTGGCATGTACATCGTCCACTGTGTCTCCTCGATTATAGTAGGCATGTTTGTTGAAAAAGAAGGAGTCTCGGGAATATCAAGATTTGAATCTTCATTTTCATCACTACCATTATACATGCTTTTTCCTTGGAGAACCACGGACAACCTTTTGTTAGAAGGATCGGTGATGTAGAACACTTGTTTTGCTTGGGAAGCCATTATCAAAGGCTCATTTATATGACCTAACTTGTTGAGGTCTACCAATGTGAACCCCAATTCGTCGGTTTGTACACCACCGTTACTATCAACCCACTTACATTTAAATACCAAGCACCGTAAGCTTAGTGTAATCACGCACCCAAATATCTTCAATATATCCAAAGTAAGGTGTCGTTGCTTTAACGGGTTTTGTGTCCTTTGCACTAGAGAAGTGAATTGCTTGCCCACGATCATAACCCCACTATTTTGCATGGTACTCTTGTTAACTTGTTCCTTTGTATAAAAGGAAAATTTATTTATGTCGTACCCGCTCCAACATATGACGTTGAAGCTAGGCCCACGTGCTAGCCATCTTACGTCATCAGAAGCAGTACTACCATCCTTAAGCATTTCTTCCTTGAACCATGGTAAGAAAGTCTTGTTATGCTTGTTCAACAACCACCTTTCGCTCATTCGAGGGGTTTCTTGATTGACTTTTCTTTTATGTTCAAATAAGAAAGTTTGAACACATTCGATGTTGTTCAATACATATAAATGTGCTTGAAGCACCTCCTCCCGATCCTTCCTATTAATTCTTAAGCCATGTGTACCCTTACCTTGACATCTGATCTCATCATGCCGAGGCTTAGGAACCCCTATAGGATCCGTGTTATGAAGGTAGTCCGAACAAAACTCAATAGCTTCTTCGCAACATACCTTTGAACAATAGATGCTTCGGACGATGATGATTCTTCACGTCACCCTTTCAAGATCTTCATGCATGTAGCGCTCAACTGGGTACATCCATCTCAGAAAAACCGGCCCACATAATCTAATCTCCCTCACCAAATGAACAATTAAGTGAACCATTATGTCGAAAAAGGAAGGAGGAAAATACATCTCCAATTGGCACAAGATTGTAGCAGCCTCGACTTCCAAGTCATCCAACATACGGGGTCAACGACTTTGCTACATATAGAATTGAAGAATGAGCACAACCGAGGTAATGGCATGTCTCATATTGTTTGGAGCAATACCACGAATAGCAACGGGCAGAAGTTGTTGCATCAAGATGTGACAATCATGAGACTTTAAGCCAACCAATTTAAGATCACTAGAGACAAGCCTCTTCATATTTGAAGAGTAACCATGTGGAACTTTGATGCCTTGAAGACACCACTTGAAACTTTGTCTCTCTTTTTAGACAAAGTATGACATCTTTGGCGGCAAATAAGTCCGCTTACCATCCTCAACAAGCTGGAGCTAACGCTCTCGTATATCCATAGCAACGAGGTCGAGGCGAGCATTCACACCATCCTTTGTCTTGCCCAAAATGTTGAGAAGCGTCCGATCACACTATCACACACATTTTTCTCCACATGCATCACATCAATGCGATGTCGACATCAAGCTTGCTGATATGGAAGATCAAAGAATATCGACCTCTTCTTCCATATGTTTTTCTCAGGACTTTACCTTTCTTTTTGGACTTTTAGAATATAACATCGATTCCCTTTACCCTACGATAAACCTGCTCTCCAATTAAGGCATGAGGCGCTTCACACGTCTCTTGGCATCCATTAAAAGCTTTTTTCATCTTACGATATGGGTGATCACGTCTAAGAAATCTCCGATGCCCAAGGTAAACCGTCTTCTTTCCATGATGCAGGCGAGTGTAGCATGTGCCTTCTTCACATATAGGGCATGCTTTATGCCCCATGACACTATACTAGGACAAATTTACCGTATGCTGGAAAGTCGTTGATGGTGCAAAATAACATGGCACGAAGCTTGAAAGTCTCATGAGAATACCCATCAACTACATCAACACCTTCCACCCACAACGTTTTCAAGTCTTCAATCAAGGGACCTAGATAAACATCTAAGTCATTTTCCGGTTGCTTTGGGCCCAAAATCATCATAGACAACATCATGTATTTGCACTTCATGCACAACCAAGGGGGCATGTTGTAAATTACCAACAGAACAGGCCATGAACTATGAATACTACTCATGTTACCATAAGGATTCATTCCATCATGTAGAAGTCCAAGCCTTAGGTTTCTTGGCTCATCGGCGAAATCCAAAACATAGTATCGATATTCTTCCATTGCATAGAATCAGCAGGATGACGAACCTTTCCATCACGTTTCCTCTCATCATTATGCCATCTAAGATTCTTCGCATCTTTCGTATTGGCAAACAATCGCTTGAACCTTGGAATTATTGGAAGATACCACAACACCTTCGTAGGAGGACCCTTTTTTCTCACATCATCAAGATCATCATCATCATCACCACCCTTCACCTTGTATCGTGATAACCCACATTTGGGGCAATCGTGATTGTCTTCATGAACACCGGTGTACAATATGCAATCATTGGGGCATGCGTGTATCTTCTTATACTCCATACCCATAGGACACAATACCTTCTTGGCCTCATAGTTACGGTCGGGTAATGTGTTGTCCTCAGGAAGCAAGTCTTTCAACACTTCAAGCAATTCAGTGAAGCTTTTATCGGTCCAACCATTTCTCGCCTTCACACAAACCAATTTTAGCACCACCGAGCAACCGTGTATGAGTAGTACACCCTGGATATAAAGGCTTATCCGCATCACCGCACAACCTATCATACACATGAGCTCGATGAAAAGATTCTTGTCCAATATCACGGATCATGTCCTCTACTCGATCATCCTCCATATCTACATCAACTTCCTCACTTTGGGAGACACTTGCCGTACTACTCAACATCACATCACCATGCCATATCCATCTTGTATAACTCAAGCAAATCCACTTCACAAATCAAATGAGTACGTATATCCTTCACAGTACATTTCCTCGTATTCAAACACTTGACACAAGGACAACAGAACATTCCATTACTATTAGGAACATTCCTTTGAGCAAATTCTATAAATTCTCCCACCCCCTTCAAATACTCAAGCACTAGTGCGCTTACAAACCATCCAACTACGATCCATAACTAGATAGGTCTGTTGATATACAAAACATATATCAATATAAGGACAATACGGGAGATTGAAAACTTTATTTTTGAAGATTGCCAAGCACTGGTCACGGCCTGGCGGTGATGTCCATCACGGCCGTAGCGTGCCAAGCCGAACCCCGAGACCATCACAGGCGGGCGATCACGGCCTAGCCGTGATGAGCATCACGGTCGTGACAGATCAACCAGCAGAGCAACATGCACTCAAAACCAAAAATAGAGACATTCCAAACAACTCAAACTCACGGTTTCAAGTTTCAACTCTCGAGACTACAGTTTCAATATACACTCAAAACCAAAAATAAAAAAATGTGCCCTAAAGACTCACCGAGAAATAGGTGCTCGCGTGGTGGTGGGGAGGGAGCTCAGTGGTGGCCAACGTTCGATGTAGTTGCGAGAGCAGAGGGACAAGGAGAGTTAATGCGCGGGAAGGGGAAAGAGAGATGTCAAGTTATTGCAAAGAATGAATGGAAAGACAAAGTAAGGGTTAAGAGTGTACCTCACGGTGGTTGCGAAGAAGCCCTCGCGGTGGTTGCGGTGGAGATGAGCTCGCGATTAGGGCAGAGTGAGAGTGAGTGAGGGTTGAGTGAGGGTTGAGCGTGATGAAAAGAGAAAAGAGCGTCTGAGCGAAGTGCGAAGGCGCGCAAGTGTAAACCAAAATAAAACAACATTTGGCGTCGAGTTGTTTGTAAAGACCGGCGTTAAAGGTCATATATTTAACGTCGGTTGTCTTAAGAAAGCGGCGTTAAAAGTGTATACGTTTAACCAAAAACATTAATTCCTTTGACTATTTATTTAATTGAAGTAAAAATCAAACTTTTAACGTCGGTTGTATTAAACAACCAACGTTAAAAATAAATATTTTTTATTTTAAAAGCACTTTTAACGTCAGTTGTTGAAGACAACTGACGTTAAAAGTGTATAAGTTTCTACAAAAAAATTCATTCCTTTGACTACTGTGCTAACCCATGCACCTTGAAACTTAATCCTCTTAATGAGCATTAAGTTTATAGCTAAGTTTTCAAGAAAATCAGAGAGACTCTATTCTCTATATAAAGTGTCATTCTTACGTATCGATCATCAAATACACCCTCTTCTTTTCCTCTATATTTTGTACGTTTTCTATTCCTTCACAATATGGTTCTATCATATTTGAAACTTTATTTATTTCTTCCTATACCTAGACTTAAAGGTCTCTGTCTTAATGGTCAAAAAACTTCTGAGGTTGAGTAAATCATATAATATGACTCCCCCACTTTATTCCATCTCCTCCCCAAGTGACTGTGGATAAAGCATAGATGGAGCATCAAGGACTTCAAATGAGCGGGAGGGGATCGATGCATCCATTGGAGTTTCTGAGGACAGAACTGAGAAGAAATTGATGTTGAAGCAGAAACTTTTTAATATTTTAGTGCTATGTTGCAGAAATTTTTTATCTTTTAATCATGTAATTGTAACTTATGAATCGCTTCAATGAGATACGATTTGATTATACATATAACACTTTTATGTTAAGTGTTTATTTATTTTAATTTTCACAAGAATATGTTTACTAATTCAAGCTAATTAATCTTCATTAAAAATAAACTTGTTTAATATTTACACAAGATCTTTACACAACTAACGTAGATAGTGATTTAATATTTACAAATTGCCACCACCTCATTTTTAACGTCAACTTAATTTATGACTGCCAAGTTCCCGTATATTACATTATTTCCAATATTCATTCTGCACGTTTATAATATATAGGATTATTTACGGTAGCTATTTATTATATGAAGTAAAAATCACACTTTTAACGTCAGTTGTATAAAAAACTGACGTTAAAAATAAATATTTTTTATTTTAAAAACACTTTTAACGTCAGTTGTATTAAACAACTGACGTCAAAGGTGTATAAGTTTCTGCAAGAACATTCATTCCTTTGACTACTGTGCTATCTACCCATGCACCTTGTAACTTAATCATCTTAATGAACATTAAGTTTATAGATAAGTTTTCAAGAAAATCAGAATAGCTTAGTAACTTCATCCCCTGCTCCTATAATTAGCTTCCTTCCATCCTTTTAATTTTACGCTTCACAATATGGCTCTACCATGGAGATTAACTTCATCACTCTTTCTTCCTATTCCTAGACTCAAAGATCTTTGTCTTAATGGTCAAACAACCACGAGGTTGTGTAAATCACATAATGTGAGTTTCTCACCTTATCATCTTTCCGGAGAATCGGGAGCTACTGCTCCAGAAGCTCAGCTTTGGAAGCAAATGATTGTTCCAAGACCATTGCTGAAACAGATCGGGTGCACCCTTGCTCAACCGCTCTGGAAAACTCAGTCGCTCAACTCTCCTCTCTTGCTCACCCGTGAAGGGAACGAAGCGTCAACAAATGTTTAGGATTTTAAACCCTTTCAATGTAACTTTTTATAGGATTCTAAACCCTTTCAATCTTCTGTATCAGTCTGTATTACACTTCATGAATGAGATCCAGTTTGGGTTATTGATTCAACTTATACTTCGCACATATATTTTAGTTTTCAAAACAGAAACACAAAACATCAAAGCAATTGTGAAACTGAAACTTTGAGGAAGGCAATGCGGAAGGGTACGTATACTAGATAAAAAAATTATTAAAATAACCTTTAACGCCTGTTGATGAAAGAACGAGTTAAAAGTGAAGTGACTCACTTTTAACGTCGAGTTCAATGAAGACCGGCGTTAAAGGTTCACTTTTAACGTCGATTGTTTATTGAACTGGCGTTAAAAAGTGAGTCACTTCACTTTTAATGTCAGTCCTTACAACAATCGGCGTTAAAATTGAATTAATGAAGTCTGATATTTACAAAACTGCCACCGCCCCCTTTTTAACGTCTAGCTTTTGGTTAACTGACGTAAACCTTTACCGTCTAATGTATATTTTCCATTAGTGCTACTTTAAAAGAATTTTTTTCATGTCATCCTGAGGGGACTAAGCTAATCTCTAAGTTACAGACTGAGCCTTTGATGCAGCAAAATTTTTCTTATAAGGGAGGACTCCTATATTTCCGAGACAGGTTATTTATCCCTAAGGACTCTGGTCTCATTCCTTTCTTATTAGAGGAGTTTCATGCATCACCCTTAGGGGGCCACTCTGGTATTAAGGCGACTTTGGCGAGAGTCTCAGCCAATTTCTATTGGCCTGGTATGCATGCTGATGTAAAAAAATATGTGACTGAGTGCTCTGTATGCCAGCACAACAAACACAGTACCCATAGTCTGTATGGGTTAATTCAACCCTTACACATACCAAGCAAAGTATGGGAGGAAATTTCAATGGATTTTATTACTAACCTCCCCAGTTCTGCCAACAAGACTGTCATTTGGGTGGTTGTGGATCGTCTGACCAAATTTGCTCAGTTTGTGGCCTTGCCATCGTCATTCACTACTGCATCCCTTGCTTCGACTTTCCTCATTGAGATTTACCGCTTGCACGGTGCCCCAAAAACAATCGTTAGTGATCGTGACAAGGTTTTTCTCAGTAAATTCTGGAAAGAACTTTTTAAGGCTATGGGAACTACTCTAACCTTCAGTAGCTCGTATCACCCGCAAACCGACGGCCAAACCGAGGTCCTTAATCGTTGTTTAGAGACTTATCTGCGTTGCTTCATCAGTGACGAGCCCAAACACTGGTCCCGGTTCTTGGCCTTGGCAGAATTTTGGTACAATTCTTCTTTCCACTCGGCAATTGGGATGACGCCATCTGAAGCCCTTTATGGCCGTGCTCCACCTTCAATTAATGATTATGTCCCTGGCACCGCCAAGATCGGATCTTTGGATGAAACCCTGGCACAAAGATCAGAAATTTTGAAACTTTTGAAGTGCAACTTACTAAGATCAAGGCAAAGAATGGTTCAACAAGTTAACTCCAAGAGAACTGAGAAGGTATTTGAGGAAGGACAGTGGGTATACCTGAAACTTCAACCATACAGACAAGTCTCAGTGACGAAGAGGTCCTCCCAGAAACTTGCCAAAAGCTTCTATGGGCCTTTTCGCATCCTCCGCCGCCTCGGACCCGTCGCGTACGAACTCGAGCTACCCACTACGGCACGCATCCATCCGGTTTTCCACGTCTCACTGTTGAAACCGTGTCGTGCTCACCCCACCGCGCAGATATCCCCGTTGCCTACCGCGACCGCGACCTCTGCTGCTGATGGTCGTCCTCTAGCGGTCCTGCATCGTCGTTTGGTGCCGTCAACTCTAGGCCCTCAGGAAGAACTTCTCATTCAATGGGTGGGACAAGACACACAAGAGTCCACGTGGGAACTGGCTTCCTCTTTCAGACAAGCTTGTCCTACTTGTGATCTTGAGGACAAGATCGTTTTGGGAGATCAGGGTAATGATATAGGCCAAAATGAAATTGGGCCTCCTGCTATACTTAATAGGCCCAAACGTACCATGAGAAGACCAGCCCATTTGAAAGACTTTGAGTAATACATGATATTTCAGTCTTTTAGTCACTTGCAGAGAGAAAAGAATGAAATAGTCAGTATAAGTGGAAGTTTTAAAAATAAATGTAAATGTAAATGGGTAAACATGACACTTGTCCTCTGATCCTAATTACTAGGGTGATCCTAATTACTAGGGATGATTTGCTACATTGTGATGCTTTATTATCATGCTGTTGAGGAAATAAAGAGATATCCAGAAAATTCAGAAATTCTCCTTCTCAATCTCCCTTATCCTCTTCTTTACTCTCTTCCCCTATTCTCTCAACCCTATCCCTTTTGATACAGTAACGTAGTTATAGCTGATTCCATATCAGGGAACTGTGTGATTCTATATTAAACACCATGCCTGCTATGCTTAAGAAGATCATAGAGGACATTCATTTGAATGGTGACAATAGAATCAGTTGCATTGTTATTGATGGAATTATGACATGGGCATTGGAAGTTGCTTGTAAGATAGGAATCAAAGGAGCGGTCTACTGGCCTGCATCAGCAGGAATGTTTGCCTTGGAATACAACATCCCCAAGCTTATTGATGATGGGGTCATAGATTCTGATGGTAAGAATATCATATTTCACTAACCAGTTTTTTTTATTTTTTTTTGTTTGAATTTTGTTTTGAAAACTCCATTAAATAAGGAAACATATGCAACTAAGATAAAATAACTTCATTTTGTTTTGCCCTACAGGATACTCAATCATAAAAAAGACATTTCAAATATCAACAAGTATGCCTTGCAATGGACACAAGTATCCTTTGGTGGTCAAATATGTTGGACCCGATAGTTGGGAAGAAAATATTTATTTATGTGTCGCATTGCATACGAGCTATAAATTTGACTGAGTGGTGGGTTGGCAATACAACCCATGAACTTGAACCGGGAGCATTAACCTTTATTCCCAAACTCCAGCCAGTTGGTCCACTATTGAGAAGTTATGACAATACAAGTGCAACTGAAAGATCATTGGGGCAGTTTTGGGAAGAAGATCTCTCTTGTATGAGTTGGCTTGATCAACAACCTCATCGTTCTGTATTGTATGTTGCTTTTGGTAGTTTCACTCTCTTTGACTAGACCCATTTCACAGAACTAGCTCTTGGACTCGAGCTAACCAATAGACCCTTTCTTTGGGTTGTGCGCCAAGATTCCAATATCGACAATAAGATGGCATACCCTAATGAAATTCGAGGGAGTTAAAGTAAGATAGTAGGATGGGCTCCTCATCAGAAGGTGTTATGTTACCCTGCCATAGCTTGCTTTATTAGTCATTGTGGTTAGAATTCTACCATAGAAGGTTTGTCAAATGGGGTGCCCTTTTTGTGTTGGCCATATTTTGCTGACCAAATTTATAACAAAAGTTACATATGTGATGAGTTGAAGGTAGGGCTAGGATTTGACTTGGACGAAAATGGAGTGGTGTCACGCAAGGAAATAAAAAAAGAAGGTAGATCAACTGCTCAATGATGAAAGAATGGGGTCAAGGTCTCTGAAGCTAAAGGAAAAACTATTGAACAACTTGGCAGAAGGTGGTAGGTCTTCTAAAATCTTTGTCAAGTTTGTAAAGTGGCTGAAAGAGTGAAAGAATAAGGTTTTGCCATTTTGTGCAAAATTTTTCAAGTTTAGTCAGCATATTTATTTTGAAATATTGTTGTTCATTTCCTATTTCGATGGAATAAATTAATTAAGTTTAATCCCTACAAAGTATCAGTGTCTTGGTTTTGGTCAATACACTTTTTTTCTTGGGTTTTGCTCATGGCAAGTTCCAAAACATTGACATTGGACTTTGTCTTTAGTTCTCATCCGTTAATTATTGACGTGACTAACAGAATACCACATCATCATTGTCACGTGGATAAAAAATAATATATTATTTTTTAATGGCACATGATATTTAATAATATTATTAATATTAATTTTATTTTTATAATAGTTTTTATTAACCATTATTCATAAATATTTATTATCATTATTATTATTATTCTAATAACTAAATTTTAAATATCTTTTATTTTTATTTTTTATTTTCATGGAATTAGATCCAAAAGCTCCTAGTATTGCCATCAATGGCTGCCGACAAATTTTCACATATCCTGAGAAAAACATTTAACGATTCCAAGGAAAGGAGAAATTCTTAGATTAATTTATACTTTAAATTTAAGTTGAATTGAGACTTCCGTTGTGTAATACCTCATTTTCTCGGTTAGTGTATGGGACAATGATTAAGCATGTTTGAAGGCTTAATCATGTTCCCTGGGTGTTAGTGAGCTTGTGTTTCAAATTTGAGGTGAATCGGACTTACGCGCAAAAGACTAGTACCAACATCAGCCTTACATTCGAGTGTGGAGAAGCCCAACATTTTAATGTTGGCACGCTTAAACGTGGGCCATATGGATGCTTGAGCGTGGAGTAATTCTGTACACATGTGGGATATGTGGCTTTGCAAAGACGACGTGTGGCAGAGACATGGCGATGAAGGAGCTACGCTCTAGTGTAGAGAGATCCCACGCTAGAGTGTGGGCACATTAGAGCGTGCTGAGTGCTGCATGCAAACTTAAGTTTTCGCTTAAGTTATTTGGCTAGCCTTTCTTCTTCATTTTCACTTGCAAACTCAAAGGAACAGAGTGAGAGAGAAATACAAATTTAAGATAGAGAAAGTGGAGGTTGAGGAGAATCCGGTCATCGGTTCGCGATTTCGATTACACCATTGCGATCAGGATGACAATTACTCCAAGGATACGTGCTCGACTTCTCGATACAACTGAGGTAATTCCCGAATCCCTAACAACGACATTGCCAACATTAGTATTCTTAATCATTTCCATAATTTCTTCTATCGTTTTTTTATTCGATTATGTTTTTCGAGCAAGATTAGGGTTTATGACTATGCCTGCATGCTGTCTATGTTAGGGCAAATTTCGGAGTGCGTGACAATAGCTGTTACTAAGGGAAGAACACGTTTTTCTTAGCTCCAAACAGTATGAGAAAAGCCAAGGTGTGAAGAAAGTAACCGATATCGTCGGGGAGGCAAGCATAGTGTAGCCAATGTTTTAAAAAACCAAACCGGACCGACAGGTTCAACCGGTTGAACCAGGAACCGACCGTGTCTGTGGTTCGGTTAGCCTCTAAGAACCATTCTGATTCACTTTTTATTACTTTTTTCCAGTTTTTTTCACTTTACCATTCTTTCTTCTTTCAGATTCAGTCCTTTCATATTCATCTTCTTTCTCTGCTTTGTCCCTCTACTCTGTCCCACAAATGCTTTGTCGTCTTCTACGATAGTCGATGGCGGTTGTTTTGCTCGTCAAGTCTGACTCCACTGTTTCGACGATGACGCTCCTACACCCTCGGACATGGTGTGGGTGGACGCATGTAGGGCGGCGGAGGGAGGGGTGGGGTAAGAATCGTTAGATGGCTAAGCAACGAGAAAGAAAGGAAAGGGATCCGTAAGGCTTAGAAGCAGAATGCAATGAAGTAGAATTGGATGATTTGGTTTCTATAATGAAATGAAAATGGGATTTTGTGTAGGTATAAATTTTTTGGGGGACCAAGTCCATTGGTGACATAAAGCGAGGCCTAATTTATTTTTTTGGATATGAGTTCATACGAACGAGGCCCGGAAGTTCTATTGGGACTATCATATAAGTTATGGCATTGGAACTAAGAAACACTTCTATTTTAATTTTTTATAGATTTTTTATCAACATACATTTTTTATGCATATATATATTTATTTATTATAATTTTTTATTTATTTATAAATCATCCGGTTGAACCAATTGAACCATGACCGGAGGTCTCACCGATTCGATCTTTGGTCCGATTTTTAAAACATCGAGTGTAGTTTGTTATCTATATGTGTAGGATGCCCCAAACCCTACTAGTATGTAGATTAATCGACAATGGCTAAATCGTATAGAAATTCATGCATGGACGGCACTGGGGATTTATAAGTAAAGGCTTTCAGTGATATCCACAATTTTGGGGAATAGGGTTTTGTTTGGGGATTTGCAAGAATTTGGGGATTTGCAGGAATAGGGAAGAAGGAAGAAGGAATGAGGAAGGAGAAAAGAGGAAGGAGGGAGAGAATGAGTTTATTTTCTCTCTCTAAAACAAAAATTCTGGCGATAGGAGGCCGTTTCCAGTGACTGAGGTGGTGGTTTCCGACGCCGTTAGTGTAAAACTAATGGAAATGACCAAAATGTGCTAACTTTTGTAAGACAACAGACCAAATCAAAACAAAAAACAAAAAAGGGGACCAAAACGAAAACTAAAATAAAGATAGGGGATCAAAAATGTATATATATATTAGCCAAATTTTATCTATTTCACTAGTTTTAGAGATATACTCTTTAAAAAATCTTGATAGTTCTGATTAAGTACCACACACAGTGGCGGATCCAGAAACTTTCTATAGTGGGGGCAAGAAAAATATTATAAGCTTTTTTAAAATACATAACCTTTAACAAAAAAAGAAAAATACTTAACTTTTTACAAATTACAATTGCTGCGATATATTTTCATATTTTAAAAATGTTAAATCATCATTTTTTCATACTATAATACATATTTTTTATCAGAAATGCTAAATTGACACAAATTTTCAGACATCTACGTTGACATCGTATAGCTACAGTGTCATTTTTGTAATTGTACTTGGTTACCAGGGCCAGTATCCTAACCCTTTGCAATTCCCTCTTCCCTCTGTGCCCGTTTTGAATCCTTTAGTTTCAGTTTTCTCACCCCACACCTTCGATCCTTCCATTCCCTTTTTCTAATCGGCTCTCAATCACCCAACAAACAAACCCTTGCTCACTCACTCTCCCAATCCCGCATCAAGTCTCTCCAATCGGCATCGGCGCTTCACTTCCCCTTCTCTGTTCTATCTTCGGCTTGCTCTCATTACCCAACTCGCATAACCCAACAAAAATTTGCAATCTGCACGTGAGGGAAGGAGAATAGAGTTGAAGACGATTTTGAAGACACACTCATCCCTCGTGAAGATTTGGGTGACGCTCTCATCCCTTAGGCAGTGCAGAAGCTATAGCTAGGTAAGCTTTGTCTATTATCCCTAGGGTTTATTTGCTATTTATGTTGTTTTTAAGGTTTATTTGCTATTCACGTTGTTTATTTACTATTTCTTTAATGGCTTTATCACTTGAGGCTTTAATTATGTCCTTGTGGTTATTTTGTTGTTGATATATGATGAAAAGAGGAAGTGCTTGCGTTGAGTGGAAAATGGTAGGTTGGTAAATGTAGGGTTAAAAATAATGAATGTGTCTTGTTCTTATTTGCTGATAAATAATGGGAGGTTGGTAAATATAGGTTCTTATTTTGCTGATATATGATGAATGTGTCTTGGTAAATGGGGGAAGAAGGATGGATCCATAATCAATGAAAGAGTGATAATATACATATGATGTCCTGTTGTTGTTCTCTTTTAAATCGGCATAGGTTCCTGTTGTGTTCTCTTTGGTGAATCAAACATATCCTGTGTTCTCTTTGGTGAATCAGTTTTTGGAAACATAATTTGACACATTTGGTTATAGAGATCCAAATGGAGTTGCACTCATGCATTTAACTTGGAAATTGGTATACTATCTCATTTTAGGATATAAAATCTGTTTTCAAAATATCTAGCCTCATTCCGTTGAAAAAAAATGGCATCAATACTCAAACCCCACTTTTGGAGACTATTAGCTTACTTTTTGGCACTTATAGGGCAAATCAAGTTCCTTAATCCCATTCAATCTAATTTTATACATGGAGCATCCTTTTACCATAGCAATATTGTGTACCAAATTCCAAAGTTAGATTCAATTCCTAACTACACTTGTTACCGATATCTAGGTTTTAGGCCAATACTTGTGTGTTTTACACTTTTGGGGTCTAATTCGAGTTATGCTAAACCATTTGACTTGGTTTTTGGTATACGGTCCTAATTGAAGGCAATGAAAACTGTGGAAAAAAATTTTCATTCAAAAACTCCTAATGGTTTGAGAGTGGTACCATTTTACCCTCTTTTCGGCTTAAATTAGCTTCAATTTGGAACCTATAGGGCAATTCTGCGTTCTAATTCTTATATTGGTTTAACCCCTTGCATCCAAATTTATTTTCAACTATATGGACTATTGGTGAAGGGTTTAGGGAGTTTCTACATCATACTTGAGAGTTGACCCTTTAAGCTACTCATTTAATCCTTAAAGTCATGAATTTGGGTCTAGGGGTTCAATCTAAGCTATTGTTGTCTAAATAAGTTGATTTTGGGCGTGCACCTAGGGTGTGGCAAATGGAAACTGTAGCAAAAAACCCCGTACCAAAATATATTTTAGTTTGGGAGTTATGCCGCATTGAAGTAAGGCCTTAAACAATATTTTGCTACTTTGTACTACGAGTTCATTATAGGCTATGCTCATAGTTTGGCCCTAAGATTTGGCGAAGATATTTCTTATGATATTTCTGAGTTGTGTGGTAGCAAGAATAGATATTTGAGTTTGACTATACAGATTTCGTATCAATTGACTAAAGGTTTGAGTTCAAGGTAATTCCAAAGTAAACTCATGAACTAGGTGCTTAAATTTCCCAAAAACTAATTCCACACTTTCCCAGGTTAACAATATTCATACTTAGGTTCACATTCTACATAGTTATGGTTCACATTCTGCATAGTTATGCAAAATCTGTCCTAAAATCAGAAAAGTCACAGGAGGTTCCACCAACACTTGTATTCATGCTCATTGATCCTCCAACTAAATGTTTCGGTGCCTTGCATCTATTTACTCTTCCACCAGATTTTAATTCTCTTTCATACTCAAAACATGTGTGTATAAATGTTAGTTCTAGCTTCTTGTAATTTATTTTTGAAGCATTTTGTTTGCATCAAAGTTTTGATTTTTCTTAGGCCCGATATAATTTTAGTTTGTCATGACTTTGTCTCTACCATTCCTTATGAGATGATTTCTATATGTACCATATAATTAACTTAGAAAAACAACTGCAGTGAGTACAAAAGATTTTAATGTGATTCTAACTTATCACGTGTTGGATCGCCTATAAACAGGTAAACAAAAAGCAAATAAAAATGGCTGCATCAACAAATATTAATGTAAGGAAACTTCATTTGTATTTGTATTTACTCGTGTGCAATGTATTTACAATCAACTGAACTTTCATGTAATGATACTTGGCAGGTTCGTATGAGGCATGCTTGTATGCCAAGAATCTTGATTTATTTCAACAAGACACTTTTAGAGGAGCATCGTGCTTTGTTGGATACGACCCCATTCAAATGGGTTAGAAAAATGATTAAGGAACCTAATATTTCAAGCGTCATATTGTGGGAGCTTATGAGGAGGTGGGATGAGGGTGGTCGAGCATTCAATGTTAGGGGTACACCGATCCCTTTTACCCCTGCTGATGTATGTCTGGCTCTGGGACTTCCAGCCACAGGTGAACCTGTGGTAGGTGCAGCTGATGAGCAATGCTATACACTATCTATTTTTGAGGGGGCTGATATAACCGTAGAGGCTATACTTGACAAGATGCCCGCCATTCAGCATAATGTGGGGGATTTTTGTAGGGCATATATACTCCTTGATTTCGGAGTCTTTTACTTTGAGAGGACATGCAAGTTGGTCTTCACAGATTATGCCTGGCTGCTGGATGACCTGGATACCAGCCATAGCTTCAATTAGGCATGTGCAGTTCATGAATTCTTGTTTGCGAGTTTGAGCAGAGCTCACATTGTCAGTGACGAAGGGTCAAATGACCATGAAATACATCTATGTGGTTGTGCACCCATCCTACAGGTATGTATTTTTTCATATGTTATATCACCATCTAATGATTTGTTAACAAAATTTTACTGCTACTAATGATGTCAATCTTTTTTGGTAGATCCGGGCGATGAATCATATCTCGATTGGCTATACACCTAGCACTCCTCCCGAGCACCCTTTCCCACGGTTTTTGAACTGGCCAATTGTTACATTGAGGAAAAAGAGAATGAAGAAAGCATTCATGAATAGAAGGGTACCAACCATACCATATTTTCTATAATATGTTGAAAATTGATATACACAATGTTCAGTTGATGTGATTCTGATGTTTGCAGGTACGATTGCTTTAATAGCAACAGATGTTGAGCTCCAACTACCCATTGTCTGGGATGAATTACGGGGGGGCCAACAACACCAATATGTACATGTTTATGAATATCAAAAAGTATTGGCGACGCTTCGGGAGCACGAACAGAAAATTAGGGAGAAACAAGAGAGGATCTTGGCTCTAGAGGCGGATGTTGCCATTTTGAAAGATGGTCCCACTCGTCACCGATCAAACATAGCCCTAGTCAATGAGTATGTGGGATGTTCCACTTTAGGTGGACAAGATGCATCCCCTCTTCACCAAACTCCCCTAGCGGATATTTATGCTGACATGGGTGGTGTAGGGTCTTCAGGTGTTCAAATAGGTGATGGTTACTAAACCCGTGTTAGTTGCCTGTTTTGTGTTTGTGGTTTGCTTGATGAAAGCACGTTGAGAATCATTTTATATGCAGGTGTAGAAATGCCAATTTCTCCTCGGATGGAGGCTGATGATGCTGTTGTAGATCCTCCGGCAGTAGCGATGGGTGCACCAAATGAAGCACCAGTTGAAGTGCCTGCTTGTAAGTAATGATTTGCATGTTCACAATGAAAAAGTACCATTGTATTAAAAATAAAGCCTACTTACCATCTACCATTGTGACTGTTGTTTGTAGGTGAACATAATGCGGATGGTGATCCGGAGGGTGGGTCAAACATAGCAACAAGGGTGAAGGGTAACCATAGGATGCGGAATCAATCTTCTAGAATTGATCCCCCATATACCAAGTCATACATGAGAAAGGATAAGACAACAAAGTAATAGTTTTTTATTTGTATATTCGAACATGAAAACTTGATATGTACATTGTTGTTTTGTAATTTAGTAGTATGTAATTTCTCGAATTGGTAAGCCTGGATTATATGATCAGATTTAAAATAGATATTAACTATTGTGTAATATATCTTACGACATTGCTAACAGGTTTGACATACTTTACATGGTTGTGTGAAACTAATTTAAGTGTCAGGATAAGTCATTAAATAGATAATGAAACAGATAAGTGAAGTTCAGTCACGACATAACTGATTTGCTCCAAGACTTGGTGGTAAGATACGTCATTTACCCAATAATTTAAAGCATTCACCAAATAATTGAAGGCATCCACCAGATAAACGAACTACGTTCACCAGATAATCAAAGGTATCCAAAACTTTTAGTATTGGCATTCACCAGATAAATAAAGGCATTCACCAGATAAGTGAACTACATTCACCAGATAATCTAAGGCATCCAAAACTTGGTTTTAGTATCAATGAATTGATGGCATTCACCAGATAATTGAAGACATTCACCAGATAAGTGAACTACGTTCAAAGGCATCCAAAACTTGGTTTTATAAGCATTCACCAGATAATTGAAGGAATTCACCAGATAAATGAACTACATTCACCAGATAATCTAAGGCATCCAAAACTCGTTTTGTATAGGCATTCACCAGATAATTGAAGGCATTCACCAGATAAGTGAACTATGTTCACCAGATAATCAAAGGCATCCAAAACTTGGTTTTAGTATTGGCATTCACCACATAATTGAAGGCATTCACCAGATAAGTGAACTACGTTCACCAGATAATCAAAGGCATCCAAAACTTGGTTTTAGTATTGGCATTCACCACATAATTGAAGGCATTCACCAGATAACTGAACTACGTTCACCAGATAATCAAAGGCATCCAAAACTTGGTTTTAGTATTGGCATTCACCCCATAAGTGAAGGCATTCAGCAGATAATTGAAGGAATTCACCAGATAAATCAACTACATTCACCAGATAATTAAAAGGCGTTCAATACTTGGCTTAAGTATCCATGTAATATATGTGTCATTCACCAGATAATTGAAGGCATTCACCAGATAATTCAACTACATTCACCAGATAAATGAACTACATTCACCATATAATTAAAAGGCATTCAACCAGGCCTAATAATCAAGGAATAAGACATTCACCAGATAAATGAAGGCATTCACCAGATAATTCAACTACATTCACCAGATAATTAAAAGGCGTTCAAACATATGATAGAAAAATCTAACACGCAATGGGTTGCACCCAACCAACATGTATTTAACTACACACACATAGTAAATGTTCATATACATATATTACATGTTATGCACATCAAAAAATGAACATAAAGCCTTTACAAGATAATGGTTCGTTGTGCTGCAACCATGTCATACAAAAAACCGACAAAAGTTATGGCACCCGACCAACCTGCACAACCAACGGTAAAGCGTTAAACACTAAAAATTGTACACAAAGTTTAGTATCAGAGTCCAGGACTAATGAAAACCATACCATCAACTGACAACCATATACCAAAAAACACATATCATTAGTGAAGACAACTAAAATCCAAAATGTGTCTAATCATCCAAATTTGTAGTGAACTGCGAACACCCCATGAAGTCAACATCAGACGTTGTCAAAAGGTCCACGAACGATATACTGGCTCCAACCTGGACAACACCATATAAGAAACTAAAATAATGGAGTCCTTAACTATATAAATGACCCACAATTTACATGCCTATGTATTCAAAGTAACGTCTTCTAAACCCTTAAATACAGGGCTTGAAACTGTTGGATTTTGAAGAACACAACAATTGTCTTCAAAAATGGACATTGATTGTATAGAAAAACAATAAACCAATCAACATAAATTTTCATCTCATTGTCCACAAAAGGCACATGAATTTTGTAGAAAGTATAGATCACGGGGTACAAATCCATCAAATTGCTAAAATTTAACCGACAACACATAATAAAACAAAGTCTACATGTTAAACCCAATCTGATATTGGACACAAACCACAATGCTTGTATCCAACAATTCTCCACTGGTGACAATGTCAAGAGATGATTCTACACGGATGTTGTTTCCATTGTGATTACCCACCATTCCATTGTTTGCCTCCTTCACATTTTAGAAATGTTGTTATTGAAACTTACATGTTCATTGGATTTTGGTTAAGAAGGTTCAAATTACTCATTAATCATGTGGTGTATATGGTTAATACAGAATTTCTGGAGGAAAAAAATACCTTGGTAGTCTCTTTGTCTTTAGTATGTTGTGACCGCTTCTTCACCCTTTTTACAACTTTTTCAACTACCCCTATTTTTCTATTTGTACGAGGGTGTCCCTTACGTTTGACACGCAATGGACTGCGAATGTGGGGAGCATTGTTTGGATTTGAGTCAGCAATGGGACTTTTATTAACATCCCGTATTGTAGCATCCATGGTGGGCAAATTAGAACTAAACTCATGTAACCTTTCATGGAGTTCCTTACTTACAACTTCAGACTCTACAGATACTTCAGCAACCTCATAGAAATGCTTGCACAATCTGTCAAATCTTTCCATTTGTGGCTTCAATTCTGTCACACAGTAGCTTCTCTTAATTTATGAATATTTCCTTTTAATATTTTTCTTCCATCTTGCTAAAACATACTTATCCGACACTTTTTTAAGCCTCTCTTGAGTACACACACAAAGCACATGGCGACACAGAATGCCTCTAAACTCAAACAACGAACATTCACAACAGACTTCATGGTTCTCACGAATAAACACAACCATATATATACATTCTTTTGTTCTATCACCAACTAGGGTCTCCTCCAACACATGATAAGTGGCAAGGCAACCATCCACGGTCTTCAAAGAATACGCACAATTAATCTTTGATCTAAACTCGGCCTGAACCTCCTTAAACTTGGCATGAGTATACTCACATTGGATTTGCTTTTC
This sequence comes from Sophora flavescens, assembly GCA_030762895.1. Classification (NCBI taxonomy): domain Eukaryota; kingdom Viridiplantae; phylum Streptophyta; class Magnoliopsida; order Fabales; family Fabaceae; genus Sophora; species Sophora flavescens. Next base: position 31,077,764 of record CM061062.1, on the reverse strand, counting down.
AATTGACGAGTTTGAACCGCAGGGAATTGTTGTATCCATGCATTGAAAATCAGCTTGAAACTCCTTTTCGGCTCTACTCTTGAGAGCATTATCATACTGCTTTACAAATTGATTCACACTTGTTGTTGAATTGATATACCCATCAAAGAATGCATGTATGCTCTCGCTTCGCTGCGTTGTTGACATACCTGCCCAAGTTCATACAAGTGAGAAACCATTAACCAATTATGATAACCATGGACATTACACGGCTTGCTTTAACAAAAAGTATGAGAAGGTGGAAAATGCATCTAACTAACTTAATCTGGGATACAACACTGAATGAGAATAAGTTCAAACTTTTATTTATTTATTTTTCAGCTACTCATTTTCTACCTACACAACAAGAAAGACTTTAAGTGTGAAAACGAGAAAGTAGATGACATATAGTAGCCAAGTATTGAGTATCATACATTAGAAGGAACAACAATAACGCACAAAAAAGCCAATGCCTTGTTTATCAATATTCAACACCAGTCACTACCTAAAATAAAACATCACAATCTCATAAAATCACCATGGCTGCTGATGAAGTGGATAACTCGTAAAAGCAAGCCAACAACAGATGCATCAAATCCAAAAATATTCATCCGTCTCTAAACATTAAGAAGCATTTGAAACAAAAGACAGACCAAGTTTGCACACGACCACATACTGCCCAAAAATATTTCTTCAGCGTGGTTGGTGCCCATCTATGACGTTCCTTGTACAACCCATCCAACCAGTCATTCTATCCAAGGTCAAATTTGTCAACGAAGGAAGTCCATCTATCTTCAAAATCAGCTGTTGTGACTGTGTCATAAACCGCTGCTTTCATTGCAGACTTAATCTTCTTATATTCACCATATCAGCTAAATTTTTCAGGAATTTTTTTCATTATATGCCATAAACACCACCTATGACGAGTTGTAGGGAAGACTAGCTCAATGGCATTTTGCATAGCCTTACATTGGTCAGTGACAATACCCGTAGGGGCTTTTCCCTCCATACAATGAAGCCATGTTTGGAAAAGCCAGACAAATGACTCTGTGTCTTCTGCAGAAACCAGACCACTTCCAAGTATTGTTGATTGACCATGGTGATTCACACCAACAAATGCAGTAAAAGGCATGTCATACTTATTGGTCAAATATGTTGTATCAAATGTCAAAACATCTCCAAAATATGCATAAGTAGCTCTACTTCTTGCATCAGCCCAAAACACATTTCTGACATGAAAATCATCATCCATATCTATGGCATAGAAGAAATCTTTGTTTTGCTCCGTCATTCGAGAAAAATAGCTTAGTAAGGCCTTAGCATCGCCTTCTTTCCCAATCGCACGCCTTTATTTGTTGACGTAAATTCTCACGTCTTTTTCACAAAAGGGTATATGCTCATGCCCTCCTCCATCTTTAACGAGAGACACTACAAAAAAAAGAACTGTTTAGCAACCGGCATATTCGGTCGCTAAACTTTCTAAGTCGGTCGCTATTTATGTTAGCGACCGAATTAGAGACCGATTCATGGTGGTAGCTGATAACCTGGTCGCAAAGCTTTTAGAGAACGAAATAATAATTCGGTCGCTAAATGGCGACTGTAATTTCGGTCGCTAAATAATAAAAAATGGTCGCTACACGGTTGGTCGCATTGTTTGGGTAACCTTTTTTAGCGACCGATAATCAGTTGCTAGTTCGGTCGCCAATGTTGGTTACTGTTAACCTATATTAGCGACGGATTTTCGGTCGCTAGACAATCTGTTATTGGTAACTAAAGTTTAGCGACCGAATTATTGGTTTCTAATTCGGTCGCTAAACTGGTTTTTATTAATTTTTTTTAAAATTTAATTTTTAAAATAATAAATTTTTCTGTTTTTCTTTAAAGTTTAGCAAAAATACTAATAAAACACACAAAATTACTAATGAAATATACAATCATAAGAAATAATGAATATATATAAAAAAAAATAATCCAAAGTGTCATACAAGAATCGTTTAAAGTCAAAAATATGAAGAAAAAAAAATCAGTCATGATAAGGGGGAGGTGGAGGAATCCAATCATCCTCAGCGTCCGTACCACCAACGTCTGCTATCTGATCGTCCTCTGCAGTAGCAGCATCAGTAGCTGGCGGCGGAACTGGAGGAGCGACAGCAGGAGGCACAACCGTCAGAGCATCACCCTGAGAAACTGGAGTCTGGATCCTCATCTGCTCCAACACCAGCCGCATGTCTGGCACTGCTCGATGCTCGTCTGCATCAGCTGCTGGTGTGCCTGAGTCAACTGTGCAATCTGGTTCGCCATCTGTTGCTCTCTCTCGCTCTTCTCCCGAAGCTCCGCGTTCAGCTGCGTGATGGTGTCCTGCATTTGGTTGAACTGCTCCTGAGGGACGGTATCGGCGTAGGAAGGAGCAGGCGTGCCAGATGATTAAGCGATAAACTCGCCTCCCAGGTGTCCGAGGCCATACACGTGCCCCTTCTTGTTCCTGCCCCCGACAACCTCCAAATAAATGGCATTATCGTCAACGGAGATAGGGGAGCTGGGGCCATCACCAGTCAAGGCCTCATCTTGTGACTATGAGGCACATGATACGGCATCGTCCTTCTTCTCGTTGAAGCCCACCTACAAAGTATAGTTGAAGAGATTTAGTTAAAATTATAATCAATATTAACAAATCATTTATAATATACAAGTAAACACTAAATTGTTTTTTTGCTTACAGCATAGTTACGGGCCTTGTCGTTGACCCATGTCCCCGACTTCAACTTCTTCATCCTCTCCACCAACTCCATAGCAGTGGGGGCCCGCTGTTTCTGTGCTTTCTTCACAGAAAAATATAATCTTAAATTCATAAGAATAATTAAAAATGAAAACTAATTAAATAGTATAATAAGTCAAAAGTTTAATGTATTACCAGCTCGTCGTAGTGGGCGGCGGCTAATTTAGATTTAGACCCAGGTCCAAGCACATGCGCCACCATCGGAAGCTCGATTACGCCGAGCTGTGGCCTCGGATCTCCTGGAACTTCTCAGTAGCCCGAAGATTGGTCCGTTGCCTCCGATCTCGGGATCCACCCACTTCCCCTTATTCTTACCCTTCCTCAGCTTGTTCATCAGATTCTTCATGACCAGTGAGCCTTTATGCTCAAATATGTCCCTGACGAGACCCTCTAAAGCTACGTCCCACCTATACTCTTTCTGCAACTTACAGTTGTTAGGAAATTCATGCGTGTGTGTATATATATATACATACATACATATATACATATATATATATATAATGTAAATTTAATTTAAATAACTTAATAAATTGTTACCTTAAACTCTTGAAACAACTGATCCCTATGGCCCCTTGGGATGGCCTTCCATGTAGGCCATGGACCATCAAACTTGCGTCGCAGGATCTTCGATATCGAATCAGAAGGGCCTTTCACGGGCAGAAAGCTGCTGCAAAATTAAAGCATTAATAAATGTTATAAATAAATAAAAAAACAAGTAAATAGAAATTAACGATACTTTATATATATTAAAAAATTAAATTAGCTTACTCGTTATCCCCCATGGGGATAAGAAGAATCCTCCTGTCGGATGGACCATGACTCTCCTGTCCCGATGATGATGATGGTCCTGTCATAGGTGTGGATGATGAGGGTGCCGCCTGTGTCCCGACCACATGAGGCTGGGTAGGGGGTGCAACTCCATCACCCTGAGGTGTCCCGGTCCACGAGAGGTCTTTGGTAGGGTGGTCTCGATCTGAAGGCTGTGGGTCGGCCGGAGAAGGGACTCTCGCAGCACGACCTCTGCCACGACCTCCACGACGACCCCTACCTCTAAAGGAATCTGCCATCTGTGTAAAAAATGAAAAGATGATTACACAACAGTGTAAATAATACAAAAATAAATTACCTAAGTAGAATGACATTTACACAATGAATTATGACATAAATAAATTACCTAAGTAGAATCTCCGTCACTAAATTCACCCCCACTCTCATCAGTCTCACTTGATCGGAATGTGCCTTCGCTAGATGCGTCCAACTCGGATTGATCCATTAACTCTCTTTCAACTTCTTACCCATTTCCGGAAATGTCCGCCAGAGAATTAACAATAATGTCCGGCATAATTTGCAACGGTACGTGGGGTCTTGAAAACTCATCATCTTGGTAAGGAGCATCTTTTTCAAGATGGTTGATTACATTATCAGTAATTATACTGCGAGCCTTTATCTTAATAACACCCAACCAGCCTTGATGTCCTTCGGGATATGGCGAGTAATAAACCTGATCTGCCTGTTGTGAAAAAATGAACGGGTCGTACGCCTTATTATACCTTCGAGACAGCCTAACTTGGACAATACCATATTTTTTATCGATTTTTGTCCCTACATCAAGAGTAGGATCAAACCAATCACACTTGAAGATAACTAACTTCATCACGGGGAAACCGGTATAATCGAGTTCAAGGATGTCACTTAGAACCCCATAGAAATCATCCTCTACATTGCCATCAGTGGCTCGCACACAAACACCATAGTTACACGACTGCATTCCTTCATTCCATGTTTTTGTGTTAAATTTATATCCATTTACAATGTAAGTATTCCATGATGTAACCCATCTGTTAGGCCCCCATGCCAAATTTGTCAACAATGGATTTTGAACATTGTTTTATGGATCTAGTACCTAAAAAATCAAATATTATATTATTCTTATACATGCTATATATTTAAGGAGATAAAATGTATTGCAACAAATGAAGATGCTTAACCTACATATTTACTAAACCACGTAGCAAAGTGAGAAGTAATTTCTCGATCAACCTGATCGTTTGAAATGTCAGGTTGGAGATCCCTTAGAAAATTGTCGTACATCCTACATATGGGAGATTAACAGCAGGACGATTAATAATCTTAAATGTCAATTGAAATTATAAAAGACATTGTAGAAACTTACTCTAAATATGGCGCCACCTCTTCACAATTTTGAAGGATATACAGATGAGCAACATTAATGTCACGCTGCTCCAAGAAATATCCTTTTGATTTGCCACTAAATCTACCCGGATAGTTGAATATTGATATAGGAGGACTAGTTGAACTTCCTTCGCCCGAATCAACGTTTCTAGGCATCCTTGTCCTTCTCGTGTTAACTTTGTCCGGATAGTAATAAGAGGCAAAAGTGGAAGTCTCCTCTACTAAGTATGCTTCACAAATGGAAGCCTCCACTCGTGCCTTGTTCTTGACTTTGTGTTTAAGGGAGTGCAGGAACCTATTAAAGAGGGATACATACAAATAATGACTAGTTTTAGGGAAAGCTAAACTACAATTTCGTGTTCGTGAATTTCATATGTATTAAGTAAAATAGTTGATGTTGTTTACCTCTCAAACGGATACATCCAGTGGTATTGGACTGGGCCACCAACTCTTGCTTCGTAAGGTAGATGAACTGGCAGGTGTTCCATGGAATCAAATAAACTCGGCGGGAAGATTTGCTCCAGCTTACGTAACAAAATGGGTATCTTGACTTCCATATCCTTTAATTGATTCACATTTAGTGTTGTCGATGTAAGCCCCCTGAAAAAGTGGCTAAGCTCAACAAGTGGGTTCCAAATTTGCTTCGGTAATGCGTCGAATGCAATTGGAAGTAACCGTTGCATGAACACGTGGCAATCATGACTCTTCATTCCATGTAACTTTGCTTCCTTAATGTCAACACATCTACCTAGATTGGAAGCATACCCATCTGGTAACTTTAGTTCTTTAACCCACTTATAGACGGCCACTTTCTGTGTTTTGCTTAGTGTATAACTTGCCTTCGGTTTGATAAGTCTGCCACGACCACCGTCTTGCAACTCAAGGTCCTTCCGATTACAAATTTCATCCAGATCCAATCGGGCTTTATTTGTATCCTTTGTCCTCCCCTTGATGTCCATCACAGTGTCAAACACATTCAAAAACAGATTCCTCTCAGTATGCATGACATCAATGTTGTGACGGAGTAGCTGCGTCCTCCAATACGGCAACCTCCAAAATATACTTTGTTTTGTCCAATTATGGTTGACGCCATAATCAGGAATATGTTCTCCTTGGGATTCATGGACGAGCGGTAAGTACTGTACTCTGCGCCATACATTAGGACCAGTCAAACGTGGTGGAGGCGGTGTTATCTCCGCACAACGCTTCTTGAATGCATTCTTATTCCGCCTATAAGGATGACCTTCTGGAAGGAATTGACGACGACAATCAAAATATGAGATCTTTCGACTGTTTTTAAGCATGAATGCCTTCGATCGCTCCATACATATTGGGCATCCAAGCTTCCCCGCGGTCATCCAACCCGACATCATACCATAGGCGGGAAAGTCGTTGATCGTCCACATCAAAGCTGCTTTCATTATGAAATTCTGCCTCAAAGATACGTCATATGTCAACACACCATCATTCCACAGCATCGTCAACTCATCTATCAGCGGCTGCAAGTACACATCAATCTTACCTTTTGGATTAGACGGACCCGGAATTATGACTGTTAGGAACATAAACTCCCGCTTCATGCACATCCCCGGGGGAAGATTGTACGGAGTCAGGATAACCGGTCAACAAGAGTATGCTTTTCCAGACTGCCCAAAAGGATTAAATCCATCAGTAGATAACCCCAATCGGACATTCCGAGGGTCCTGCGAAAATGCCATATGAACCCTATCAAAATGCTTCCAAGCTTCTCCATCAGATGGATGACACAAGACATCTTGCTCCCTCTCATGCTCACTATGCCACCTCATGTGAGCTGCAGTGGCCATCGAAGAGTACAATCTTGTAAGTCTTGGCACGAGCGGAAAGTACCACATCTTTTTTAGCGACCTCTTCTTCTCAATGCCCATCCTAGTGGTTGTCTTATACCGATCCGTACCACAAAATCAACAACATGTTATGCTTTCCGTCGAATCATCCTTATAGTACAACATACATCCATTCGGGCAACAATCAATTTTCAAACACCCCAGACCCAAATTTTCCACAGACTTCTTAGCATGATAAAAACTAGTAGGCATCCGATTGTCTTCTAGAAATGCCTTGGACACTGACCTGGTGAGGCGATTAAAACAGCCTTCTTGCATATTGTAGTCAGATTTGATACTCAACCATTCCATGCACATCGAAAACTCCGTGTACTCCCGACATCCTTCCCACAATGGAGATCGTGCAACACTCAACATATCATAGAATCTTTGAGCTTCGGGATTCAGATTCTCCTTTATGTATTGGGAACCTATTCCACCATCTTCTCCCCCATCTTCTTCTAGTACAACACCAACCGATGGTCCAGCATGATGCATTATCATCTGCTCATATGGATTCAATTCTTCCTTCCGGTCACCACTTCCATAGTACGAACCTTCAAACACAATCGGGTTTAAATCAGGCAACGTCTCACCATGGTTAGTCCACCAATAGTAATCAGGCATGAAGCCCTTCTCATAAAGATCGGCTACAACTCCATCCACGATTTTGAAAGATTGACACTTGCATCTTTTGCAAGGACACCTCAAATGATCACCGCCCAGCCGTATAAATCTCTCCTGGCTAACAACAAACTCTATAAACTCACCCACTCCAACTCTATACTCTTCCCTAAGACGTTTATTCCGATCCAACCTATGATACATCCATTTCCGATTCTCCGGAATATCCATTGCTGGCAATTAAATAGCCTGACCAATCCTACAATAACACTTATATATTACGGTGCATTCCAATAACTCCATCAATCTCGTTCTTATGACAAGGTATGAACCTATCCCATTCGAGAAGAAACCTTTACCACACTCGGCTAATAATAGTTATTCCCATATTCAAATACCTTATACTTGACAAAATTTTGGCAGCATTTCCCATCGGTCTCCAAGTACACGACTCGAGCACGGTGAGAATCACCGCGATCAAGTATGCACCAGGAGAACAAAAGGAAATGCATCAGACCGAGATTTCAACAAGTATATAAGGCATTTGAACATTGAAATGACTATTGTACGAGTGTGAAAAAGGTTTTTTCCCAAACTGTCCCACTTGGACAATTCAAGATTCAATGCAATGAGCATGTGTGCCCTGAGAAGGTACGCATGCTCATTAATATTGAATCTCAAATAGGAAACTAAGGCTTTCGTAACTTAATAATTAACTCTAGCAGAAAATAAAACCATTGACTTATAAGGATTGCAGCATACTTCAACAAATATATATTGAAGCATATTTCAATACAAACTTAGATAAATTATAGTAGCAAACATCCTATTGAGCTCCGCTCTCCACTAACAAGTAACACATAATTGTCAAACACATGCATAACTTCTAAATTAGCAACACACAACAAGCATCCCGCCTTTTTGACAGGATCACATCCTATTGAGCTCTGCTCTCCACTAAGGCTATTCTAACTCATTAACCATAACAGAAGATACAAATTTAACTCTATATACATAGCACAATTTTAGCGACAAAAACGCTAATAAGGACATAAAAATGGCAATCAAGGCACAAAATTGACACATCCATCCTATTGAGCTCTGCTCTCCACTAACAAACAACATATAAAGTTTACAACCACATGCATCAATTTTAATCTGCCAGTAAACAACCAGCATCCTACTGAGCTCAACTCTCCACTAACAAACAACATATTCAATTGCAACCACATGCATCATTTCTAATCTACCAGAACACAACCAGAATCCTATTGAGCTCAGCTCTTCACTAATAATCAACAAATCAATTTAAAGTCTTCAAGAACCACTAGCAACAAAGAAAAAGATAGAGTATTTGACCTACCTCAACTCCAAGCAACTAGTGAAAATGGGTGATGACTAGAGCGGTTGTCAATCGACAAAGAAAACTGTAAGAAAAAATAATAACATCATCAAAGGCTCTTGTGATAAAAGTATAAACTTGGAAATCATTAACCTACTTGCACACTTGCCACTCATGAAAGTATAAACAAAACACTTTCATTACATATTAGTACCATAGCTTGTTTAAGCCGGGCATTGTTTTAGTGGCAAAGCAATAAAAACTTAGATAAAATATTGTAGCAAACATCCTATTGAGCTCCGTTCTCCACTAACAAGTAACACATAATTGCCAAACACATGCATAACTTCTAAATTATCAGCACACAACCAGCATCCTGCCTTTCGGACAGGATCACATCCTATTGAGCTCCGCTCTCCACTAACAAATAACACATAATGGCAAACACATGCATAAATGATAAATTATCAGCACACAAATCCTATCGAGCTCTGCTCTCAACTAACAGACAACACAACTTGACATTACACATTACAGATACCACACAAATCAAGGCATAATAAAGGTGTAGTTAACTTACCTCAGCTCCCAACAAAGAATGAAAATAGTGACAAAGATCAAGGAGTGCTGCAAGTGATTAAATTCAACAGCCTGTTAAAAAATATATGATTGATTTCAATTCACAAGTTTATGGTAAATATATATTGAATAAAATTGTTTCCCACCAACAGTTCAACATTCCAGAAGCAAGCACAAGATTAATTTTTCAAAGCACTAATCATTTAACTAGCTACAAATAAATCACAACAAACTACAACGTGGGTAGTAAGGACACATAGGAACATGTGGAAACCGAGAAACTTATAAGACGTCAAACCATTTCCCATTATTTTCTAGTTGGATCTCTTTATGCTTGGCTAAATGATCATCACAATTTTGTATGGTCAATAAGCCACAATGTTGGTGTCCTGTTTTAGTGAAAGGGAAGCTAATATTGCCACGATATCCACAATAAAATGAATGTGGACATTCTCCTTGATACCCTTTCCCATCTCCAGCCACAAATAGAAGTTGCATAAGTTGACAAACCGAAAGGAAGTGATATTTATAAAGTGGAGACATCCTAATTTCTCACTACGAGAAAAATCAATTGGAACCAAACAACAATTTCATTCTCCAAAGCAAATTTATCTTATTTGGTTCTTTCTCATTCTTCATAATGTAACACCAACTTGAATTACTTGATAAACCATTTGAGTTTGAAAATGACATTGAATACTAGTTGAAATGAAATTCATGGAAGATAGAGGTGTTAGATGAGCTAGATAGCCATGTAAAGAATTAATTTTCTCCTATTGACTAGCAGCAGAAAGACTTTGACTTTTGGACTCTATTCTTTCTCTTACATTATATCAATTTCTCTTGGAAGCTTGTTAAACCATCTAAATACCCCCCCCCCCCCCAAGCACATGCAATTGCAGTGTCCCCTCTAACAGATATGTACCTAAATAGTGAAACAAGTGGCCTGCTACTGCTAGTTATATGTTATGTAAGGTTTGGTAATTTCTTCTAATTGAAAGTGTGCCTAATAAAACAAACAGAGTGAAAGATGAAAGCACTAAACAAAAAAGTAAGGAGAAGGGGTGTACCCTGATGGTGGTGGCGGCGGTTCGGTGGTGGAGCTGTAACCAAACAACCCTGGAATGTGGAATAAATAAAAAAAATATAAGTGAAAGAGGGAGACAGAGATGAATCGAGAGAGAGGGATGGAAGCGTACCTTGGTCTTACAGTGGTGGCGGCGAAGCCGCGAACAGTGACCGTAAAAGGGTGGTTGTGGTGAGGGAGGGACAACAGAGAGAGGGAGATAATGAGGGAAGGAGGGGGCCGTAAAAGGGACGGCAAAAGGAGGGGCTTGTAGTGGTGATCGTGGCGGTGCGAATGGTGGCCGTAGAAGGGAGGAACTATGGTGGCTGGAGAGGAGCTGGAGGAGGTGGTGGCCGGAGCTGCGTGTGAGAGAGAAGAGAAGAAAATAGAGAAATGGGGGAAGAGAGGAAGGAAATCGCGATTTAGGGATTTTAGTTTTAGCAACCGAATTATTCGGTCGCTAAATCGGTCGCTAAATGGGCTAATTTGAAATTTGAATTCATAAATTTAGCGACCGATTTAAAATTCGGTCGCTAACACGCTCTATTTTAATTTTTTACGCGTCGTTTAGCAACTGATTTAATATCGGTCGCAAATATAAATAAAATTTAACCGTTGCATTTAACTCGGTCGCCATTTCGGTCGCTAAAAAGTCATAAATTTTTTACTTTTACTTTCCTTTATTTTGCGACCGAAATAGAGACCGATAACTCTACTATGCTCTATTTCGGTCGCAATATCAACTCTAATCAGTGTGTGATTTAGATCCTACAATCGGTCGCCATTTGGGTCGCAAATAGCAGCCAACAAATTCGGTCACTATTTTCGGTCGCTAAATAAACTTTTTTTTTGTAGTGAGACTGAAAAGTCTTATTAATCCTCACTCTTGCATCATCATTGATTTGGATTCTTCTTTTTACATGGAGGTTCATTTTCTTGTTAGCCTTGAACAACCTTGCCTATGTAGGGATGATCTCATGAGAATGGTTGGGTTCAAATTTATTAATGTACCACAGTCCATCTTTTCCCAACTTAATAGTAATTTTTGCCGGACAATTCTTCACCTTAGTCGGACGTGTCATCAACGTACAAGGAATTTCCGACACTCGGGACCCCTCTCTTGAACATACTAGAATTAAGTAGCTAATCTGCCCATCCTCTCCTTTTCTTGATGTTCTAGTCTTCCAACCAAAACCCTTTCTTAAAGCATACTCGTGATAAAATGATTTAACGTCCTCTATGGAAGAAAAGCACATCCCAGTTGCAGGCTCCCACTTTTCTTGATCATCATTAACAATGTCAACTCCATTTGCTTTGCTATCACCACCACCATAGTCCACATAATCATTTGAAGTATCCATGTATATCCAATTGTGGATGCCACACTAAAACTGCACAAATTAGATCTTTCATAAGTAATGTCACAAAACAATCATGGATTCACTAGCTTCTCATATGAATTAATGTTGACAAACTAAAATTCACTTTAACCCACACAACTAAGCTGCATGTTAGAGTATGCACCATGCTAACCTTCCCTAATATAGAAAATCTTAACAATGCATTATTATAACTTATAACATGTTAGTTAATTAAATATATTCAGCATAACATATAACAGGACCAAAAGTAATTAGAAGTAACAAAATCACATCAGAAGCACTAAGTAAAAACCAAGCAATTTATTACATCGAAAAGGTAAAAACAATGTTTTTCCAAAGACTGAGTAGCATAACACCTCTGAATTGCTATGTACCTAAAAAATACACAAATCTATAGTCCTTGAATTAAAATCAAGCAAAGGTGCACTTCCCCAAGAAAGAAGAAATGGGTAGAGTTTAGAAAAAGCAGTGGAAAGTATAGGGTGTTACTGCACATGTATTGAGTATCTACCTATTGCATCTAACTACTTCAAGTTTGAAGACAATGCATCAACAAACCAATGACACATGCACATTGACCTTGCTGCTGATTAATATTATGTGTCTGATAAGTGTGTCCCAGATTCTGGTGTTTTAGTTAAAGCCCTCAAATTTAAACACACAATTATAGATTAGGGGAACATATAATAGCCATAGTGTCATCGATTAATGTTGACAAACTAAGCTTCATCATTATAACTACAAAGCACAAAGGCTGGAACTATAAAATAGTAAAGTAAAACATGAACCACCAAACTTGGAAAATCTTCCACACCAGCGAAAACAACCACCCAAAACTGCTTTCCAATCATACTTTCCATTACATAGTATCCTCCTCCAACCAACTTGAGATGCACATTGTTATAAGATCAATTTACCAGGATTATAAAAACCATCATTGCATCCTCAGTCCTTCTTTCATGAACAAGAAAAGTGCTTTCAACGAAAAAGTGCATTTTACACTGTCATACTACTAAACAGTACAAATCATAACATTATTCCATCAGCAGAAAAAAAAAGAGGTTTCTAACATTCACTCATTACTTGCCACTCTATATAACTCTACAATATAAAGAACATAAAATGGAGCTCAAAGGATCTAAAGTTCAGTTGAAAGGAGAGAAGAAAGTTACCTTTGCTATGGAGAACCCACTTCACACCTCAAGCACCGTCCTGCTGCTCGATTGTGAAGACCAAGACAGTGGTGAACTCACAACCCTCCTCCCTCTGTGCTCTGCTCCTCCTTCCCTCTTTCGTCACTTCTGCACACAGGCAGAGACCAGATAGGCGTGAAAATGAACTTGATTACAAGCTATGGTGAAAAGGGAAGGTAACTTTGCTATGTCCTCTGAAGGAAGAAGCTCACTTCACTGACAGACCAAGTGCCAAGGTCGTCACCCTCGTGAGGAGTGTTTCAGCAACAGAAAAACAAGCATGGGTAGCAAAGGAACAAAGGGAAAGAGAAGGAAATCGTTGAGGCGCCATTTACAAAGCTGAGGCAGTAAATGACCTAATGAAAAAAGAGGGAAATGTGTAACTGTAGCAAACTGAAGCACATGAGGGGAGGAAGCGCAAAACACTAACAAGCTACTGTAGTTATACGATGTCAACGTAGATGTCTGAAAAATTGTGTCAACTTAGCATTTCTGATTTTTTATGGATGACTCTAATGTAGTTGGTGAATTTTACCTTTTCAGACTCTGATGTTGATTTTTTTAAAAAAATATTTCTTCATTTCTATTTCCTAGCACACAAAAATGATATAAAACTAATTAGATATTTAATAACTAATTAAAATTAAAACAAAACCATACATTTTTCAACTCTACCAAGCATAATATCCTAACGTATAAAGCATAATTAAAGTGATAGAAATTAGAAACTAGAACAGTAAAACCCATTAAAAAATTAGAAGAAAAAAGAGAGCAATGACCCTGTAGCCCGTGTCTTCCCTTCCCAACTTTCCTCAGACTCTTTGCTCTCTGTTACACTATTTCTTTGGTGAGACTGAGTATTCACTACAACAGAAATGACTTATAATAGCAATTATTTAATAGCATTTGTTAAGCGGAACTGCTATTAAAAATTGTAGTGCCCTTTTAATAGTGTTTCCTAAAATAAGTGTTATTAAAGAGTGCACCTAAGATAGTGTTTTTTTGTGGAACCGCTATCTTTTCTAATTTGAAATAAATAAATAAAATCAACTTTTAATAGCATTTGTTTTAGGAAATGCTATTAAAAGATAAACTTTAGATAGCGTTCATAGTTAGAAACGCTATCTTAGGTGAATTTTAGATAGCGTTTAAAGTTTGAAACGCTATCTTAGGTGAGTTATAAAACTACCCGCGCGCGCGTATACCCTAACATGCTCAGTTTCTATAACACGGACAGAGCACCACTATCGTAGCTAGGGCAAATTTTCTTTCTCTTCCTTCTTCCCCTCTCACCCAAACTCTACTCCCTCTCTAGAAGCCGACAGCCACCACCACCCTTTCACGGTGGTTTCCGCCCACAATTGACAAAAAGGATCTCAAATATCTGAACTCCTCTCAACCTCCTCTCTCTTTTGGTCTAATTGGATTTTTCATACGCCCCCATTGCTCCGCCACTCATCGCCACCCGTCGCTGCGCCGGAGCACGCCGACGCTGCCACCATTCGTATTCTTATTTTTGTGAGTTATTCTCCCTCCCTTATCACCTTCCTTACAAATTTCCCTCTCCGTGGCCTCATGCTCTGCCGGTTTCTGATTTCTCTGTTTCTAGGTCTTTTGCAGAAAGGCAACTTTTCTTTCTGCATCAGGAGTTTTCACATTCCTGGTAAAATATGACACTCATTGCTCATGATACGAAAGAAGCTTGCCGTCTGAAATTGATTAAAATGTTTTCCCATGTGGAGTTCATTACATTATATACTTGCTATAACTTAGTGAAATGTGATACCTTCTGTCATTAAAGATGTAGGCAGCATGCCACTAGGTTAAGGCAAAACTCTGTTGTTAGTGTCTTTTACCTGAATTTGACTGGAGTCACGGAATACCAAGCATACTTACTCGAAACCTCATGGGAGGTCCAGGAGAATATAATTTACTCCAAATTTTATAATCGATGTTATTTTGGGTTGGTCATCCATTAAAATGGCATTGGCCTATAATTGTTTGGTTGAATTTAGTCTTCCCAATAGTTTTATGCTCTAAGACTGATGTTGATATCTTGTATAATTTTTTTCCTGCATTTCTTAGGTTCTATTTATTTGTCTTTGTGCTTGACAAAGGATCTCACTATTTTGTTTATTAGGTACACTTCATAATTCCAACTCAGTTTCCAAAGCAACAGCCGGCTCTTATGCTTCAAAGTTCACAAGTTATATTTGTTTTCAAGACATTTTTGTTTAAAATATAAGGTTGAGTATGATTTACTATACAGAAATGTAGACTACAGATAAAGAAGCTGCTTATGGTGCATTTTACTCATGCTGCTTCAAAACTTCAGATGCTTAACACTGAATTCTTTAAATTATATAGTTAATGTACAGAAGCTTGTTAACATGATTGTTTGGTTTAGTTTTTATATGGCTTCTATAGTCTTTTGTTGGATAATGAGGAAAGGTCTACACTCTATTAGATTCCTGTACTCAGTTGATGATTTGATATGTTTAGTTGGCATATCCATGTTTAGATTTTTACTAGAGGTTAAAGTACTTAAACTTCATGTTAGGGTGTAGAACTAGAAATATTTTTGCTCTGTTGCATCAGAGAAAGCATTGTACTTAAGTTTGAATTGTTAACATGGAAATGTTCTAACCCTCCCTTATATTAGGAGCTTCTACATTTTTAGGCAATACATGTTTTTAATCGGTTATCAATGCTATAATCTCAGTTAGAAGTTCTTTCATGTTATTTTGTAGCATTTTGATATGTTTATTTATCAGAAAGGACAAGAGTTTTGAGTATCATGTAAAAATATTTGATTGGATATGATGTGTAAGTATTTTACTTATAGAGCCAGTAAAAAAAATGACAGCTTATATGACATTTTAAAATATCTAAGTCACATCATATAGAATTGGTTAAGTTCATTGGATTTTTTCAGTTCAATGTGCAAATTAAACATACATCATTTTCATATCTGTCAAAATATCTCATTTATGGACATATGGCAGAAGATGATTTGCACTGCCATTTAAATCATCCACCCACCCACATGAATAATATATACTCACTAAGATACTTATGTAGTTCTGTTCACTTTCTACATGCACTAAACCAATTAAAACTTGTTCATAAAAAAAAAACCAATTAAAACTTACTAAATGTGGCCCTATTCAAGCTCTTTCCTCTTTCTCCCCTCTATCTTTATTCTTTCCCCTCTCTTTTGCTGAGATAGATTATATCGTCCCAAAAATGCTAAACCAAGCCTCGGGGGTAAGGAATGTTGAATATCCTGGCATAAGAATCAAGAAGAAAACACAAAGATCCCTTAAGAATAGGCAAGTTGACATAATTTATAGTTCCGAGCTCAAATGTAGAGTGCAAAAGGAAGATTTTCATCCCATATACATTATCATCTTGGGATATACAAAATTCTTTATCCCTAGATTCCTATGTAAGGAAAAATACTATTTGGAGGGGTAAGCGCGTGATAATATCCGAAAGATTTGTAGCCATCAAGCCTGTTTCCAACTCGACTTCCTAAGATCCATTCTCATTCCTTCTATCATATCTTTAAATGGCTGCATGGAAACAAATAATGATTTTGAATTTCTTGAGATGAGATGAGCTGAAGATGGGTTTTGAATTTCTTGAAAATAATGATTTTCAAGTAGAGCCGATCATGCTTTACACTCTTTTACAGGGAATCTGCATATCTGCCTCACAAACCAAGGAAGACCTTGAATTCTACCATTCTAGTGTTGGTTTGCTTTAGCTTGGCATTGCTACTTTGCTTTCTATCATTCCCCACCCACAAAGGATTTCTTCTACCAGGTATTTGTTTTTTTTAATCCTTTAGTTGTAGCATCTTCCGGTAATGCTAGTGTTGATTTTGTTATCCGGTGATGTTTTATATTTTGCATCAATTAATATTATGTTAATGTCCAATGATGTTTTACTTGTGTGTCTAATTTTTTTTTGTAGGTAAATGGGATCTTCCAATAATGCTAGTGCTGCCAAAGTGACGCGACGTGGGCCAACTGTTATGAAGGCGGTCATCCGCGCTAGGAGTAAAGGACAAAAATTTGAGGTAATTTACTTACTAATCTAAGGATTTCATTATGTTGTTTGATATCTAGATTTAATTACTTTATTATTTTTATTAGATTGAATGGAATTATTTGGACCAACCAATTCGTGCCAATGGAAAAATATTGAAGAGTTACATTGGGGCCGTTGTTCGGCAAACGGTCCCAATTATCTGTTCTAATTGGAAGGATGAAGCTTTGGATGCTTTCAAAGAGAACATATGGGCTGATGTACAGGTAATTATTATAATTTGTGAATTATATTGTAAACTATGTAAACATACTTACTTTGACACGTTGTTTATATTGTTTTGCAGATGTCTTTTAATGTTGATGAATCTCGAAAAAAATTTGTACTTCAGGAAGCCGGTAACCTACATCGGGCATTCAGAACTAGATTGACAAGAAAATTTCTAAGAGATGCTAACGGGAGTATCAACGAGGAACCTCCATCACAATATGCACACATATCAAGGGATGAGTGGGTAGATTTTGTAGCAATACGCACAAGAGATGCACGATTCCTGGTATGTTTAATATCACGTTAGTCCTTATAATTATATATATACATATGACATTAACCATGTATTAATATTACTTATATGTGTCATAATAGAAATTAAGCAATGAAAATCGCACGAGAGCGTTAGATCCTGCATGCCCTTACAAAGCATCACGTAAGGGGTATGCTGACATTGAGGATGAATTGGTATGTATATATATAATTAACTGCATGCGTGGTAAATATGACTTTTAAAATGTTTGGTTAATATATATTATCTCAATATACAGCTACAGGAGGTAGGGCCAGAAGTTAAAAAAAATTAAACGCCATATTGTGTGGAGGAAAGCCCGCGAGAACAAGGCGGGTGTAATTGACAACAAAAATACGCAGAATGTGTGGAATAAATGTGTAAGTAGAATAACGTTTACATTTCCATTTGTTATTTTCTTATGACAATATATAATAATGTTACCATTTGCATTTCACCAATAACTATGTGTCAGGAGGAACTGTCACAGTCTGCAACAGAGGGAGAGATACAAGATTATGGTCGCCAAGATATTCTTGCTAAAGCCCTAGGTGTGCCAGAGAACCCTGGTCATGTTAAGGGTTTGGGTTTTGGTGTCTCTCAAAGAGACTACTTCCCACCTGAAGGTCGTGCAAAACATAAATGTGAAACGAAAAGGTGGGAGACATTGGTGGCTCAACTCTCAGAAAGATTGAACAATTTGGAAGATAAGCTGGAAAAAAAAGGAGGATGGGGAGAGGCAGGCTAATTTCACAGCCCCAAGCGTCAAAGATAGTTGCACTCTAGCATCTGCCATCAAGCTTCCAGAGGTAATGCATGCTTTTTTTTTACTAGTATTGCACTCACAGTTAAATACATTCAATTGGATGCCTTAATTCACAGCTTATTCTTCTATCATTGGATTAGGGTGTCAACTTATGTCATCTATATTTATCAACCCCAACCCATCGTATGGTTGGTATGGGTAAAGTATATAATGAGCCGGGTGTTACACTGCACACCGAACCACTACCCCTTAACCATGTGAAAGTTGGAGTTGATGTTGCAACTGAGGGGGATGCGCCATTGTCGGTACCTATTGATGATGCAGATGTAATGACAATAAGAGATGCAATAGGTACTTATGTGGCATGGCCAATTGATCTCGTGGTTGTAATTAATATGGTATGTAATTGGATTTTTCCACCTTGTCATATACGGCATATATTTATTACATTAGTTTATCACTAACTGGCATATTGAAATGCAAAATTTCCAAGCACCTGCAAAATCTAAAGGCAATGGCAGAGTGTCTGAACATACAAAGGAGTCAATTACAACCCCGATAAAGAAAGGAGGTAAATCTGAGGCCAACCCTCCTACAGCTGGTTCAAATAACATTTCTCTGGAATATTTCAATTTTCTTAAAATACATGAACGAAAGAATATGAAAATTGATGACCCATTGGACATAGAGATAGAACAAAATATTTTTGGTGATCATATCATTGATAGAATTAATGTTGAAAATATCAGAGAAATTGTAAATCATGAATGGGTATCTGCCTCCGTTATTTCCGTATATATCAGGTACTAAATCAGGCTTAAAGTGTACAATATTTTTTTAGTCTTTCCATTTAAATATTGATGTCATTGGTGTAATCCATTTTTATATTTTAATTGAAGGTATTTGTATGAAGAATTTTTGCTTCCAAAGGAAAGAATGAGGAGGTTTTTGTTCTTGTCCCCACACCAAACAGATACATACGGCTTCTTCAGGGGGGATTCACAGACAAAGTATATAGCTGACCGCTTTGCAACTACAGAAAGAGAATATCAGCCCTTGTTTCTAGCGCCGTGCAATGTTGGGTGAGTCACTTATCCTATAGGACTTAATTCACAATAATGAATTATATAAAAGTCGAGGTGCTTAGGATTTGTTATCTTAACATTTTTGTAGGAATCATTGGATGCTGTTAGCGATAAATAATGTTGAAGAGATTGTTTACTATCTGGATTCCTTGCATGTTGATCCTAGGAATCGCCCAGAATTAAAGAATTTGTTCAATAAGTAAGCATGCTTTTATTTTTCTGATTTTCTATGATTCTGTCGAATGGCTTCCATGGTAGATACATGTTGCAAGTTGTCATGGTCCTAATGTGCTCTTGATTTTTGACATTAGAATAACTGTGTTGAATTGGCATATACTGGGTTGTGGTCATTGTGGGCAACGGAACCTTCATTTTGTATTTAGATGTTACCATTGAGAATTTTTGTTGGAAAATCCATGCGTGTGTTTGTGATGATTGAAAATATGTTTCTTAATGAAGTCTGTTTGATTTTGTGATTAGTGCTTTGCAAGTTTATCGCGCACGTAGCGGAGCTAAGGTGCCTCGTTTAAAAGCAACCAACATTAAATGGATTCGGATAGAGGTATATTTACAAAAACTTAATGAGCAATTAGTTAAAAAAAACTATATTGATTTACTATTTTATTTTTTATAGTGCCCAAGACAACCCAACAATACAGATTGTGGGTATTATGTCATGCGTTTCATGAAGGAAATTATCTTACAGAACCAAGTTAAAATACCAATGGCGGTATGTAGTTTCAGTGCTTGTTGTTTACTTAGCTTTTAATTGTGAATGTTCAAATGTTTTAGCAATTGTAACTTAATTTATTTAATTTTTATGTCGCAGTACTTCCCTGACTTCAAATGCTTCACATACTCCACTGCTCAACTATCTGAAGTCAAGGAAGATTGGTGTCGCTATATTGTTGAAAAGTTTATTTGATTACACTTGTTATATATGGTCTAAACTTTGTGTTGTGTTATATGCATGGTTTGGTACAAGTAACTTAGGTGTCTGAGTTTTATTTGTTATCCATAATTTGGATTGTGCTTCAATTCTTTGTGTAAACCTTCTGTTTTTTATGAACACGCAGGATGGAGGTAAAGTTAAGAAATAGATAAACTAAAAAAAAGGGAATAGATAGCATTTGCTAAGATAACGCTACCTAAAGGCATGCTTTTAGATAGCGTTTGTTTTAACAAATGCTATCTAAAGGCAACTTTAGATAACATTTGTAAAAACAAACGCTATCTAAAGTCACAGATGACCTTCCAATGATGCCAGAAAACACACACTAAAGATAACGTTTTGTAAATACGCGGAAACGCTATCTAAGGTCATCTTTTAATAGCGCTTTTTAAATGATATCTTTGCTAATTACTTTTAATAATGGTGATATAGATAACGCTTAAAAATGCTATTAAAAGGTATCCGAAAATACTATCTAAAACATTTTCTGTTGTAGTGATTGTTTTGCATTTGAGAAAATGCAATTGAAATTGAAATCACGTGATTGTGTGAGCAGAGTCAGTGACTACCGTGAGTGTGTGTGTTTAATGATTAACAAGTAAAGAGTGGACTGAGTGTCCAGTGTGTGATAGTGACTGCTAGGTAAAGAGACAAAGTGTCGGTAATACCTTTGTAAAATTGAAATTTAAAACAAACTGAAATCCCTCAAAGGAGTACAAATTCATTCTCTCTTTTATCTCTTATGATTTAACTATATTGACTGAAAAAGAAATTATCTCATGGGGCAATACCAATGTTTTTTTGGGGGCAAAAACAAAATTTGTTAAGGATGTATATGTAAAATAAAATATGCCTTGTGAGGGCAATTGCCCCTTCCTGTCCAACATGCATCCGCCAATGATCACACAAGACTTTTTTTTTATCACAAAATAGTATTTTAAAATCCTTCAAAATCTTAATTGATAGGATTGTTGGAATCTTAATGTATTTTATGAATTTCATTTTCTTTGGGTGTCTATGTTATTAACACGTATATGACATTGATAATAAAATTATTGTATTTTGAAATGTAAGAATTCTTGATTGTTAAAACATCGAAGTTCTTTGAATCTTTGGTTCTCTCTCCTTTCATTCTACTCTAATTTAACATTCAAGTATCGTTCATCCCACACTTAAGTGCTGTTTAAAGCATCAAAACTTTTTGCAGCAAAGGTAATTGGTTTCTACTAAATTGGTTTTTACACCAACTTAAAATTAAAATTGGTTTCTAATTCCTCTCTATGTTCAACCACTCATAATGAATATGTCAGAATTCATATGTGTACAAATAGATAAAAAAACAAAATTAATTAGACTTCGACATGGGATCATAGTACACAACATGGTAATTTGTATGCCTCCAAAAATTTTATTTGATATCTTGCGGCATTCTTTTTCAAGAAACGCCAAACCTGACTTGTGGCTTGGATCAGACAAACAATTCCTAATCACATCTCTCTCGTTAGGTATAATTTCATATGTATATTATGTGTTGTTTTTCAATGATAATATGACATGTATAATAGTTGTTATACATATATGCTTCCATTGATGAATTATTATACATGTACTATTGTCATTGAAAAACAGCACATGGTATACCTATGAAATTGTACATAACCTAAGTCTTGTCCTATATTTATTATAAAGTATATTATGGTAGGAGTTTCTTTGGTTAGTGATGCTGGGTTTCCCTCTTTGGAAGTAGAGAAAAAATAGTAAATAGAAAGAAAGAACATACAAGAGAGATCCAAGGAAACCAATGAATAAGAAAATGAGAAATTTTCTCCTTCATGCATGGCCATCTATTTGTTACGAAAGTTGGCTATAAAAGCCATTGCATGCATTCATTTGTGGCATCCCCGAAGAAAACCAAAACATATAGTTTTGAGAGAAAAGAAAACCTCACTTATGTGAGAGAGATAATTCTTTTGAGAAAAATCAAGAGTGTTTAGCCACCAATATTTTGGTGAGATTATTGCTATTATTATTGTAATCCTATTATTTTTTTTATAATGGAAGATATTGTTGTTATTGTCTGATTGTGATTACACAAAGTACGGGAAAATACAAATCCTGCGATAATAAATTATCCATTGGCCTTGTATTAGGTGATTTTATTTGTTATCTTTCCCAACAAGTGGATCAAGAGCATCGGTTCATTACACAGTTTAACTTGTGTTATTCACAATGGACGAGTCAACCTCCATAGCATCCGTAACAATGATTAAGTTAACCTCTTCAAACTACTCCATTTGGAAGCCCGGAATGGAAGACATCCTCTAATGCAAAGATCTGTACCAGCCAGTGTTGTGAAAACTGAACCGGACCGGCCGGTTCAATCGGGAACCGGCTGTGCCCGTGGTTGGGTTTGGCTAAGAGAACCGATTGTCCCGAAAAATCCGGAAAGAACCGGAAAAACCGCTTGAACCGGATTAAAACCGAAGGAACCAGAGAACCGGATCCGGTTAAGAAGAACCGGGCGGTTACTGAAAAAGTTTAGAAGAAGAAGAAGATGTTCTGTCGTTCTCGTGTACTGTTCCAGCTTTCATTTGTGGTGCATAGATGAAAATAAGAAGAAACCAGCTTTAATTTGCAGCACATAGATGAAAAGAAGAAGACTATTGTGTGGTATTGCAGCGCATAGATGAAAAGGAAAAATTGAAAAAACATGCTCTTGTGCGGCGTAAGTGATAAAAGTAAAACTGATAGAACGTGAAAATGAAGGCCATATGGGCTTTAGGGTTTGTGCTATTTTATTATTGGATTTGGGCTTAAAAAAAATCTCAATGATTTGGGCTCAATAATAAATTAAATAATCAAGTATAATTTTTTTCTTTTATCTCAATAATAAATTAAAGATATATAGGACTTATTTGAGAGCTTAGACTTTAGCTTAAGTTTATCGTCCATTGATCAAGTGATTTTATCATAATGAATTGAGTTATAATATTTTTTTATAATTTTTTATGTGCACATATATTTTTATACTTATATTTATTTATTTTTTAATTAATTTATTTATTTATTAGTCACCCAGTTCACCATTGGTCGAACCAGTTGAACCAATTGAACCATGACCCGAAGCTGTTGCCGGTTCGATCTCCGGTCCGGTTTTTAAAACATTGATACCAGCCTTTGTAAAATAAAGGGACGAAGCCAAACGGCAAGTCTGATGATGACTAGAATTTGATGAACGGGAAAACTGTCAGACAAATTCGACAATGGATAGATCAGAGTGTTTTCATCATGTGGCACAAGAAATAGTTGCATACACGTTATGGACGAACCTAGAAACCTTGTACGAGAGAAAGACGGTCCATAATGAAGCCTCTACTATTCGACGATTAGTGAACCTCGAGTATAGAGAGACCCAGAGTGTTTCTGAACACTTGAGCGATTTCCAGGGATTGGTGAATCAACTCACCAATATGAAGATAGTGCTTGACGACTAATTGCAAGCATTGCTACTTCTCAGTTCCTTGCCAGACAATTAGGTCACACTTGTGGTTTCGTTAAGTAACTCAGCACCACAAGGTGTTCTGACATTGGACGTTGTAAAAGATAGCATGTTCAATGAAGAATCAAGAAGGAAGGAATAAGGAATGCCAACAGAGTTGGAGGTGCTTGCCACATAGTATCGTGGAAGAAGCAACAACAAAAAGTTCAATGCTAGAGACAAGTCAAGGGGTAAGTCAAGAGGCAAATTCAAAGGAAGGTCGAGGACAAGACGAGACGTAGAATATTACTACTGTCACGAGAAAGGCCACATGAAGGGAGAATGCAGGAAGTTTAAAAGGGAGCAACAAGAGAATGGTGATGTAAGTAACGTAGCCGCTACCATTCTGGTGCATCATTTCACGTAACCTCCCGAAGAGATTTCTTTACCTCATATAGAAGTGGAGATTTTGATCATGTGAGGATGGGGAATGATAATAGATCCAAGATTGTGGGAAAAGGAGATGTTTCCCTAGAAACAAACACCGGTTGTCGCCTAACTTTGAAAAATGTGAGACCTGTTCCTGACATGCGTCTCAATCTAATATCCACATGCCTACTAGACGAAGAAGGGTATACTAGTGTGTTTGGGGATAGGAAATAGAAGCTAACACAAAGTTCCCTGGTGATAGCACGAGGCAAGAAAGTAAGCACTCTTTATATGACAGAAGACAAAGTCAATAATGGGTGTGTTAATGCTCTCGGAGAAGACTCCTCAGTCGAGCTATGGCATAAACGGCTAGGACATATGAGTGAAAAGGGCTTCAAATTCTAGCCAAAAGAGATACCTTGGCAGGTGTGAAAGGATCGAAAATGTCTCTTAAGCCATGTACACAATGCTTGGCTGGAAAGCAACATAGAGCTTCATTCCGCTACAAGGTCCCACATAGAAGACCCAATGTTTTAGATTTGGTGCATTTTGATGTTTGTGGTCCAATGACCACTAGTACTCATGGAGGTGCAAGGTATTTTGTTACCTTTATTGATGACCACTCCAGGAAGGTTTAGGCATATGCCCTCAAAACAAAAGACTAGGTGTTTGCAGTATTCAAACAGTTTCATGCTAGTGTTAGGCGAGAAACTGGTAGAAAGTGAAAGTGTGTTCGCACTGACAATGGAGGAGAATTTATGGGAGCTTTCATACATTACTACGTGAGTAGTGGAATCTGGCATGAATGATATGTTCCGAAGATGCCTCAGCACAATGGAGTGACTGAGAGGATGAACATAACTATTGTTGAAAGGGTGAGAACGATGTTATCTCATGCCAAGTTACCTAAGGGCTCGTTTGGTGGTCAGGATAAGAGAGACATGATAGGATAAGCTATCATATCATGTCTGAAACTAATGTATGGTGAGCCAGCAAGATAGGATAAAGTAATCATGTCACCTATCGTATCTTGTCCATCTAGTTAAAATTCTATCCTGGGGGAGGGTTGGGTTACAACCCAATATGATAGGATAAGGTGATTTTAAGTATAATAAAATATAAAAATATTTTATATATAAAATAATTAAAGTATAATAAAATATAACATAGTTAAAAAAGGTATAATAAAATATAAGATAGTTTAAAAAATAAAAAAATTAAAAATTAAATTTATTTTGCTTCAATGTTAATTTTATTATTTTATATTTATTTTAAAAAATGATAAAAAAAATTTATTATAATAATTTAACTATATGTAAAGTA
Organism: Sophora flavescens; assembly: GCA_030762895.1. Classification (NCBI taxonomy): domain Eukaryota; kingdom Viridiplantae; phylum Streptophyta; class Magnoliopsida; order Fabales; family Fabaceae; genus Sophora; species Sophora flavescens. The sequence goes on along the minus strand of CM061062.1, from coordinate 31,052,078 downwards.
AAAACTAAAATGAATATTTAAAATTAGAAAAAATTAATTTAAGTTAAACAATATTTTAAAAATTTAAAATATTATATGTAATTTTATAACAATGATAATTTTGTCCTTTTATATAATTTTAAAAAATGAAAATTATAAAAAAAAAACTAAAATCTAATCAAATATGAAAACATTTAGAATAAAATCGAAAATTTTAAAATTTATACTAAAATTATAATGCTATCTAGTTGGCTATCTAGTGAACACCAAACGTAGGATAGGATAACAGCTTATCCTGCTTGTGACACCCTCTACCCCGCATATATTTATGAAGATTTAAGTTATAAAATAAAACATGCATTTTTATCAATAAATCAAAAACAACGGGTAAATGGCACCACATTGTAACAAGTCTCAAACGCGGAAAAAATAACATAAGTTTTAAAACGATAACATAGCATGAAACAAACCCAACCCCAGATGTCACATACAGAGCTGGTATAACCAAATCCAGAAAATATCCTCGGATAAACAAACTGAACCAAACAAAACAAATAAAAAGTGGAAAACCTAACTACGAGCCATGGCTCCTCAGAGTCACTCCTCAACTGGCTGCTTGTCGTCCTCTGCATAAAAAGATACATGCAATATACACAAAACATAGCAATGGGGAGTAAGAAACATGTATATGAATATAATGGCAAGGAAGCAGTTAGCAAGACGAGCATGCATCACAACAATCATGTTATCACAGCAATAGCATAGAACATAAACAAGTAATAACATCATACATTAACGTATGTTATGCAATGTGATGCGATGCGATGCTACTCCACTACTCCCTTATGCACTTGGATCCATTCTACCTCATGAAGTCAACTTCAGAGTTACATATCCACATTGACCAATAAGCACCAATACCAGGGTAATCCGCTTTACCTTGGGTGGACCCCTTGGATAGCCAACGTACCTTACTCTCGGATGCGCCACCGCGGGGGCGCACGATTCACCTAACTCTCGGATGAATCACCACGGACGGCCATATCAACTTACTCTCGGACGACCTCCTTTATGTTGAACATCCCCCACTAACATCTCCGATGCGTGAATGCATGATCAAACAACACACAAGCACAACCACCACCTCTGCTTGGGCCACTAGGCTACCCAAGTTTTATCACCATCAACACCTCGGCCACTTGGCCATCGAGTATTTAATGTTGTCTTTTAATCTTTTAAGTCTTTTAACACTCTGGCAGTTCTGCACCAGAGATTACCACTTCGACCACTCGGCTATCGAGGCCCCCTTGGCCACTAGGCTACCAAGTTACATCATCATCTTTAATTAACACTCTTCCCATTAAGAACTAGAGATTACCACCTTGATCATCATGCATCAAGGCCCCCTTGGCCACTAGGCTACCAAGGAATAGTATCTTATCACTTGTCTTTTGTCTTCATGTTCATTTGGTGTCTTATAAATTATTTAAGACGTTTGGGGTAAGTACCCCTGTTCTGCTATGTTTCTGTCTTCTGTTATGGGCAGGGGAGCATGCCCCCCATTCAACACGGGCATGCTGGCCTTTTAGTCAAGCACGATCGTGCTGACTATCAAGCACGATCATGCTGACTATCAAGCACGGTTGTGCTAGAGTAGCGCGGCCTTTTTGAATTTTAAGGTGGAGCACGGGCGTGCTCCTTATTAAGCATGGCTATGCTACCTGGAGCATGACCATACTGGTGTGGGTGGAAAGGTCAGAAACCCTTTCCCAAACCTTTTGGGATAAATTAATGGATTAAACCTATTGGCTTTTACTAAGTCTTTAAACGTTAATTTCATTGCTCTTCGCTTAATCTTCATGTCTTATAGTTAAAAGGGAATTAGTCCTTTAATCTTAGTTTCCTTTTTATTGTCCCTAAACACTCATCGATCAATCACTAGGGTCCTTGACTGAACTGTTTGGCATAAATCATTGCCCCTTGTTACTATCATTCAGTTTTATGAACAAAAGGGGAAAAACATCCCTTATCATCGTTAACCGATTTCACGTTTTATTATTATCGCGCTCACAACATCAATCCATCAACCAATAATCATCATAGTTTATAAGTATGATAAATCATCCGTTCATGGCATCATCAATTTAACATGTTCATAGCAACATCATATTATCAAACATACCAACATTAACATCATAGTAATTTGGGCATCAAACAACAAATAGGCATATAAACATGTTATCAAACAATAGGAATATGGGTAACCCTTCGTCTTACGTTACCCCCAAGCCTACATACTCATACTATTCATTCTCCCCATACCTGGTATGAAGATTTCACCATTTAACCAACGAAGCTCTAACCGGTTCCCTTGATTTGGCTCGACGAACAATTCAAGCATTGGCCAACACAAAAAGGCTAACCAATTAGTTCCCAATTCAAGAAAAGGAAAAGGAAACAGAAGAGGGAAGAACCATTACCTTTACTAATTGGTACTAGATCGTGATTGACTCTCCCAAACAAAGCAAGAACACCAAGAATGATCTGGGTTCAAATGGGAAGGAGGAGAGAGGCTGCCGTCACACTTAGGGTTGCCTAAAGTGCCAATTTAGAGGGTTTAACTCATAACCCTTGTTGTCTGACGTGCTTATATAAACTCTAACACGAGCACGACCGTGCTCCCCCTAAGCACTGTCGTGCTTAACTTAAGCATGGGGTCATGCTCAAGTTAGCATGGTCAGGCAAAAAGACCGTCAACGAGACGTGTTTTCCTTTGAGCATGGCCATGCTTTCCATTGAGCACGGCCGGGCTTGTGGCTCAGGCAGCCACAAGACACGTGTATCGAGCACGAGCGAACTGATACATGAGCACGGGCGTGCTCATGCATCAGGAAGGGATTTAAAGCCTAGAAAATCCCACTTAGCCCCCAAAAGCATATCTAAAGCAAACAAGGCATACATCAAAGCACTTATACAAAAAAGGGGTGTGTGACACCCTCTACCCCGCATGCATTTAAAAGAAATAACACATATAAAAAGGGAAAGGACACATGCAAATATATATAATATCAAAACCGGGCAGAGACTGCCGCATTGTAACATAACGCGGAAATAAGCAAAAATGTTTATAAAGAAAACATAACATAAAGCAAAACCATAAACGAACCCAACCCCGATGTCACACTACAGAGCTTGTATAACCAATCCGATAAAACAACTCGGATACAACTAGAAACAACTAAACAACTACTGAAAACAGGAAATCCTATCTACGAGTTGTGGCTTCTCAGAGTCACTCCTCAACTGGCTGCACACCGACCTCTGCATAAATGATACATGCCACAAACAAGAAACATAGAGATAGGGAGTAAAAAACATGAATATGAATATAATGGCAAGGAAGCAGTTAGCAAGACGACCATACATCAAACAAGAATGTTATATCAAACAGCAATATCATAACAATCATCATCATATAAAGTGTATGCGATGCAATGCAGTTCTGCTCCACTCCACTACTATGCACTTGGATCCAAACTAACTCAGGATGCCAACTTTGGGGTTACATTTCCACATTGGCCAATAAGCACCAACGTCGAGGAAATCCACAAAACCATGGGTGGACCCCTAAGACAGCCGACATATCTTATTCTCGGATGCGCCACCACGGTGTATACTTGAGTCCCTTTCGGAAGAATCCCACGGACGGCCAGATCGTCTTACTCTAGGACAACCTCCCCTACGTTGCACAACCTCCAATCAACATCTTCGATGCGTGAATGCTTGAAAAACAACACACAACCACAACCACCACCTCATCTTGGGCCCGTAGGCTACCCAAGTTTTATCACCATCAACACCTCGACCACAATGCTATCGAGGATTATCGTTTAACGTTCATCGTTAAGTCTTTTAAGTATTAACAAAACTCTGGCCATTAAGCACCAGAGTTCAACACCTTGACCATCAAGCATCAAGGGCCCCTTGGAGCGAACACTAGGCTACCAAGGTACAAAATCTTATCACTTGGAGCGAACACTAGGTCACCAAGGTACAACATCTTATCACTTATCTTTGGTCTTCGTGTTTCGTTGGTATCTTATTAAGTCTTTTAAGCATTTGGGGTGAAAACCCCTATTTCAACATTCTGGTTTCTGTTCTGGTCAAGTGAGCATGCCATGCTCACCATCAGCACGGGCGTGCTGGACCTGCAGGCAAGCACGGTCGTGCTTAAATGCGCGCCCTGTCTGGGTTTCAAACTGGAGCACGGGCGTGCTCCCTGTTAAGCACGGCCATGCTCAATGGAGCGTGGCCGTACTGATCTGGGCAGAAAGGGACCAAAACCCTTCCCCAAATCCTTGAGACAGTTCACAGATTCAACCTATTGGTTTTTACAAATCCATTGATCATCAACCTCATTAATCTTAAATGTTCTTCATTAATATTCATGTCTTTTCATTATGGGGAATTAATCCTTTAATCATAGCTTCGTTATTAATGTCTCTAGAACACTCACTATCAATCCTAGGGTCTTTAACTAAGCCCTATGAACATAACCTTACCTCTCACACTATGTTCATGTCATATGAACAACCGGGAAAACATCCCTTAATTCTCATTATCATTGTTATCATCTTTTAACATCATTAACAAGACCTATTAATTAATTAGAGACTTATTAACATCATTGATGGCATTAACATCCTCAACAATCAACACTCATTAAGAGCACAACATCAAACAACAACCAATGACTTCATACTCATCATAATCATGGCATCACAACATCAACATATTTATAACAAACAACATCAATCAATAATAACATTCATGCCAGTCATCAACATCATAACAGTTAAGCATCATATAACAAATAGGCATAAGCCATATAGACATGTTATCAAAGGAAAGGGACATGGGTAACCCTTCGTCTTACGCTACCATCAAGCCTACATACTCATACTATTTCTTCTCCACATACCCGGTATGTGATTCGCGTTTCAAAAGAAGAAGGAGGGTCCTCTAGGGTCTCGTCTCACAAGAACTTATCTACGACCTCAATAAGAAAGAAACACCTTAATTATACTCTTAGGCCAAGAAATCAAAAGGGAAAAGAATGAGAGGGACGAGGTGTACGAATCTTACCTTTTTGAAGGTTTAAACAGCGAATCACATCTTCACAGCGATGTTCTTCTATCAAAGAATGGTAAATAATGGTGCATGAACGGATTACCTTGAGAGAGTTTTCTAGTGACGGTTGATGGAAATTGGGAGAAAAAGAGAAGGGAGGCAGCTCTGAGTGTTGGGACGTGATAGACTAGGGTTTAGATAGTGTTTTAGGGGTTAAAAACGGGTTGGAACACGATTTGGGCTTAAAAAGAACCTAAAATGCATTTTATGGTTCTGCACGTATTCGTGGGGCAAACTCTCGTTCACGGGGCGAGCCAGAGAACCAATTTCTGTCAGCTGGATTAGCGGGCCGAACCCGAAAGTGCATAGCTGAATTTTATATTTTCGTGGGGCGAGTCCGAAACAGTCGAATTTGGCCAAAACACCTGAAATAAGACCTGTAGATAATACTCTTAGCTTTCTAACACCACAAATATAACCTCGATCGGACATCTAGAACTCAAGATATGGCCAAAACGGTGGAATAGGTTACTTGGACTCTAAAAGGATTGAACCTTTCTAAGGCTAAACTTCCCAAACATGAACTTACGCATCAAAAACAAACATAACAAGCATATACAAACATATATATAACATATATGAAGCACTAAGCTTATTTACGAAAAACAGGGTGTTTCAAGGTGTTACAATGCTCATATCATATCCTACTCATATTCATCTCTCTTATGCTATCTGCCCCTATCCTATGCTGACCACCAAACAAGCCCTAAGAGTTTTTGGGGTGAAGCTCTAATGACTGCAGTTGACTTGATCAACTTATCCCCTTCAACTCCGTTGAATGGTAACGTTCCAAACAAGTTTTGGATAAGTAAAAATGTATCATACAGCCATTTGAAGGTGTTTGGTTGTAGAGCGCTTGTTCATACTCCAAAAAATGAGAGATCAAAACTCGACTCCAAGTTGAAGGAATGCATCTTCTTGGGATATGGAAATGATGAATTTGGGTACAGACTATGGGATTCTATCGAGAAAAATATAATTAGAAGCAGAGATGTTGTCTCCTTTGAAGACCAGAATATTGAAGATATTCATAAGGGTGTAAAGCCTTTTAAATCTAGAGAACATCCAATAAACTTGGATCCAATTCCTCTTCCAGAGCTTTATGGGGAGATGCAATAGACGATGTTGGAGATGCAGAAACTGAACCTCCAATTGATAACAATCCAACTGAAGAAGTAACAGATGGAAATAGAAGCGGTGGTACCGATGATGGTATGGATACAGATTATTAGGGCGGAGAAGATATTCAAGAGCCCCAGTTAAGAAGGTTATTCAGGATGCCTAAACCTCAACCAAATATCTAGCAACGGAATATGTGCTACTCACTGATGGGGAAGAACTAGAGTCTTATGAAAAAGCTATGATGGATGACCACAAGGGGGAGTGGTTGAAAGCCATGCAAGAAGAAATGCAATCCTTGCATGAGAACAAGACTTATGAGTTGGTAGAGTTACCGAAAAGTAAAAGAGCACTCAGAAACAAATGGGTGTACAAGTTGAAGCATGAGGAGAATAACACATGACCCAGGTACAAGGCGATATTAGTCGTGAAAGGCTTCAGTCAAAAGAAAGGTATTGACTTTGAAGAGATTTTTTCACCTGTGGTAAAGATGTCATCAAAGAGGGTGGTGCTTGGTTTGGCTGCAAGTTTGAATTTAGATGTGGAACAACTAGATGTGAAGACTGCATTTCTTCATGGTGATCTAGAAGAAGAAATTCACATGGAGCAGCCAGAGGGATTTAAAGTCAAAGGAAAAGAAGATTTAGTATGTTTGTTGAAGAAGAGTTTATATGGACTTAAGCAGGCACCGCGTCAATGGTACAAGAAGTGTGATTCCTTCATGATTGAGTCAAGAGATATCTTGATGGCGAGTTTATCATACTACTTTTGTATGTTGACGATATGTTGATCGTAGGACAAAATGGTGACAAGAAGGAAATGAAGAAGTCTTTCTCTATGAAAGATTTGGGACCCGCAAAGCATATTCTTGGTATGTCCATCTGTCGTGATCGGAAGGAACGAAAGTTGTGGTTATCACAAGAAAAATATATCGAGAAGGTGTTAAATCAGTTTCACATAGAGAAAGCAAAGCCAGTTGCTACTCCACTTGCTAGTCACTTTATGCTTAGCTCAAAGCAAAGTTCTACAAGTGAAATTGAAAAGGATGAGATGCACAAGGTGCCATATGCCTCAGTCGTTGGAAGCTTAATGTATGCAATGGTGTGCAAACCACCTGACATAACACATGCAGTTGGTGTTATTAGCAGATTCTTGGCTAAACAGGAAAAGAACATTGGAATGCTGTAAAGTGGATTTTAAGAAATCTCATAGGAACTTCCAAAATGAGTTTATGCTTTCGGAGTAGAAACCCTGAACCGATTGGCTATACAGATGCAGATATGGCAGGAGATATTTATTCTAGGAAATCTACTTCTGGATTCCTAATTACATTTTCAGGGGGAGCGGTATCATGGCAGTCAAAGCTACAAAAGTGTGTTGCTTTGTCTACCACAGAGGCAGTGTTCATTGCAATAATAGAAGCTGGCAAAGAAATGCTATGGATGAAGCATTTCTTGCATGAGTTAGGGCATGAACAACAGAAGTACATTGTGCATTGTGATAGTCAGAGTGCAATCCACTTGAGCAAGAATTCGAGTTCTCACTCGAGGTCGAAGCGCATTGATGTGAGATATCACTAGATATGTGATATATTGGAATCCAAGCAATTACATATTGATAAAATCCATACTGATGACAATAATTCGGATATGATGACCAAGTCCTTATCTAAGGACAATTATGATTTTTGCAGAAGAGCAGTTGGACTACTGGAGCCCTCCACCTAAATCAGGGGGGGTGGATTGATAGGTTTCCCTCTTTAGGAGAAGAGAAAAAGAAGGAGAGATAAAGAGAAAATATAGTAAATAGAAAGAAAGAACGTACAAGAGAGATTGAAGGAAACCAATTAATAAGAAAATGAGAAATTTTATCCTTCATGCATGGCTATCTATTTGTTACGAAAGTTGGCTATAAAATCCATTGCATGTGTTCATTTGGTGAGATTATTACTATTATTATTGTAATCCCATTATTTTTTATAGAGGAAGATATTGTTGTTATTGTCTCATTGTGATTACATAAAGTACGGGAAAAAACAGATCCTAGGATAATAAATTATCCATTGATCGGTAAGAAAGCATTAATGGTCAGGGACGGAGATAGGAAATACATGCAAGGGGGTCAAAATCAAATATTGATAATGAACAATTTAATATAATAAAATTTATTTAAACTATATAAATAACTAGTCAAACTATTGTTTTAAAAAAACATTGTTGCAAAATAAAGAAACTAAAAAGATTATCAATATATTATTAGGTGATTTTATTTGTTACCTTTCCCAACAGTTAGGTAGCAGTGTAATTTGTCTCCTTTTTTTTTCTTTCTTTATTTCTGTGTACTAAGAAAATAGTATATGTTTCATCCACTCGATGCAATCTGCTCGGATGGTAGGCCAATAGTACCCTGCTCGGACTACCTTGGAGGCCATTGATCTGCCCCCACAATGAAAACCACAGATTCCTCTGTGAACCTCTTCCATTACATATTTTGACTGTGCCTTTGTCATACATTTTAACATCGGTACCGAGAATCCCCGTTTCTACAACTCTCCGAAAACGATAGCGAAGTGACTTGCTCTGAGCCTGATTTTCCTGGCCTCGGCGTGATCTGGGGGCAGAGTTTCTGAGGATAAATACTCCCATATGGGTGTCATCCACTCTCGATCAACCGGCTCGTTGGCCATCACCTCTCCAAACGTGATACTCGGTTCATTGAGAGTTTCTTGAATAACTGTTCTATGCTGGCCCGGTTTCTTCGTACTGGCCAATTTGGACAGTAGATCGGCCCGAGTATTTTCTTCTCTGGGAATGTGTTCAATAGCAAATTTCTCAAAGCTGGAAATTAACTGATTGACTTTACATAAATACCTGGTAAGCTGAGGCTCTTTCATTTGGTACCCCCCAGAGATTTGTCCTGTGACTAGCTGTGAATCACTTCGGCATCTAACAGCCTTTGCCCCCATTTCCTTAGCCAGGATTAACCCTGCTATCAAGGCTTCGTATTCGGCATGGTTGTTTGAGGTTTTGAACTCAAACTTTAATGACTGCTTCAGGATCAGCTTTCCCGGGCCTTCCAGTATTACCCCAGCTCCACTGCCTCTGACATTCGAGGATCCATCCACATACAAATTCCACCATATATCCTCGGTCATCGGCAGCGGATTGAGCTCGGCTACGAAGTCGGAGATACATTGAGCTTTCAGAGGACCTCTCAACTCGTATTTCAGGCCGAACACGGGTAACTCCACCGACCAAGCAATCATACGGCCTGCCAACTCGGACTTTTTGAGAATCTGCTTAATCGGGTGATCGGTTTTGACAATCACCTGGTGACTCTGGAAATACGGATGCAATCGCCGAGCTGCAGTTACCAGGGCCAAAACCAGCTTTTCTATGACTTGATACCGGGTTTCGGCATCATGAAGAACCCTGCTGATGAAGTACACCTGCATTTGAACTTTCTCTACTTCTTGCACAATGACCGCACTTATGGCGTACTCGGTGGCTGACAGGTATAAGTATAACTCTTTCCCTGGGATAGGTCGAGTCAATATTGGTGGTGAAGACAAAAAGGCCTTGAAATCGACGAAGGCCTTTTCGCATTCCTCGGTCCACGCGAAGGTTTGAAGCCTCTTCAATAATCTAAATAAAGGCTGAGCTTTCTCTGCAGATCTGGGGAGAAACCGAGATAATGATGCCAGCCGCCCTGCAAGTCGTTGCACTTCTTTAATATTTTGTGGGCTTCACATCTCAATCACATCTCGGAATTTATCAGGGTTGGCCTCGATTCCCCGGTGTGTCAACATAAAACCGAGGAATTTTCCACCCTGAACACCGAAAACACACTTTTCTGGATTCAACCTCATATTATACTTTCTCAGCTGCTGAAAAATTTCCTCCAAATCTTTCGGGTGGTTGTTGTGGTCATCAGATTTTACGACCATATCATCCACATAAACCTCCATAGTCCTTCCGATCTATTTTTCGAACACCCTGTCCATGAGCCTTTGGTAGGTAGCTCTAGCATTTTTCAATCCGAATGGCATTACCCGGTAACAATAATTCGAGCTTTCAGTTATGAAAGCTGTTTTCTCCTCATCTGGGGGATACATTCGGATCTGGTTGTACCCCGAGTATGCATCCAAGAAGCTCAAAATTCTGTACCCGGAGGCACCATCCACCAACCTATCAATACTCGGTAAAGGATAAGAATCCTTTGGACAAGCTTTATTTAAGTCTGTGTAATCAGTGCACATGCGCCACTTGCCATTTTCTTTTTTGACCAGAACCACGTTTGCCAGCCAAGTAGTGTATTCTACTTCTCGAATAAAGTTGGCTTTAACCAACTTCGCTGTTTCTTCTTCCACCACTTTTCTCCTTTCCTCATCAAGTCTCCTTTTCCTTTGAGCTACCGGTTTTGCCTCAGGACAGATTGCCAGTTTGTGGCATAAGAAATCAGAGTCAATCCCTGGCATGTATGATATGGTCCAGGCGAACAAATCGGCGTTGCTGCGGAGCACTTCCTTTATTTTCTTTTTTAAATTCGGCTCAAGTTAACCGCCGAGCTTGGTGCACTGATTGGGCTGTGATCCGAGCTGGAACTTCTCTAACTCCTCAATAGGTTGTGGTCGTTGTTCCTGCATGTCCATTCTCGGGTCTAGTTCAACAGAGCTAACAGAATTTACAGACTTGTCTTTTCCTCTGTCTAGTGTTTCTGCAGGTGTAGGTTTGAGTTTGCTTATACACAAACTATCAGCATAGCACTGTCTGACCATTTTATGATCAGCCCAGATAGCAACTATGTCTCCCGAGTTGGAAGGGAACTTCATTGTGAGGTGGGGAGTAGAGACCACAGCTCCTAACTCGTTCAAAGATGGTCTTCCGATCAAGATATTGTACGATGTTACTGCATTAACCAACACGTACCTGACCAAGATAGTCTTGGATGTTTTGTCATCTCCAAAACTAGTTAGGAGGTCAATGTATCCTCGGGTATCCACTTTTCCCAGCAAAGAAAGCCGAGCTTCTTGTCGTCATATGGGCTGAATAGATTTTTCTGGGATCCCGAGCTTCTGAAATGTTGAATAATATAAAATATCAGTCGAGCTCCCCTGGTCGACGAGAGTTCTCTTGACCAAGAAGTTGGCCAATTGCACTGTGATTACCATAGGGTCGTCCTGATTAGGATCCACACCCAAGAAGTCTTCGTCGGAAAAGATAATCGGTGGGGAAATCCTCGAGGGTTTGCCAGCTACCGAGTTGACAGCCCGAATGGCCCGCAGGTGTTTTCTCTGAGCTGAACTTGTCGTGCCTCCCCCTGCGAATCCACCTAAAATAGTGTTTATCACACCTCGGACAGTATTATCCTCCTCTCGCCTTTCATTCTGGTCTTCCCTGGTTTCTGTTCTTTCATTATTTTGTCGACCGCCGCCCCTTCTCGGGCTTTGGCCACCTCCTCTTCTTCTACTTCTGCCACGCCCCTCACCATTGTTGTGACTTCTCCGAACAAAATTATTCAGATGGCCATCTTGCACTAACTCTTCAATCTTGTCCCGCACGACCCAGCACTCCTCGGTGGTATGCCCGTAGTTACGATGGTACCGACAATGCTTCTGTCGATCAGCATTCTGGGGCATGTGGCCACGGTTGGGGAGCTACAAAAGTTCTGTGTTGTAGGCTTCCTCAAACACCCGAGCTCGGTTGGTGTTGAGGGGGGTATAGTGCCCATACTTCGGTCCCCTATGTAAATGCTCGGGTGTGCTTTTGAATTTCTGCTTATCACCTCCAGCCCTCCTCTTCTCTCTCCCTTCTCGTCTATCAGAATCATCAGTTCTTTCCCTTTTCTTAGATTCTTCAATTTCCTCCATATTGATGAATCCGGGAGCCTTTCTCCTTAACTCATCCATACTGGTTGGAGGCTTCCGGGCTAGGTGTCTGGCAAAAGGGCCAGGCCGTAACCCGGTCAGAATAGTATGCAGTGCGACATCGGCACTGAGATTCCGGATGAGGATAGTCTCTTTGCTGAACCTGGCCATAAAATCACGCAAAGACTCGTTCTTTTCTTGCTTAAAGTTTACCAACGAGGTCGAGGTTTTTTGATGAGCTCGGCTCATAGCAAACTGAGCATTGAACTTAGTCATGAATGTGTCGAAGGAGTCAACTGATGCTGGTGGTAGCTGGGTATACCAGCTCAATGAAGCATCTTTTAGAGTATTTTGGAAGACTTTACACATGACAGCATCATCGTCGGTAAAGAGGTACATCTGAGTAGTGAAAGCATCTAAATGACGCTCCGGGTCCGAGGTGCCATCATACCTGTCAATGTTTATTGGTTTGTAGTTGGCTGGTATAGGAACCTCCATGATGGCATCGGTGAAGGGATGTCTCGGCCTCCGCACGCCGGCCCTTTCATTAGGCCTATTTGCCTGAAGTGAAAGTTCAGGGGCCTGCCTAGGAAATTCCTCCTCGTCTGCTCGGTCAACATGATGAGAAACCCGGGGTTGTGGGCCTCCTTCTCTTCGTGTGTTTCTAGATCCTTCATTCTCGGCTGTCCGGCGCTCTCTCTCATGAGGAGAAGAGGCGAACCTTTCTCTACTTTGTTCTCGTTCACGACGGCTGTTCTGCCGCCGAATCTCCTCATTCTCCCTTCTCAGCATTGCCACTTGCGCTAGGAGTTCTTGAATAATGGGATTGTCGGTTGTTATTGCTGGGTTTATGGATCGTTCTCCATTATCCCCATTGTTGGCGTTCTCTGGCTCCTCTCTCCTGCAGTTCCCGCTCCTTGTTCTCACCATTGTTTGTGGTATGGGAAAATTTTGCTTCGATTCCCACAGACGGTGCCAAATGTTCCGTCCAAATATCTCGAGTGGGAGATACTCGTCCGGAGAAGGTCTTGTGGGAGTGTTTTGGAATTAGCTTGACAGAATCGGAATTCTGCTCCTACGTATCCAAATGGGAATCAAAGCAAACGTAGTTCTAAGTGAGGGGGTTGGACCCCTATTTATAGAGATGTTTTGGAGTAACAGTTTGGGTAGGACTGTTATTGAGATCCTATTTGTTAGGATCGGATTGTTATTGCAGTTAGATAATGATAAGGATAAGGTTCCGAGTTATACGGAGAGATATTTGGACCAGTGAGATATTCGGCCCAGTCAGTTGTGATTGGATAGCTCGGGACCGAGATATCTTCATCAGTGGCCTGCTGTGGAATAGGCCCGAGTAGTTATCCTCGGGTGTCAAGTGCATTAATAAGCCTTTCGGCTTTATGGGAGTTCAGGTCACGGCCCACTTACAAGTATGAAAACGAACCGAACTCCCATAAAGCCGAAAGGCTTATTAATGCACTTGACACCCGAGGATAACTACTCGGGCCTATTCCACAGCAGGCCACTGATGAAGATATCTCGGCCCCGAGCTATCCAGTCACAACTGACTGGGTCGAATATCTCGCTGGTCCAAATATCTCTCCTTATAACTCGGAACCTTATCCTTATCATTATCTAACTGCAATAACAATCCGATCCTAACAAATAGGATCTCAATAACAGTCCTACCCAAACTGTTACTCCAAAACATCTCTATAAATAGGGGTCCAACCCCCTCACTTAGAACTACGTTTGCTTTGATTCCCATTTGGATACGTAGGAGAAGAATTCCGATTCTGTCAAGCTAATTCCAAAACACTCCCACAAGACCTTCTCCGGACGAGTATCTCCCACTCGAGATATTTGGACGGAACAGTATATAAACCAACTCATAATGGAAAGTTTAAACTACAGACTACAGAGAGTAACCCAACATAAAGAGTAGAGCACTAGACCCTAATCATTAGAAAGTAGAAACATAAATAAAATATGAGCACCCTGACTTTGCTGATGATACCATTTCCAGCTCCGACATGTCAATCCCATGATGAGTTTTTCACAAAAGCTGGTTGAGCATGAATGCAGTGTCATTTTTGTGAACACAGACTTCACTCATAAGCGAGTGGTGAGTTCTATAATCAAGCAAGAAAGCATTAATGGTCAGGGACAAAGATAGGTCATGCAAGGGGATCAAAATCAAATATTGATAATGAACAATCTACAATGAACAATCTAATATAATAAAATTTACTTAAACTATATAAATAACTAGTCAAACTATTGTTTTAAAAAAACATTGTTGTAAAATAAAGAAACTAAAAAGATTATCAATATATTATTTAAATAAAAAAATTCAAACAAATGTATCATTTAACTAATAATAATATAAAAATTAAATCAAACTACCAGTAAAGTCTAAACAAACAAGCCATGTTGAATGTGATAGAAGGAAGTTGCCGGAACATCAATAAATTTCAAGCAACTGTTACGGTAAATCAGCTTGTGCTTGGCCTTTTGTTAGTTGGGCTTCTTGCTTTAGTCATATACTCATATTAGCTTTAGAAAACTTTTTTGAAAACAATAAAGTATGAAAACGTGGGGAGGCCATAGCCTACAAAGTCCCCCCACCCAAAACCCCCTCCCTCCACCATTGTTAATGGTTCACCATTAATAAAGTTGGTCTCAATCCCAGATGGCTTAAAGTGTGTTTGGATAAGCGTTTGCAAAACATGATTTTGGCTGGAATTGATTTTGTAGAATTGATTTAAATATAATAGAATTTGAAGAAAATGATTTATGTATGGATGTTTTTATGCTAAAAGCAAGTTTGATGTAAAACTTAGTATATTTTTTCAATTCAAAAGCAGAAACTGCTCTAAGTTGCTTTGATAGAATCAATTTTGGATGCAAAATTGATTCCCCAAACCTATAATTAAACAGTTTTTTTACTAGAATCATGTTTGACAGGTGCACAAACACTTCTGGTGGCTCCATAAATGGAACCAAGCACACACTTAGAACATGAGAATGATAGAAGCGATTTAGGGGAGCTATGTGTTTCTATATTAAGCACGATGACTGCTATGCTAGAGAAGCTCATAGAGGACATTCATTTGAATGATGACCATAGAATCAACCGCATTGTTGTTGATGGCATAATGGCATGGTCATTGGAAGTTACTTGTAAGTTGGGAATCAAAGGAGCTGTCTTCTAGGCTGCATCAGCAGGAATGTTTGCCTTGCAAGTTGCAATATAGAATCCCCAAGCTTATTGATGATTGGATCATAGATTTTGATGGTAAGAATATCACATTTCACTAGCCATATTTTTTTATTGTTTCAATTTTCTTTACAAAACTCCATTAATTGAGGAAGCATGTGAAACTAAAATTGAATTGTTAAAAATAGCTTCATTCCCTGTTTGACATCACAGTATTTCTATTCACAAAAAAGACATTTTAATTATTACCAAATATGCCTACTATGGACACAAATATTATTTATTGATCAAATATGTGGGAAACAATAGTTGTGAAGAAATTGTTTAATAATGTGTCGCGCTGCACACAAGCTTTAAATTTGACTGAGTGGTGGCATGGCAATATCGCCTATGAACTTGAACCCGGAGCACTATCCTTTGTTCTTGATCTCCGACCGATCGGTTTATTATTGAGAAGAAATCATGATACAAGTGAAAATGCAAGATCATTGGGAAATTTTTTAGAAGATGATATCTCTTGCATGAGTTGGCTTGATCAACAACCTTATCGTTATGTCTTGTATATTGCTTTTGTTAGTTCCACTCTATTTAGCAAATCCCATTTAATATAACTAGCTTTTGGACTGGAGCTAACTTGTAGACCCTTTCTTTGGGTTGTGCGTCAAGATTCCAATTGTAACAATAAGATGGCATACCCGAATAAATTTCGATGTAGTCAAGGTAAGATAGTAGGATGGGCTTCCCAACAGAATGTGTTAAGCCACCCTGCCATAGCTTGCTTCATTAGCCATCGTGGATGGAATTCCACCATAAAAGGTTTGTCTAATGGGATGCCTTTCTTATGTTGGTGTTAACATCGGTTTTTGGTTCTTGACCAAAATTCCTTCGTGACAAATAATTGAAGATCAAACGAGTGTGGGGCCTACGAGTTATGCAGTAATCTACTCAAAAATATGTATGTAAATTGTCTGCCAAGTACAAATTTGACAATTAGCCAAATTAGGAATTACTGGCAAAGACTTAGTATTAAAACAAATATGTAAGTTTGAAAGAGATATGCAGAATATTGCCAATAATGAAAGTTGACAATAAAACTGCTTGAGTTTGAAAATATAAGTTTGAAGTTTAAAAGAAGGACAATTATTTAATAGAAAATAACTTCCTAATCGTATTGAGTTTATAGTGAAAAGAAAACTGAAGTTTGAAAGGAAAGTTAAGTAAAGAAAGATCTAAATGACACTACTTGCAATAAGTAAAATAAGCTTAAACGACGAACTTGAGAGAAATACTAGAAATCAAAAGGAACAAGTAAAGAACTTGAACAAAAGAGATGAAAATGGCATTGAATTTTGCCATAGTATTGAAATAAGAAGGATGGAAGGAATACTTGAATGTAATCCGTCAATCTGCTGTGTGATCGAGATATGTAGTATGTGTATCAAGTAACCGACCTTTATTACATTGTAATAACTAGTATTTATAAGCAAATAAAATAACTACCTAGTAGTAACTTCCTATCTCAATGACTGCCACGTATCTTGGCAGTTCTCTAAATTTCAAATTTAAATTGCTTGTCAAACGACTCTAATAACTGTTCAATTTCTTGAACCGCTCCGCATCAACTTGATTGTCTTCGACGGTCTGGTTGCTTGACATTTTATCTTGCTAATGCCTTGTCAGTCTTGAGGACTTAGCCATTTTCACATTTCTCTGTACGTTTGACAACTCTTCTTAATACTTTGTCAAAAAGCTTGGTTGTCAATTTATCCTTTCTGTCGAGCAGTATTTTCTTGTCAACTAAATATTCTCAATACTTAGAAAATATTAGTCATTACTCTGATTCCTTTGTCGGCCTATCGAAATGCATCCGTCAATAATCGAAAATTTCACCCCTAACAGATGCCCCCTAAGTTTTGCTTTTCGACGGCCTTGTCCGAAAGAATAGCAAATTTTGAATTTTGAAATCCTCAAAAAGATTTTTTTTAATTTTGGGTTTAACTTCAGTAATCAAATCTTATCAACTTAATCATATCCCTATTTGATAGGGATAATTATAACGTTGTAGTTGTCTTGGAAGTTGAGCCATCAGCCCCAACTTTCTTTAAATTTCTATCACATCACCGCTCAGTCTTCTTCTCCATCCACTCGCTTCTTTTCTTCCTGAAAGAAAAAAAAAATTTATCTTTCACAAAGTTGCCTCATCTTTCATTATTCTGCTTAGTGCTTATGGCTACTTCTTCCAAAACCTCTGCTTCAACACCTCAATCCTCGGTGGCTGCTCCTAAGGTGGTGGTTCAGGACCCACTTTTGGATAAATCAAAGCTCTGGCAAAATTCTAAGGTAATTTATCCTGTTCATCACTATTCCATTCCTTTGAACCCACCTGCTACGTTCTTGGGTCCTCTTATTGCCCAGAACGAAATTCCTGACAATTTGCAGGGTTCCTTTCCTTGCAACAACCCCAATGAAGCTATTTTAGCTTCTTTTTCTTCACTTTGTATTCTCGCATTTAGAAAAGGAGATAGGATTTTTAGGATGCCCCCTGCTACCAGGTTTGATGCCTACGTTGGTTGGCTTGACCGTGTCCAAGCCCAGAAACATGAGATATGGAAAGAAGCTGGAATCTTTGAATTTATCCAACTTTCTCGCCATCTTAAATTGGTAGACTTTTCTTTAATTGGGGCATCAGCTTTCTTTTGGAATAAAACTACCAACAATTTTCATTTCCCATATGGAATGATGGGTCCAACTCTTTTCGACATGTCAGCCATTACAGGACTTCGTCCGGATGGCCCTTCCATGCATACTCGTGTCGAGGTTAAGAGACAAATTGATGTCTACGTCCCGAGATGTTCTTTTTCTAAATATGTCATGGATTTCAAAGGTAAAGAGAACAAACCGGTGATAGATACTGAGCATGTAGCCTTTTTATTCCTTTGGCTATGTGCTTATGTCTTTTGTAGTAAATCTGCCACTCTGATTGCAGCTTATGTTCCTCTTGCCAACCTTCTTGCTACTAGCAAGAGGACAGCCCTAGGTCAGTGTGTTCTGGCCAATCTTTACGATAGCATGGGTATGTTGGTTGACACTGTCAGATTAAAGAAGAAAACCAACATAGGAGGTCCTCTTTGGCTTCTTCAATTGTGGCTTCACGCCGTCTTAGAGCGCCGCCTTTCTTACAAGGCCCCTGCAGAATTGTCAATAGACACTTATGGTTCTTATCTTTGCTATGTTTCTGCAGAATCTTTGTCGAAAGATAAAACTGTCAATTTCAAATTTTATTTCAAAATTCTTCATTCTCTTTCGTCAACCTCTTCAAAAATCAATTTCACCCCTTTTGTTGACCGGAAATATGGCCCGGAGTGGTTCACTAAGTTGAGTACTACTTTGTCCAAATCCAATGAATCAATTTGGGCCAATTTTCTCTGTCAAAGAGTCATTTTTATCGATGGTCCTGGTTTTAAAACCCATCGAATTTATCTTCATTTACCCAATACCACGGCTTGTCAGCTTGGTTTCTGTCAATCTATCCCTGCTCCTTACTCATCAAACCCAGATGAGCACTTCATTGATGCCAAAGTTCCAATATATGAAGATATCGTGGCCATCGGTGACAAGGATAAAGCTCGCCGGGCCTCTTTACAACTTGTCCCATTTTCTACTTTCCATGGAGCAACTAAAAGTTTTCTTGACTGGTGGGATGACTATTACTCCAATTATCATCCAAGTCTAAAAGTCTGCTTGAGTCACATTACAGATGTTGCTGGTAATGGTGATGATTCTTCTGTGTAGGAACAAGATCCAGCGTCAAAAACTCAAGGAGAACTTCGGAAAGAAATTCAAGCCTTTGAGAAATTTTACAAAATCAAGTGGAATCCCATGAGACCACATGACATGGTTCGTCATGTTAACAGTGTTTTAGCTAACGCCAAAAGGATGCACGATAACAAGGAATCCGAAAGACTTGCCAAATATTGGAAAATTCCATATATGACCAAAGAATATTTTGATAGTTTGAAAGCTCCTTTTCCTGATCCTGTGTGAGACACCCCGTTGTGCCCCTTTGTGTCATTTAGTTTAAAACCTCATTATTTAATTACTTAATCGCGCGCTTAACGTGAAAATTACGTAAAAATTGAAACTTAATTTCTTAAGCAAATAGATTCATATAGAACAGAATATGCAAACATAAATATATTACACATACTTAAAGCATCAGAGTTATCCAAACACTGTTTCAGGGCATCCCATCAATAGGATCTCGAACTGGTGCATAGTTATACAAAACATAAGTAGTAAGATAAAGCTTCAAGACACAGACGCACTGGCCATAGCTAACTAGACCCTAATCACCATGGGTCGCAGCTCGTCCTCCGGCATTCGGTTCATAGGGAGTTCCATCCAACTCCTCCTGGTTACGTTCATCCACAGGGTCTTCTCGTACGGTTCCACAAGGAGACAAAATACAACATACAGAAATATACAGGGGATAAGAAACAGTTCTATCATCAAAAGCGGAAAAGATTCATAGTAAACTATACAGTAATTATCACAGACACAACATCAGTCAAGTCATCCATCTTCCATAAAATTCTTATATCCATCCTACCCTCACTCCTACAACTAAAACTTGATACTGAAAATGGCTATGGTTTCCCTATCATAGTTATGGTTATCGGTCAGTCGTCCAAGCGACACGTCCCATTCCCGGTGCACATCCTTGGTCATGGTGAGAATGCTCATGCAGAGCAATGACACTATAGCTGCACATTAAACCCGGTGCACACCCCGGACCGTGGGTGCTTATGCAAAGCAATGACACTATAGCTGCACGATTATCCCGGTGCACACCTTCACCATGGTAAGAACGCTCACGCAAAGCATGACACTACAACTGCACGATGATCCCGGTGCACACCTCGTCCACTCCCAGAGGTGCTCATGCAAAGCAATGACACTTGTAGCTGCACAAGTTAAGTTTACCCTTTGGACGGTCCCACAAGGACTTCGGGTCTTGTATGTGTCCCACATACGGTTATAGAAGCAACACAACTTATGAACCTCGTAGACTCCTATGGTCATAACCTAGTGCCTTAACCTCTCATCAAGACCTCAACACATGCTCTATGTCACAACACCTCTTTAACATATAGAATGTAGGTTAGGCACCTCTAAAAAATCATCATGATCCTTACGTCCAAAACAACACATCTCTTAGACCACATATATATCTTCGCTTAATCCACTAAGCATAAAGAAAATACCACACAGATCATGCATAACATCAAGTCAATCAAAGATATCTCAAAACATCAACATAGCACTAAATCAGTTCAATAAAGGTAATAAAACTCAAATCAACCTTCAACAGTATAAACATCAACCTAATATCGATCAACCTACAATCCCCGAATCACCATGGATGTTTTATAAAAGCAATTTAAAGCGATTCTGGTCTTGTCGATTATTCGACTTCTAGTAGGGTTTAGGTCGTCCTACATAATTACTACATAATTTAATACTTATCGATTCCGACGATAGGTTGATTCTTTCCCCCACCTGGGTTATCACCGAACTCCCGAACTCGAAGCTCCTCATCGTCACACCACAAAGTATTAACTCCACCTTCTGTGAAGGTAAGTAGATTAGATACTCGAAGAGGTATACCACGAACGTCCTCGTTTCCTCCGAGATGGAAATCTAAGGTTACAAAACATGAAATCATGAGTTAAAACTCAATCAAAGAACACTAACCACAAGGTATAGGTTCGGTTCATACAATAAACTAGGATTAGGGGTTTCCAAAATTTATGCGACTCTTGGATTTATGATCCTTAAGTGCTAGAAGTTTCCAAAACACATGCAACTTAGGGATTTATGATCCTTAAGTGCTAGGAGTTTAAAACAAGATTACTTTAAACAAAGTTGAACAAAAATCCCACCAAGTTACACTTGATGGAGATTCGGCCTTGACCAATAAGATAGGCTAGGAACATTTAAACTTTCCAATCTCTTTGGTTTATCATCCATTAATAGTAAGGAGCTCAAAACCATGATCACTTTGGAAAATGAAAAACGAAACACCCTAGGTCCATAACCTTTAAGATTCGGTCATCCTTGGGTTTTCATGATAGAAATCTTTAAATTCTTCCAATCTCTTAGACCTTTTAGCATCCGATAACTTATGGAGCTCAAGTCTATGATCATCTTGAAAGCAACATAGGACTTTAAATAACAAAGCTCATAAGCACATAAAGTAAGAACAACATAGGCCTATAAGTAATTAAAGTATAATGACATAAGTAAATGAATCATAAATGACATAAACTTAAATGACATAAAAGTAAATGACATAATGTAAATGACATAAAGTAAATGACATAAATATAAATGGAATAAAAGTAAATGACATAATGTAAATGACATAAAGTAAATGGCATTAATATAAATGACATAAAGGTAGAGTAAAAATCTTTAAACTTTCCAATCACTTAGACATAGCATCCTTTAACATAAAGGAGCCTTGGTCCATGATCATTTTGGGAAACAAATATTTAAACTTTCCAATCACTTAGACATAGCATCCTTTAACATAAAAGAGCCTTGGTCCATGATCATTTTGGGAAACAAATCTTTAAATACAAACTCATACTTGTAAAAGTTGAAACAAGATCCATCTAAACCATAAGCATGGTTTCGGCCTCATTAGAAAGTAGAGGTTAGGAAACTTTGTTTTACACAACCTTTTAGTATGCTAAACTACAAGTAAATACAAGACCATAGAAATTGGTTTCAACTCAAAAGGAGTTTTCTACCATTTTTGAGAGATTTTTGAAGATAAAAGCTCAAATACGACATAAAGAAGAAACTTTAGAAAAAGATGAAGTTTTTAAAGAAAAGAATACATGAGAGTATTACTCTAAGCAAGAGGAACAACTTTTATGAAGAACACTTAGTGAAAAAAAGAAGAAAAACTAAAGCTTTGGAAGCTTGAAGTTAAGAAAAAGATGAAAGCTTAAGAGTTTTAATGGAGTAGAAGAAAGGAAAGTGATGAAGTGAAGATGAAGAGTGGTATTTATAGAGGAAAGGGGGAGGGTGCACGGTTTTGAGAAGAGGAAGCAAGGCTTCGAGAGGAAGTTTTGGTTTAAGGCATTGTTTGGATCATTTAAGGAATGTTTAATGGGTTTTTGGAATAAAATAGATTATAATTTGAAAAGGGTAATCATGATTACTTTAAAGTGTGTCATAAGTATTTAAAGTATGTCATAAGCATTTAATTTGGCATCCCATCAAGCCTTCCCTCATCCTTTAGGGTTCCTTTAACTGCTTAAATACGTAACCGGTTGCACATCCGATCGTATTTTCTGAAGGTTTTGTCCGGATAAAATATTATATTTTATTCCCGGACCAAAAAATTCGAAAATTTACCAAACCCACACAAAACATCATAAAAACACTAAACGTCTCGTTCATGAATTAAAATTTTGTTTCTAGCTCAGTAAACTTGTACTGGCAGTGAGAACCCAGACCGGTTTTTGTCTGAATTTTCGATCGAAAATTTTACTGTGACTTCATATGGTAAGGTGGATTAGGAATATGATTTTATTTTATTAAACAAAATATTTTCTACTTTCATATTAAAATATAATTTCTTATATTTTAATTGATTAAACAGTATAATGAAAATCAGGCTGTTACACTGTGCCCATTCCTTGTGTTCCTTTTGGTATAGCCGATTCACACCCAGGGAAGCCGACGAAGGGAGGTAACTTCATTTTTCTAGAGAGCGTAAGTGCTTATGTTGTTCCTTTTGAAAAACCAAATACAGTTACCTTCGCTCGTCGGTTTCTTCAACCGAATGATGACTTTTTATACCTTTCACACATGTTAACTTACAACCCAGATACCTATTTGTTACTTACGTATAAAGGTTGCTTCCCTTGTCCACTGACGATCCACTTATTTATGTTTTCTTTGACAATTATCCCTCTTGACAAACCTCTTCCTGGAAAATCTAAAGCTGTTATATCGGCAGGACAGATGTCTGAAGATGATTCAGATGAGGAGGAAGATTTGATTCCTGTGAAGACCAAGCCTGTCAAGAAAGGACCAAAAGTTCCCATGTCTAAGACAACAAAAGGGACAAAAAAGAGAAAAGGAAAAACTCTAATCTCTGGTTTACTTTCCAAGAAATCAAGATCTGTCAAGAGTTCTTCCATCTCAGCAGATTCTGATGCTGCCAAGACCTTATCTGAACCAAAAGACACCATTGCCGGTTCATCCAACAATTCCCCTTCTGATCAGTCCAAGGTACAACTTTGATCCTTATGACTGGTTTGTCAGATTAAAATAGATTCACCCATAATCTCTAAATTCCTTTTCCATTTTTTTTTTTTGGATAGGAAAAGAAAACTGTCCATCCTACATAGGAAGCAAACGTGGATGTTGATTTGGTGTCTTCGGACTCCCATATGGTATATTTCATTATCCTATCATTCTCCATATATATTATATTTGTGTCTCACCCTTTCTCTTTTATCAGGAAGAAACTTCCCGAGGTGAGGACTCATTGACCATCAGGGAAATTGTCAGCAGAACTGTTGATCCAACAATTCCTTCTGATCCAGAGGTATAAGACAATTTATTTGTCCTCTCCCTTTATTCAATTATTCTAGTTCTGGTTCATTGATTTTCTTACCTTTACAGGTTGAAAAAGATTTAGAGCAGCTGGCTCCTGAGGGTGATGTTCTGACAACAAACTCTTCTGACCCTAAATTCACTCAGGAACTGCCCCTAACTTCTCAACAATCTGAACCGACTTTTCAAATCCTAACTTCTACAGCTAGCGAGCCAGCTGGAGCTGCTGTCATGATTGAGATTCCAGATGAAGATATTGATATGGAGGTCTTACTGGCTGAGACAATTCCTGTCGTTCTTCCTCCGCCTCCAATTAGGCCTCCAACTATTAAGTCTCCCGAACCCAAACCAGCTCTTCATTTCAATACTTGGATCAACATGCTGGCTGAAGTTAGTCGGAAAGAATCAACTTTTTCTACCAACTCTTCATCAACTCAACTTGACTCTAGCGATTCTCGAGTTATCAATCTCATGCATGGTCTGAGAACCCTTCTTGACAACTCCTTCAGTACTCTCTGTTCTGATGTTAATGCTCGACAAGAACTGTCAAGACTGATTAACGAAATCACCCCTCTTCATTCTAATCTTCCTTTGCCTAGCCGCACTCACTTTCTCTCAATCCACAAATTTTGGGAGCGGTTCTCTGGCAAATTAGAGAAGATGTCTTCCGTCATTCCTTCCTATGAAGAGGAGGAAAAGATTAAGGACAATCTTCTAGCCAAGTTCCAGGATCTAGAGGCTTCCAAACAAAAAGAGCTTGATCTTATCTCGATAGGCACTCAGAGATTGAATTGACAGACCGACAGTGCACCAAGTTTGATAAGGCTCTGGAGAAAAGTAGAGACAAAGTTAAAGCCATTGATGACGAATCTGTCCAACTTGGCCAAAGAGCTGAAACCGTAGTTGGCAAACTTCGTGCTTTACAGCCCGAATATGATGTTGTTGTTGCCAGCAAGGCTGATCTTATCTTTGCCTAGGATCAATTGTCTTTTGACATTGGCTCAAACAAAATTTGATTTGTTGTAATTTTCTTTTCTTTCTATAGAATTTTGTAATTTCGACACTTATTTCGTCATCCTTTTAATGAAAATGACCCTTGGTCTACTTTCACATTTACTTAATTTCAACTGTTGGTTCCAATAAATTTTGTAACCTACCCATATCAATTTACCGTTAATCTTGGTAAGTTTCAAAACATTGGTAAACCTGTTATATTTAATTTTTTGTCTCTCCAGACCACTTATAAATAGCAAGGTTTGCTTCTCACAACATATATGCCATTAAACATTTGTGATTTTACATCAAATATGTTTCCATCAATGATCTTATTTTTCTTACTATTCCCGTGGGAGCCTGACCTTATAACCTTTAATTTTTCAGATTCAAGGTCTTTGTCTTGATGGCATTTTGTTAGTAGAGATCAGTAACCAACATAATGGGCACGGTAGAGATCAGCAACCAACGTAATTACTAGAGCTGACTACCGCTACCCACCTCTGGTTAGAGCAGACTTGAAACAGAATTGGTGCACCTGTTTCCAGTTCCATCATCTTCTTCTCGATGGGTGGTTATCTCTCTTGGTGTTGTCTTTGCTACACCATAAGCAACAACCACCTTCTAGGTTAAATGATGGTGAGATATGCTCATGCTAAATTTTCTACACACTCTGCGCACCCTCGATATGAAGCAGACAAAACCTCATCAAATGGGAATGTGGCACTCACCCAGTTAGGTTGCGTTGCTGCATTGTCGAAGAGTGAAGGATAAAAGTCTGCCAATCTTATAAGAGTTTCTAACTCTTAGTTATTTTAGGAATAATTTTGCTTTGATTGATTATTTGTACTTTTGACAAAAATGAATAATTTAGATTGACAATATGTACTTTTGCAATGTATGGTTGCTTTGCCAAGTTGGTGAATAAAATACTCTTATTTCTTTTTACTTGTTGTCAATCTTTACTTCCAGCATTTTCGGTTGATATTTCTTTAAATACTTGCCATTAATTGAACTAATTCCTAAGCCCGTATTGACATCGACAAGTGCATACGCATTCCCAGAAAATGCTTTAGAAATCTTAAATGGTCCTTCCCATTTTGGTGACCATTTACCGAACTCTCGACAACTTTTATCCATAGGCAAAATGACTTTCCATACTAAGTCATTTACTTTGAATAATTTAAACTTCACTCGATTATGGTAGAATTTTGCAATTCTTTCTTTCTGTCGAATTAAATTCTCCAATGCATTCAACCTTTCATCGCTTAATTCGTCTAATTCATCCAACATTGCATCCCAATATTGGTCGACAGGCAAGTCATCTTGTCTTTGAATACGAATTGATTGAAGATTGATTTCGACAGGCAATACGGGATCATGTCCGTATACTAACCTGTATGGCGAGGTTCCTGTCGATTGTTTGGGTGAATTCCTATATGCCCACAGTATTTGGTCAAGAGTGTTATGCAAGTTCCTAGGTTGTCGACCCACATGCTTTTTAATAAGACCAATAATAATCTTATTTATGGCCTCAACTTGGCCATTAGCTTGTGCATAGTATGGAGTAGATGTGATCATCCTTATACACCTAGAGTTGGCATATTCTATGATTTTCTTCCCGGTAAAAACTGATCCTTGATCAGTTGTCAAGGTTTGTGGTATTCCAAACCGAAAAACAATATGATTTTCAACAAAATCAATCACATCTTGTTGGGTGACTGCTTTGAGGCAAACCGCTTCCACCCACTTGGTAAAATAATCGACTCCAACTAAAATGAATTGATGTCCTTTTGATGAGGACGGGTGTATTTGGCCAATTAAATCCAAAGCCCATCCTCTGAATAGCCATGGTTTGACTATAGAGTGCAATTCACTGGTCGGGACATTCTGTATGTGGCCATGTTTCTGACATTGTTCACAAGATTTGGTGAACAAAATGCAATCCCTAACCATAGTTGGCCAATGATACAAACTCCGTCGGAGCACCCATTTCATTTTCTCTCCTGCCTGGTGGGCCCTACAGATGCCTTCATGGACCTCTGACAAAGTCAAATAAGCATCTTGCTCACTTAGGCACTTATGTAATGTGTCATCGACATATCTTCTGTGTAATATTCCACCTTGCATAGTATAATTCAATGCTCTATGTTTTATTATTCTATCTGCATTTTGACATGGATTTTCCAAATACTCTATTATTGGCAAGCTCCAATCATTGGGCAGAATTATGTCATTGACCAATACATCTCTTTCTTCTAATGGATATAATAATTCCCTAATTTCCATTAGATCCGTCAAAGTCTTTTGAGATATCTTGTATCCTGAAGCTATTTGAGCTAACTCATTAGCCTCTTGATTTAACTCCCTGGGGATATATTTGACAATTATGTCATCGAATTTTCTCATTAACTTACTTGCTATAATACAATATTTTGTCAAGTTGTAGCTGACACACTTGTATTCTTGGGTAAGTTGTTTAATAACCAACTGAGAATCCCCAAAGATATTAACATTTCGTGCTTTCTGTTGAGTCACCGGCAAGTGTACCGGGTCGTCGCAAGTAATAAAACACGGTAAGTAATTACCGAGGTCGAACACAAGGATTGGGCTACCAATTCTACCAATTTTCAAGAAGTTCGAAACGTTTGGCCAAGTAACAGAAAGTGGTTGTGGAGAGAGAGTAAATAGGATCGCAATCTAAATTAACAAATCTATTAGAGAATAAGTATGAAAATCTGGAATTTAAAACATCTAAGGTCACAAATCCACCTACCCAATCATGCATAGTACCTAAGTGATGATGATCCACTTCCTAGGTTCAATTACAATGTCAACCAGGACCCCCAAATTCTCCTAAATTCACTGTCGTGCTCAATAGGACGTATTCAACGATTGAGTTAATTACTTACTAGGTCTCATAACCCAATCATCAAACTCTATTAAATCTGGCTCCTATAAGGTTGCACCGATCTCCTATTCACTCTCGTGCAATATTCGATCAATGTTCCCAATTCAAGTTCTAAAACGCGAATTGCCTCCTAAGCCTCAACACGTTTAACTAGTCAATCACGCATGCATATGATCAACACAACAAATTCAGAATTGGAAAACATTAATTGAGAAAAAGGGAGAGAAACATACATCATATCGAACACTACACCACCATGGGTGGTTTCATTGATCCCTTAGACGAGGGGATTAGTTCCTCATGCTGGTAACAACGCACAAGCAATCGGCCATAATCACCATTGTAAAATAAGAAAATAAAAGGAGACGCAGCTCCAGAGAACAAGAATTTCGTCCCAAAATGCTACAAAACAGTGGAGAACCAAAAAGTTTTCGTTTCTGCCCTAAAACAGCAATATATAGATTTCAAACTCTGTGCGCGTTCGCGAGGCGAGTAGCCTCTCGCGACGCGAATATCAAGTTGGCTCCGTCTGGATTTGAATGCTCGTGAGGCGAGGTAGTGTTTCGCGAGGCGAGACAAAGAGGATGACATTTCTGGCACAGTCAGACCTTCAGACTCGTGGGGCGAGATGGTGATTCGCGGGGCGAGACAGAGAGGGTGACATTTTGCTATTCAGGCTGGTCTTCAGGCTCGCGAGGCGAGCTCCTGTTTCGCGAGGCGAAACCTCCAGAATTGCTTTTCCACTGTTTTCTTCATTTTCCTTGACTCTAGGAGCTTCACTTCTAACCTGAAACAATAAAAAGAAACAAAAAGCGTAATTCTACTCAAAATAGACTAATAACCACTAAGGTCTAACTTAGGAACAAAACAAGGCCAATTTGGGAGATTAGCGAGGGTGACTCGCCCAATTAGGCACAAAATATACCATTTTTCTAGCTGGAAACTAGATGAGCCAGAGGCTTATCAAAACACCCCAAACTTAAACCTTGGTTGTCCCCAAGCAAGCTAAAACTCAAAAAGACACAAGACTTGGCAAGCTTAAGGATTCAATCAATTTCGCACAAATTTCATGTAATCTTAACAAAACAGTTTTTCCTTCAATGAATTCCCCCCTTGCATCAATGTAATCCCCACATTCATTTACTTTAAACAATTGAGAACTTCATCATTCATGCAATCATTAATCTAAGTTGAGGATCAAAGTCACACACAAAAGGGAGATCACCAATTTCAAACGATTGCCTTCCTCACAAGGGCATGTAAAATTTCACTCATTCACTCAAATTCGTCTAGGCTATCAACTTTTCACTCAATTCCACATATCAAGAGCACTTCCCATGAACTTGATTTTCATCTCAAAAATAGTTCCCACGAAAACATGCATGCAACATCAAAAGGTCTTTTAAAGGTTGTAGTGGGGCCTGGCTAAGGGTAGGATATTCAAGGATACTAGGCTTAAGTCCCTAGGAACTAAGAGAGCATGAGCATTTTGACACATCTTCCACTCAAATTCCTTTTTCCATTTTCCTCGGGTGACTACAGCCTTTTCCTTGCTAAGCTTTTTGTTTTGCCCCTTTTCTTTTGGCAATTTTTTTTTCTTCTTCTTTTTTTTCTTTTTGCCTTGGGTTTCAACCTTTTTTCTTTCTTTTCTTTTCTTTTTCTTAACCCATAATGACATATCAAACCTTGTAACCACCCCAAACTTAGTTTCTTACAACCCTTCTCTTGCTAAGTTTTCATGCTCTCCTAATCCTAAGATTGGGTTAACATGGTTTTTCCAGATCTTGGCTTATAATATAGGGTCATCAAGAAACAATACGCCAATTAGGCTCAATGTGGCTAACTAGGGAACATGCATTAGGGATGGTTCTTTTTAGGCCAAGTAGCTATTCAAAGAAAATTGCCTAAATCATTTGATGCAACACATAGACATGCAAACCATGAAGAGATTCAAGCAAATTCGGGAAAGTGCAACTTGAAAGTGATCCACACAATCAAAAACAAAGTTGGAGGCTCAAATCCTCACCTGGACATTTTTTGCAAATTGTTTGATCGAGATACAATTCCTAGTGTGTGCACCCCTTCACCCCAAACTTGTCATAAATCAAGCAATCACAATAAAATTTCTCAAAGTTCAATTTTCAATTTTTCACGTCGGGATCAAATTTTCTATTTTCAGAACCTAGGGGGAAATCATCGATGGGCAACATAATTCATGCAATCAATCTATGCTAAATTTAATTGAAATACAACAAGCTTGCCGACACAACATTCATACACATACTCTTGATCTTCTCAAATTATTCAAGAGCAACATTCAAAACAAAAGCAAAAACAAAAACAAAGCAATGCAATTGGTTCCTTCCTGTAACACCCTGTATTTCGCTGTTTTAAAAAAAACAGTAATACATATAAATATGTTTATAAATTTATTTGAGTTTTAGAAAATTATTTTAATTAAACGGAGTTTACTACTCAATCCTACTTGAATGTAGGAAACTACGATTGAAAATTAGGTTGGAAAGTCAGGCGAAACCCGGGCCGCGAATTCCATTGACAGTACAATTATACTGCTCAAAAGACCTAATTTTAATTCGTGAATGAAAGACTTAAGATTATTATTTTATTTCCTAAAATTCTGTGTTTTTAGAATTATTTTGGAAAAAAATAAAATAATTTATGTTTTTCGGGCGAAACACGTAATCGGGTAGACGACAGAGGGGATTTCGGAGTTTCTAAGAGACGATAGAGGGTTTATATTAGGATTTTGAGATGATTCAAGGGGATGAATCATATTTCTAAGTCTAGAGGGTTCTTCAGGGTTAAAGTGAAAATTTATGAATTGTACGCTTAAGTCCCTGAACTTTCTGTAAATTACCCTTTTGTCCCTAAATTAGTTTCTAAGTTTTTTTCAAGTGAATTGGGATAGAATCCTTGTTCCCAATCTCTTAATGGACGTGGCTATGAAGCCCAAATTGTCTAGTTCATGAATTGATTCCATAAAGCCCATTTGAAACTATACAAGTTTCCTAAGTCAAGCTTAATGCTTAAATCTTTAAGTGGGCCCCACAAAAATGAAACCAAGCCCAAATTGAGCAATCCCATGCGCAAGCCCATGAGGGATTGAAGGCTTCCCTCATTTATTTTTGGATGAGCCAAGATTTTCTAGAATGTTCTACATTCTTCCACTTTGTTCTTCAACATTCTTGATTTTTCTTCAACCTTCTCTAATGTTCTCAAATCTTCTTCAAGTTTCTTGATTCTTATTAAAATATCTATGACACAAAAATCAGCCCAAATTGGTCAAGATAAGCTTGCATTAAATGTGGCAAAATCATCATCATGACACTTTATTGACAATTTTCAAACTAGTCCTTCAACTTTTGGAATCTTTGCAAATTGGTCCTTAGAACTTAATTGCATTTGAATCCTTTTAGCAAGACAACTCATAACTTCTAGATCCTTCCCAATATGGCACCACTATCTCTATAAATACCATACTCTCAGTTTTCACTTAGTTTCCAATGCCTTTTTGTTCAAAACCCTAAGTTCATAAGTTCTTTAGTGATAAGTTTGTGAAGCAAGTTTCTTGGATTTCCTTTGTCATTGATCTTCAAGAGGTAAATCCTAATCTTCATTCTGAATCATGCCTATGTTCTTTAGCAAGTTTCTTGATTCAAGGTTTATATTATAGTTGTTCATCATTTTCAAGTTTCTAACCCTAGAACTTTGAAAAGTCATAATAAATTCTAGAAAAATCTAATGATGATGAAACTACTTTCTATCTTCTTGATATCATGCATATTATCTAAATCTAAGAGCATGATGTAATCAAAAATTTCTTTCCTAAAAACCTAGCCTTGGCCGAATCTATCAAAGTATGTTTGGTAGAGTTTTTGTTCATGGTTTTCATTAATGATCTTGTTAATCAAGCTATTAGTATGTATGCTTAATAAATCCAAGTTGATTTATTAAACTAAGAACCCTAACCCTATGAACATGTTGAGGCCGAATCCTTGTATAAAAGAGATAGGAAGTTTTGAGTTTCAACTTTAGTTGTTTAGTCACTAATCCATGATTTAGGTTAATCAAGGATCATTAATCTATGAATTAATCATGATTAGGAATTTTAAGGATTTTGAACCCTAAAATTCAGTCCTTGGCCGAAACCCTAACCCTAAAGGTTAGAGGATTTTGTTTCAAATTTTAGTCTTGTAATAAGTAATCTATGTTAGTTAAGACTCTAGTAACTAGGATCCAAAAGATGGCATTAAGAAGATAATCCTAAACCTATTTTCTAAGTCTTGGTCGAACCTAGCCCTAAAGTGTCATAGATGGGTGTTAGTTGATTAATTATAATTATGTTGTTTGGTTGAAGGTGGTTGTGTTAACTCGTGGCGGGATAACGAGGATCGTCGTGTACGTGTTTCCAGTGCAAACTCAGGTGGGAGAAAGAACCATTCCATCGTCGGAACCGATAAGTAGTATATAATTTATAATAATGGTGTAGGGCGACCTAAACCCTACTAGTGGTCGAGTAATCGACAATACCAAAATCGTATTGGAAACTTTTCCGTAATACCAATGACGATTTGGGAATTGTGTGTTTATCGCCTTAGGTTAATTATTCATATTTGAGGATGTTTGAATTATTTACTTTTGACTGTTTGTGATACGCTGGTTGAGGTATTCCATCTGCATGTGACGTATTGTTTCGGTGTTTGAATATTTATGATATTGAGGATGTTTGTTGTCTGTCACGGCCGTGATGGTTGTCATGGCCAGGCCGTGACAGGTTGTGTTGTAGGATTCTTGTCTTTGTTGTCTGTCACGGTCGTGATGGCTATCACGGCCAGGCCGTGACAGAATCTGACTTTGTTATTTATTTGGTTGAACTATTATGATTTGGTTGTGATAAATTGCCTTATATGATATTGAGATGTTTAAATATTCTGTTGATTTATGTGTTATGCATGATCTGCCTGGGTTTAATTCTATGCTTAGATAATTTTAAGGAAGGATATATATTGCTCGGAGGTATTTTGTTTGGGTGAGAGTTTTGAATATGAATTAGAAGTGCCTCGCTATTATTTTATGGAAGTGATGTGATATAGAGTGTAAGTGGAAGTTATAAGGAAAAGCTTGAGGTACTAGGTTGTTATTGATAAAAGTCAGTGAGAATCATGTGTTGCATTGTTGTTCATAACCGTGTATTTGAGATACACGAGGTCCGAAGTTCTTGTAGACCGTTCCAAATTAGAATTTAAGTTGTGCAACTATAGTGTCATTGCTATGCATGAGCACCCTTGATAGAGTTGAGAGAGAGAACCAGGGTGTGCACCGACGGTACTGTGCAGCTATAGTGTCATTGCTTTGCATGAGCATTCCTACCATGGATGAGAATGTGCACCAGCGTTGGGAACGTGTCACTTGGACGACTGACTGGCATCCCTAACGAGGGATGTGTGACAGGAGTAGTAGTTGCCACATCAGCATAAAGGTCTAGTTGCATGAGTTGAAGGGTAGAGGATGATGTTATAAAGTATGGATGATTTCAAATTGTGTGTGATGCGTGT
This sequence comes from Sophora flavescens, assembly GCA_030762895.1. NCBI lineage: Eukaryota > Viridiplantae > Streptophyta > Magnoliopsida > Fabales > Fabaceae > Sophora > Sophora flavescens. The sequence goes on along the minus strand of CM061062.1, from coordinate 31,018,587 downwards.
CTGTGACTGTTATTGTATTATATGCTATGAATCTTTTCCACTTATGATGATAGAACTGTTTCTTATCTCCCTATTTCTGTATTTTTGGTGTATGTCTACTTTGTTACGTTAGAAGACCATATGGACGACTATGTTACAGAGGAGATTGATGGAACCCCATACGAGATGGAGATTGTTGAAGAGTTGAACGACGTTCCGTATGAAGTTGACGCTGAAGAACAACCTACTGATCCTAATAATGTGGCGTAGTTAGTTTAAGGCCAGTGAGTCACATAAGATGTTTTGTTTCAGTTAGTTATAAGCATGTTGTGTAAAATAAAGGATACTTATGTGTGTATTTATGTAAAATAGTTTGGTGTGTTGTATATTTGTAGAAGTTATCTGATTATTAATTAAGTTTTTAATTTTTACGTATTTTCAACAATAAGCGTGTGACTAGGGAAATAAATAATTAAGGATTTAATGTAATAATACAATGGGACACAACGGGGTGTCTCATTTGATGGTATCAGAGCAGTTCAATTCTAATCGGACTGTGAGGTCTAGGAAGTTGTTACTGGTCGTGTCTAGTTGAATCCACATCGGATTTCAACTATGCTTAGAAGATGGGTAGTGTGTCCGAATCCGACGCGATAAATAACAATAGTGTGGCATATGGTATTTATATACTTGTCTATGTGGTATTATATGTCATACTGATAAGAGCAAATGATTTCTTTTACAGAATCATGGCTCGTGGAAAAGGACGTCCGATCGTCAGTGATGACAGAACTCCTGAAAGAATTGTTGGAGATAACAATGTGGAAAATAATCAGACCGGGAGTGGAGGAGAGTCATCTGGGACTCAAGATACCATGAAAAACATAGTTACTGCTCTATTGTTACAAACACAGCAGAATGCGGAGATGCTACAGATGAACAAAGAACAGCAGGAACAACAGAATCAAAGGAGAGCTGCTGCAGCTGAAGATGCCGGAATGGCTACTTTCCTGAAAGGGAAGCCACCCCAATTCCGAGTAGATTATGATCCAGAGAAGGCAGAATGGTGGATACAAGAGCTCGAGAAGATATTCAATACCATGCGCTGCAGAGAGGATAGGAAAGTGACGTATGCTGCCTTCATGCTAACTGGAGGAGCAGAGTCTTGGTGGAGAGGCAAGCGAAGATTGCTGGATACCGAAGGCAGAGTTATCAACTGGCAGCTGTTCAGTGACTGCTTCTTTGAGAAGTATTTTCCGCGTCTAGTTCGACGTGAGAAAGAAAGGGAATTCATGAGTCTCAAACAGCCGTGATGAGCGTCACGGCCGTGACAAACAAGTTTTTGAAAGCGCGCCCAAGGCAGAACCCGTCACGGCCTGGTCGTGATGGCCATCAAGGCCGTGATGCGCGCCCGAGTTATAAAAAGGCCTCTGGGCAGAACAGAAAAGGATCCTGAACCCTAAAAACATACTCTCTGGCTGTTGTGGCTGATGTGGATCCTTCCATGGAGTTCTTTCCTTCATTTATTCCTATTTCTTTTGTTTTGTTTTTCTCTTTGATTATGTGTAGCTAAACCCCCTATTGTTGGGGTTAGATGAAGGCTTTTCTGAACTTGGTTGTCTCATGATTTGGTTGTAATACAAATTCCTATTATTTCTTTATGAGCATTTGATTCCATGCTTAATGCTTTTCTTGGCTTGATCATCCATGGAATGATATGTTGCTTTGATAGACAATTGACAAATTGATGCTAAGGCATGCTCATGAATCAAATGCCAAGTAGTTCAAGAATCTAGACATAGGTTTGGGGTGCTTGCAATCTTACAAGTCTTGGTTCTTTATACAAAATCTCAGATTAATCCACCTAAGACATTAGGGTTTAATTTGGGATTTTAGGCTCATTCCACCTAAGACATTAGGGTTTGAGTATTTCAAAAAGGCTTGATTGTCATAATTGAATTAGGAATTTTGTTATTAACCATTTCATTGCAATCAAGGGAGGATTAGCGTAGTCTAACCCTGACAATTTCATTCATTTGTTAACCTCATCTATTTTCGCTTGTTAAGTGTTTGCAAAAATTCCTAAAAAAGACCAAAAACATTTTATTCTTGTTTGTTTCTGTTACATGTTAGAACTCCCTTCCATCCAAACGATCGTCTAGATAGTAGTCCGATTTGCGAAGTGGTACTTGTCCGCGATCCCTGAGAACGATATCCGGTCTCCACCGTATTACTTGTTTGCGACTAGGTATACTTGCCGAAATTGTATCAAGTTTTTGGCACCGTTGCCGGGGATCGGTGTGCCAATATCACGAGTACCAAAGGGGACTCCTAATTTAGACATTTTTTCCCTTGCTTTCCTACTGCTGTTTTTTCTTTTTTTCTGTTTTCATTGTAACCGCATAATTGTCCACTTGAAGGTTGACTTGTACTTGCCATATTTGTTGTTGTTCTGCTCTGTTTGTTTTTGTGTATGCGAGGTACAATTGACCCAGGCGAACTTCAATTCGAACCGAAAATCGAGAAGCTTTGTAGACAGAATAGAAGGGAAGCCAAAGCAAGAAAGAATAGAGAAGAAGCATCTTCTACAGTACAAGAACCACAAGTTGAGTTACCAAGTGTGCAAGCATCACAAGTTGAAGCATCAATTGTCACCATGGCTGACAACAATGAACAAAGGAGGACAATGGGGGACTATACTTCCCCTAGAATCGATAGATGTGGAACTCCAATTGTTAGACCTGCAGTGACTTGTAACAACTTTGAGATCAAGGCATCACTTCTCAATCTTGTGCAGCAAAATCAATTTGGAGGTTTAGAGAGTGAAGACCCTCATTCTCACATTGGCACATTTATTGAGTTGTGTGACACCATCAAGCTGAATGGAGCTTCCGACGAGGCTATTCGTTTAAGGCTCTTCCCTTTCTCTTTGAGGGATAGAGCTAAGTCATGGCTTCAATCCCATCCTCAAGGGATCATTATTACTTGGAATGATTTGGTGAGCAAGTTCTTATCCTGTTTCTTCCCTCCATCAAGAATGATCAAGTTGAGATCGGAGATCAACGCTTTTGCACAAAGGGATGGTGAATCACTTTATGAAGCATGGGAGAGGTTCAAATCTTTGCTTACCGCTTGTCCAATCATGAGTTAGAAACATGGCAGCAAGTTGCAACCTTTGTCAATGGTCTCAACCGAAATTCTAGAAGTATGATTGAAGCGGCTGCAGGTGGAACATTGAGTCAAAAGACACCCGATGAAGCAAAGGCCTTGATTGAAACTATGACTAATAATGAATATCAAATGCCTAGTTCTCAATCATTGGCCAAGAGAGGTGTTTTGGAGCTTGATGAAATTGGTGCTCTTAAGGCGCAAATGGCCGCTCTTACCAAGCAATTGGGGTCCGTTCAACTACAAAATTCTCAATTACAAGCGGTCCAAGTTCAAGCTGCCTCAGTGTGTGACTTCTGTGGAGGTAACCATGCCAATGGCAATTGTGAAATTAATGTGGTTGGAAGTTCGGGGCAAGAAGAAGTGAACTACATGGGAAACCAAGGGCCTAAGCATGATCCTTTCTCTAACACCTATAATCCGGGGTGGCGTAGCCATCCTAACTTTGGTTGGAGACAAGGACAAGGCTCAAGTTCTCAAGCAAAGCCTTCTCAAGAGAATTCAAGCAATTTGGAGAATATTCTAGCCCAATTCATGCAAGCAACTCAAGCTAATATGAAGAATCAAGATGCCTCCATCAAGAATCTAGAGCACCAAATAGGTCAATTGGCAAAGCAAATGACGGAGAGAGCTCTAGGAAAATTGCCGGGAGATACCGAGAAGAATCCAAAGAAGGATTGAAGGCAATTACTACAAGAAGTGGGAAGGTGGTAGTTCCACAAGAAAAAGAGAGACGAAAAGAGAGTTGATGAGGTGACCATTGAAGATGCAACCAATGAAGAACTAGAGACTTCCCAAGCCACTACCTCTAGTCCTATTGTTGTTGAAGCTGAAAAACCACGGGGAAAAATTGGTGGATGAAGAGTTTGCAAGAAAGAAGACTAAAAGGCAAATTCTTGAAGAAGTTGACAATCCTAAGGAGTTGCCACCGTATTTCAAGATACCCTATCCTCAAAGGTTGAAGAAAGAGGTAAAAGATCAACAATTCTCTAAGTTCTTGGATGTGTTCAAAAAGTTGCAAATTAACATCCCTTTTGCCGAAGCTCTTCAACAAATGCCTTCCTATGCCAAGTTTATGAAGGAGATTCTTACTAACAAGAGGAACTGGAAGGAGGAGACGGTCATGCTCAAGGAAGAATGTAGTGCCATACTCCAAAGGAAGCTACCGGTGAAGATGAAGGATCCGGGTAGCTTTACTATTCCATGTGCTATTGGTCATTTGAACATCGGAAGAGCCTTGTGAGATCTTGGTGCGAGTATCAACCTTATGCCTCTCTCCATTTTCAAGAAGTTGGGAATTGGTGAAGTCAAGCCAACCGGGATTTCTCTCCAATTGGCGGATCGTTCCATTACGTATCCTTATGGTGTAGTGGAGGATTTACTAGTAAAAGTGGACAAGTTCATCTTCCCGGCAAACTTTGTGGTGTTGGATATTGCGGAAGGTAGTGAAACTCCATTGATTCTCGGAAGGCCATTCCTAGCCACGGGTAGGGCTTTGATCGATGTAAATCAAAGGGAGTTGGTGCTTAGAGTCCAAGATGAAAAGGTCACCTTCAATGTTTTTGAAGCAATAAGACATCCAAGTGACAAAGATACATGTATGAGTGTGGACCTTGTTGAATCATTGGCTGACAAGAGTGTGCAACAAACTTTTGAAGATTCATTGGAAGCGGCTCTTATGATTGAGAATATAGAAGAAGAGGTATGTGAGGAAGAAGTTGAGTTCATGGTTAAATCCCTTGAGGCTTGTCTAGCTTTGAATAATGATGAAGACAAGGTTGTGGAGGATGTGAGGATTGAAGACAAGGGTAAGACACCTAGGCTAGAGTTGAAGGAACTTCTGTCCCATCTCCATTATGCTTTCCTTGGAGTGAATTCTTCATTCCCGGTGATCATTAGTAGCGGATTGAGCTCCTTAGAGGAAGAGAAGTTGTTGAGAGTGCTTAGGGAGCACAAATCCGCAATTGGGTGGTCTATGTCCGACTTGAAAGGGATAAGTCCCTCATTTTGTATGCACAAAATCCTTTTGGAGGAAAACTTCAAGCCGGTTAGACAACCCCAAAGAAGACTCAACCCAAACATGAAAGAAGTTGTAAGGAAGGAGGTTGTGAAGCTTTTGGATGCGGGTATAATTTATCCAATCTTCGATAGTCCTTGGGTGAGTCTGGTCCAAGTTATTGCTAAGAAAGGGGGGATGACAGTTGTTGCAAATGAAAAAAATGAACTCATCCCCTCAAGGACCATTTCCGGATGGAGGGTGTGTATTGATTATAGAAGATTGAATGAGGCCACCAGAAAAGATCATTTTCCCTTGCCTTTCATTGATCAAATGCTAGAGAGGTTGGCGGGCCATGCCTTTTATTGCTTCCTTGATGGATACTCAGGGTATAACCAGATTGTGGTTGACACAAAGGACCAAGAGAAGACTGCTTTTACTTGTCCTTATGGCGTCTATGCCTATTGGAGGATGCCATTCGGGTTGTGTAATGCACCCGCCACTTTTTAAAGGTGCATGCTTTCCATATTCTCTGATATGACTGAAAAATTCATTGAGGTATTTATGGATGATTTTTCCGTGTTTGGTAATTCTTTTGATGATTGTCTGAAAAATCTTGCATGTGTTTTGAAAAGATTCCAAGAAACTAACCTTGTTTTAAATTGGGAAAAATGTCATTTCATGGTTAGGGAAGGTATAGTTCTTGGTCATAAGATTTCATCATGGGGGATAGAAATTGATAAGGCAAAAATTGAAGTAATCGAAACCCCCCCCCCCCAATAAATGTGAAAGGTGTTAGAAGCTTCTTAGGGCATGCGGGTTTCTATAGGAGATTTATAAAAGACTTTTCAAAGATTGTGAAACCCTTGTGCAAACTTTTGGTAGTTGATACTCCTTTTGTGTTTGATGATGATTGCATGCATGCTTTCCAACTTTGGAAAGAAAAACTCACCACCGCACCGGTCATTGCACCTCCAGATTGGAGTTTACCATTTGAGTTAATGTGCGATGCAAGCGACTATGCGGTGGGAGCAATTTTGGGCCAACGGAAAAATAAAGTGTTGCATGTTATTTACTATGCCAGTCGTGTGCTGAATGATGCTCAATTGAACTATACCACGACTGAAAAAGAATTGCTTGCTGTGGTGTTTGCATTTGATAAGTTTAGATCCTACTTGATTGGCTCTAAAACCATTGTGTACAGTGATCATTCTGCTTTGAAGTATCTCATGACTAAACAGGATGCCAAGCCAAGGCTCATTAGGTGGGTACTATTGCTCCAGGAATTTGATTTAGATATAAAGGACAAGAAAGGAGTGGAGAATGTGGTAGCCGACCATTTGTCTAGGCTTCCGCAAGCAGATATTCAAGCAAAAGATGAGTTGCCAATTCAAGAATAATTCCCGGATGAAAGGTTGTTTATGGTGCAAGTGGCACCTTGGTTTGCGGACATTGCAAATTACAAGGCCGCCAACAAGATTCCGAAGGACTTCAATGCACAACAAAGGAAGAAGCTCATCCATGATTCTAAATACTATGTATGGGATGAACCTTACCTTTTCAAAAGAGGTTCGGATGGAATTCTCAGAATATGTATTCCGGAAGAAGAGGTTAATGGGGTTTTGACTCACTGCCACAACTCACCTTATGGAGGACACTTTGGTGGTGAGAGGACCGCCATGAAAATCTTGCAAAGTGGTCTGTTTTGGCCTACCATTTTTAAAGACTCTAGAGCTTGAGTAATGAAGTGTGACAAGTGTCAAAGAACTGGAAGTATATCCAAGAGAAATGAGATGCCTTTGAAGGGCGTTTTAGAGGTGGAGCTCTTTGATGTGTGGGGGATCGACTTCATGGGTCCTTTCCCATCATCCTACAACAATAAGTATATTCTGGTTGCGGTTGACTATGTGAGTAAATGGGTAGAAGCGGTCCCAACTTTGAAAGATGATGCAAAAGCGGTGGTTAGTTTTGTGAGGAAGAACATCTTTACCCGATTTGGAACCCCTAGAGCCATAATTAATGATGGGGGTACTCACTTTTGCAACAAAGAGTTCAATGCAGTGCTTGCCAAGTTTGGGGTCAATCATAAAGTGGCCACACCATACCACCCGCAAACCAGTGGGCAAGTGGAGTTGTCTAATCAGGAATTAAAGAGGATCATGGAGAAAACAGTGAACAACGCTAGGAAAGATTGGGCAAAGAAGCTGGATGATGCACTTTGGGCCTATCGGACTGCATATAAAACACCTATTGGTATGTCACCCTACCAATTAGTATTTGGAAAACCATGTCACCTTCCGGTAGAGCTCCAACATCGTGCTTTTTGGGCAGTGAAGGCCTTGAACTTTGACACGAAGCTGGCTATAGACAAGAGACTGTTGCAATTGAATGAGTTGGATGAATTCCGACTCTTGGCATATGAGAGTGCAAGAATCTACAAGGAAAGAAGAAAGTTTTGGCATGATAAGTACATTCTTCCCAAGCAATTTGAAGAAGGCCAATCAGTTTTTCTCTTTAACTCGCGTCTCAAGCTATTTCCGGGCAAGTTGAGATCAAGGTGGTCAGGTCCATTCCACGTCAAGTCAGTTTCCCCATTTGGTGCGGTTGAATTGGAAGATCCATCGTCCGGAGAAACTTTCACTGTTAATGGACAAAGGCTCAAGCACTACCTTGGAGGAGACTTTGACCGTCAAACAGTCTCCATCCCTCTTACAACACCCTCATAGAGGACTGTAACCCGTCAAGCTAGTGACGTTAAAGAAGCGCTTATTGGGAGGCAACCCAAGTTTCCTTTTCCCTTTTCATTTGTTTTCTTTGAGTTTACCTCTTGAATAATTTGAGAAGATCAAGAGGACAAAAATCATAAATTAATAGATTTGTTAAGTGCTTTCAGGCTTAGAAGGAAGGAAGAGCAAAAGGGCAGGAAAAAAACAAAGTCAGCAACCATCACGCCTAGGCCGTGACACTGGCCACGGCCGTGATGAGCTTAATGTGAAGACCAGAATTGATCACGGCCTAGCCGTGATGAGGATCACGGCCGTGACACAATTTGCAGCCTATCTTTGCCTAGGCATGTGAGCCAACACCCGCTACCGCCTCGGTGAGTTGATCCAATTTTTTTTTCTCCTCTCTCCAACTTAATTTTTTACATTGGGGACAATGTAAATTTTTAAGCTTGGGGTAGGGGTATTTTTTTGCAATTTTTTGAATTTTTGCATTGTTCATATTGATTTCATATAGGCATAGTTTTGCATGATCACATGATTCGATTACCCCCTTGCTTAGTTTATGCATCCGATTGTGAGAACTTAATGCCAAATAAATTGAGATAGTGAATTTTTGAACCCAAATTTTTTTTTTCTTGTGATAAGGCTACAAATAAAAATTCTTTAGATGATCTTTGATAGTTGATAATTAGCATGTGGTTTCGTAGATTTGTGTTTCTCATTGATTTTTGAACTACTAAAATGTGAGATTTTGAGCCAAGAAGGGGTACTCACTGAATCTACCCCACTCTTTGTGATAGAGTGTTATTCCTCTTGGATTGTACTCTCTAGAACTTGACTTGAAACCGTTTTGAAGCTTAGAAATTTTTGAAAACATTTTTGAAAATGATTGAGGCACTAGGTATTTTTCCGGCCTTCTGAGCTTTGATTGACTAAATGCTACCCCTTAGTTGCCCCATTTTGAGCCTACAAGAATAAAATGCTTTTTCTTGGTACCTTGTAATAGTTGATGAATAATGCTTGGTAGGTGACCTTCTAAAGTATTGCACAAAAAGGGCAAAAAGGTAGTTGAAAATGTATGGGATGAGAAAATCAGAAAATATTTCTCTTGAATTGAAAATCTCCCCTTCTCCAAATAAAAAAAAATGATAATAAAATATAGAGAAGGGGTTGACAAAAGGAAGTGAGAAATAAAATGAAAAGAAAGAAAGAAAGGTGGAAAAATAAATCAAAACCCAAAAAGGTATTTTAGAAGGTCTCATGCTTTGCAATGCTTGATATTTTGTGTAGCCTTTTGAAATTTCCTTTTCTTGATTTCCCCACCTAACGATTAATCCCATGGCCCCGTTACAACCAAAGAAAAAGACCTCTTGATTCTTAATTGTTTTCATTAATAAAGTAGAGATTTGGTTGATAGTCAAGCTTATGGTAGAATTCATTCCTTGAGGAAATTGAGCGAATTGTTACATATCCCTAAACACTTGAGTGAGGTGAGAAAGAGTGCCCGAATCAGTCAAAATATGAGTCTAGGAAATCTAAGCGTCTAATTGGACTTGAAATTGATCGTCTCTTGCTGAATTAATTGAAAATGCCTGTTACTTGAATCAGTTTCTCGGGTTCTTGGTTCACTATCCATGCTCTGATTATTTATCTCTTCTGGCCTTAGTGGTTGCTTGAGGACAAGCAAAGTCTTAAGCTTGGGGTGATTTGATGAGTGTGATTTCACCTTATTTTTCATGTACATTTCTGCATGCATTTTCATATAGTAGGCCATTTTAATTTGATTTTTTGATAGTTTCTCCTTTGGAACGGATAAGGCGGTGTTGTGGTGTTGTTTTGTAGGATTAATGATTAAATGCTCAGAATTAGCCTTGATGGAGCTTGGATGGAGATAGAGCTTGAAAAGTGAAGATAATGAGCCAAGCAGAGCCCATCACGGCCATGATCAAGCAGAGCTAAAGGCAAAAGTCAGAATTGGTCACGGCCTAGCCGTGATGAGCATCACGGTCGTGACCTGTTAATTGAGCCAGACCCCTTCTAGGCAGAATCTGTCACGGCCGTGACAGACCAATTGGTGAAGGCAGAAGCGATCCCGGCCTAGCCGTGATGAGTGTCACGGCCGTGACAAACAAGTTTTTGAAAGCGCACCCAAGTTATAAAAAGGCCTCTAGGCAGAACAGAAAAGGATCCTGAACCCTAAAAACATACTCTCTGACTGCTGTGGCTGCTGTGGATCCTTCCATGGAGTTCTTTCCTTCCTTTATTCCTATTTCTTTTCTTTTGTTTTTCTCTTTGATTATGTGTAGCTAAACCCCCTCTTGTTAGGGTTAGATGAAGGCTTTTCTGAACTTGGTTGTCTCATGAGTTGGTTGTAATACAAATTCCTATTATTTCTTTATGAGCATTTGATTCCATGCTTAATGCTTTTCTTGGCTTGATCATCCATGGAATGATATGTTGCTTTGATAGACAATTGACAAATTGATGTTAAGGCATGCTCATGAATCAAATGCCAAGTAGTTCAAGAATCTAGACATAGGTCTTGGGGTGCTTGCAATCTTATAAGTCTTGGTTCTTTATGCAAAATCTCAGATTAATCCACCTAAGACATTAGGGTTTAATTTGGGATTTTAGGCTCATTCCACCTAAGACATTAGGGTTTGAGTATTTCAAAAAGGCTTGATTGTCATAATTGAATTAGGAATTGTGTTATTAATCATTTCATTACAATCAAGGGAGGATTAGCGTAGTCTAACCCTGACAATTTCATTCATTTGTTAACCTCATCTATTTTCGCTTGTTAAGTGTTTGCAAAAATTCCTAAAAAAGACCAAAAACATTTTATTCTTGTTTGTTTCTGTTACATGTTAGAACTCCCTTCCATCCAAACGATCGTCTAGATAGTAGTCCGATTTACAAAGTGGTACTTGTCCGCGATCCCTGAGAACAATATCCGGTCTCACCATAGTATTACTTGTTTGTGACTAGGTATACTTGCCGAAATCGTATCACGTAACCTATGTTAAAACCAAACCTATTCAATGCTTGTTCGACAACTTGGTTAACATTCTAGTTTAGAACATTTTGACGAAGCGCTCCAAGAGCACCCTGGTTTATGACAATGTCTTCGTCTTCCTCTGGTTGTAGAATGTGTACATTTCCACGTCTCAGAGGGACTCGACGATGGGGCTGTAGCCGCTCGTCGTCTTGTTCGGATCCGTCAAGTTGGATAACTTGTAGTTGTCCAACCTGTGGTTGATTATTCTGACCTTGGTTGACATTCCTATTGACATTTCTAATGGTATTTCTATTGGCATTTTGGTTATCGTCTGTGGCTAACACGCCCAAGGCTCTATTTAACCTACGTATCTCGTTTGCCAATGTCATGCATGCATTATTTGTGTTTTCCATTAATGGCGTAATCACTATACCCATCTGTTGAGTAAATGTATTTACCATGTCCAAGTTACTAGAGTCAATTTGTTGTCGAACATTGGCTAATGTAGCCTCTAATAGACCAACAATATTTTGCGGGGGTTGTCTAAGTGGGAATACTTGTGAACTTACTACTGGACGCACTTGTCGAGTATGGGTCATCATCACTGACCCTGTTATCCCATTCGCTTGACTGGGGATTTGCCCCCCAGTCGAAGGTCCTGCTTGTCCAGATGTATGGGCGGCTGTCATTACTCCATTTGGATATGGTATGTATACAAATGGGGTATCTGGGTTGACAGCGGTCGAACCGTAAGGCATTCCATACAAAGGTTGTAACGCCCTTCGTTACATTAGTAACCCAAATTAATTTCAAAAAAAATCCTTCAAAACATTTAATTAAAAAAACACAAGTCATAAATTTTTTCTCAAATAACAAAGTATGAAAATACCTCGTATTAAATAAGATAATAGTATTTACAAAGTATTGAAAAATATTATTAAATCCAATCATTTGAATAAAAACTAAAAGCCTCAAAATCGGGCGTCTAATTACAATCTGAGAAAAACAGTATGTAAACCAAAGAACGTCGTCCGCATAATACTCTAAACCATACTACATTACTAACCAACTAGCTAATCAAACATAACTCTTCAGATCTCTGGATCCTCAACAGCGATGTCCTCGGGCTCTGAAAACAACACTTATAATGAAATATAAAATCCCAGTGCACAACAATACATTTATAAAATGTTTTGAAAATAGTGTTGTTCTCAGCCGGTGCGGTAACCGGAAAAACTGTCCATGGTATCCGCTAATTTCCCAAAATAATATATAAAAAGAATACTTTTAATAACAACAAAAATTTCATCAAGTCAAATGCATATAGAATGAGATCAACTCGTCTCAATGCATCACATTCCACATACCAAGTAAATTCTAAATTAATCCAAGTGGCTCGAAGGCCTCATAACTAAACTAGTCTCTTGCCGGCATGCCATAAATCTCACACATCACATGACAATGGTGTCCCATTGCCCACCCCTACTCATGAGGAATGTTTCGATGTCACCCTCCTGTCGGGGACATTTCTATTTCGATACCTCCCATGTGCACATGGCGGTATTTCTCCATTTTTGACACCCCAACGTGTGGCGGTGTTACTTTCGATACCCCTTTTTAGGCGGTATTGCTCTTTTTCGACATCCCAATTATATGGCGATGTTGCTTTCGATACCCCATTACGGTGGTATTACTTTTCGATACCCCTATCATAGGTGGTATTGCGGCAAATATCATACAACATATTATAACTCAAATATGTCATGTCTCATGCATGTAACAAACTATTTCCCTCAAATTTAAACATATAAACTTCCACCAATAACAAACAATCATGAATATCACAACATATCATACATGAATAAGCACGTTACAACATCAATTAATCAATTAATTCCCCTTTTAAACAAAAGCCCAATTTTAGAATTTAGGTTACTAACAATATGCATCAAGTCAATTAAGGACTCCAAAAACCACTTGGTAATCCCTTATCAACAAAAACATTCATATATACCATGGAAAGGGTTCGTAAAAAGTATTGTTACTCACCTCTTGAAGAACTCCAAGTAGCTCCAAGCGTTTATTTAGGACAAATCCTATCATTCTATTAATAATTCTCTTTCGCTCCACTGTTATTCTTCAATTTGTGCGGTTCCACGCTTCGCATTGCAAATCAAAACAGCACTCCTCAATAACCTCCCTCTCACCTTCTGTGTACGTATATTCTTTTTTCTAAGCACAAAAAGCTGTTGATTGTGCGGCGCTGCAATATTCCTCATCGAGGATTTTTTGGTGTTTTTTTAAAACCCTTAGGTCATTTATACATGATCAAGTCAATGGGCTCTTTCTCTCATTTTTATTTTTATTTCTATTTTTTTAATAGCATCGCCCACGTTCCATCATACAAGAATTCAAGTTGAATTCTTGAGGTTACAGCAACTCACGTTGAGTTGCAATTTGGCTAAAAGCCAAATTCTTTGCGTGACCCCTTTTTTAAAACCAACTTTGAATATATATATATATATATATATATATATATATATATATATATATATATATTCTAGAGAAATTCAATACATTATTATGCTAACATTTTTCTACCCTAAAACTCATATTAACTTAATCTCTTTTATTAAAAAAATAAATACATTAAATTTTAGGATGTTACATTTCTCCCCTCCTTAGAGAATTTCGTCGCCGAAATTCATCTCATACTCACACACATATTGTAACATATGCTGAAAACCAAACATAAAGGTTACCTTAACTTTCCTAATCACATCATCAATATATATATATATATAGTCATTAACTATTTCACCAGATAATAAGTATACATTTCATGGCACCTTAACTATAAAAAATATATTTTATATTTTATTTTATTTTTAAATAAAAACAAAAAAATATTTGACATACAAAAGTATCATAGTATATGAGCCACTCCCACCTAGGTACCGTAATCCCTTGCAAATCACTTGCAACACACCAAAAATATTTAAAAGAATCAAAAGAAACAAAAACATGGTGGGCAAAACCAAACCCATGTCACAAAAATTCATATGAATCTATAATTAGAAAAACTCAACCTATTCCGATTAAAATCTCCTAAAATGAAGCTGGGTGGTAAGTCCCACAAAAATAACCTCTATTAACCACCCCAACCCCCAAACAAAAAAAATTAAAATGAAGTCAGCTAGAACATCTATATAATAAAACCATGCACTTAAGAATTTGTTTTCGTCCATCCGCTTATAATTAGAATACCTTTATTTGCATTTCATCATTATGAGAACTCTCACGAATTAAATTCATAACAAACAATAAACAAAATAAATTGAAGTAAATGTTTTATACCATCTATACATAGGTATAATAGTCTCTTACAAAAGGTACACCAAATTTCTTATATTATTTACAGAACGGAGGAATTTTAAAAATAAGAAAAATAAAGAAAGGAGAAGTAGTAGCGTCATCCACATATTAATTCTTATATAGTCCAAGATAATAATTTCACAATATATATATATATATATATATATATATATATATATAATTTCAATTTTTGTTGATAAGAAGATCTTACTTAAAAGAAAGGTGATTACAAAATAGAGAATAAGATGTAGTAAACTTGCAATTAAATTGCGCAAACATTGTGCAGAAACAACTGTAAAAATAAATACAACAGTAGTACTAAGAAATCAATTCCATCTTGATCCTTGAGTAGGCACGTACAAATAAGAAACGACATTTTTTTTTCAATTTTTGATAAGAAATATAAGTTTTCTTTTAAGGATTAGGCATGCCGTTAATCTATATGGAAAACAAATCCTAGGGGTATGTTAATCACGATTAATATATGGTCACTTGAGAATCAATATGAAATTCTAAGGAAATATATTCTAAAAAATATATTATATAACAAAATTACAACATAATAATAAAATTGGAGCACATACATACAACATCCAATTTTATTCTCCTCCACCAATTCATCTTTAAAACTTGATACATTTTGGTTATTCATACATGTATGGTTAACGTTCTTTTATGTGTCTCTTCCAACATTTTTTTTTCTAAGGCTCCCCTCCTCAGGAACAATGATCCTATTCTTAAACAACACTAGACCATTATTAGATAACACATACTTCTCTTGATCCATAAGAGATTACAATTCCCGATCTAGAAACTACACATGTTTAATCTATTTTCTAAGGTCACTACAAATTTTCAATCTATTCAATCTCAAGCTTAAAGCCTTAAAAGGACATCCAAATTCATGTCTCTAGACTCTTATATTAGGTTCATCTCTTGCAACCTAAAACTAGACGTGTGCAAAAATTTCCTACTCAGAGCATCAACCATTACTTTAGCTTTTCCTAGATTGTTCTTCAACTCAAAATCATAGTTCCTAAGAAAATTTCATCCACCTTCGTTGCCTTGTATTTAACTCTCTAATCCCATCTCTGCATTTACTTTACTAGAATCAACTGTCACTCTACTCAACTGATCCAAGGTCATCTATCCTAGGCAAAAGATACATATCCCCAATGGGTACTTTGTCCAATTACATATTGTACACACACAACCTCGTCCTCCAATCATTTTTTTTGTTCACTACAAGCACTCAAAAATTATTACAAAGTCAAACATATTTCTTAAAAATAATTAAAGTGGAAGTTGACCCATATTGTAATTAAACAAATATTTATTTAGGATCCGATAAAAAAAATCACTGCATTGTGAAACAGTGTTTCAAGAAATATGAGCAAATTGTGATTCCAAATAAGTATCATTTGAATTTGGCAAGTGAAACCAATTCAAACATAAGTGACTTGATAAGGTGAAACAACACTTCACAGGAAAACAATTAAATATAGAATAGAACAAATCAATTCAAGTGAGATTTACAATTTTGCCATCAAACGAAAAGGAAAATTAACTCAAGTGAGAATAGCGCAAACGAAAATGAGATAGGGCTACAAATTTTGGACGAGAATAAAAGTAAGGAGCTACATTTACACCTTAACAGAAGAAACAAAACCATAAATTAAAACATTCTTTATAAATTTTAAAAAATATACATCTATCAAATTAATTCATCAAATAACATGAAAACATTTTAAGAATTCCAAATCAAATACTCAAGAACCCCAAAATGTTGATTCTTCATAATAGATAAATCTACTTGTGAAAACTTCAATTTCCACATCATCTTTAAATTAAAAAGAATCAAAACAAATCAAGAAATCACATCCTTAAAAAAAATTCATCCCATGGAGGTCTTGAGAAAATGTTTTGCTCACACGCTACAGGTATTACTGTCATGTCACTATAATCCTATACCTTACCAGGAAACAAGAGTATGCATCGGTCTTTGAGCTCCTTCAACTAAGCACTTATTACAAGAAACAAGAAATACAATTTGGGTCGACACCGAAGGATCACTCAACATTGGTTGTGAAGAAGAAACAAAAGAAAACAATAGTCCTATCAGAGTACTTTATGACAATAAGTCTAGACGACAAACAGTCCTTACCAATAATTGCATCCAACCCACACATTGATAACAAGTAAGAACGATGACATAAGGCACGTCCCGACGCACAAGAAAATGATTTAAATAAGCACTGGAAGTAATAAGATTATCTCCCAAAGAAGTAGCAACACATGAATCAAAGGACAAATGAAAGATAGGTAACTTCAAATTTCACACATGAAAGATATACCAAAAAATGTGTTGCTCCTGAATCAAACAATATAGTAACCTTTTATCCTATACGAGAAGGAGAAATTCAGTCTTCCTCGGATATAAGCTGCCTCGGAATGATGGCGGTTCGTTCTTCTTGAATTCGAAAAGCCCCACGTGCTAAGGGTCCTAAGTTGTCACAACTCCATCAGTGACTGGCCTCCATTCCCATTCAGTTGACGAAGAGTCTCCGCCTGCCCTTGCATAGCTCTGACCATATATACGATCGAAAGTCGATGCAAGTGCAACATTCGTCCCTCGCCTATTAAAAGTCATAAATCTACTCACTACCAATGAAATACTGGGTTGATCAGGTCCAATATCCCAAAGAATAGCATGCAGCATTTATAACTCTAACAAGCATCCTATGCACCCAAGTTTTGCTTTAGAAAAAGGCCCAATGCCATAGTCCGATTTAGAATCGAACTGCTCTGATACCAAAAATGTAACGCCCTTCGTTACATTAGTAACCCAAATTAATTTCAATAAAAATCCTTCAAAACATTTAATTAAAAAAACACAAGTCATAAAATTTTTCTCAAATAACTAAGTATGAAAATACCTCGTATTGAATAAGATAATAGTATTTACAAAGTATTGAAAAATATTATTAAATCCAATCATTTGAATAAAAACTAAAAGCCTCAAAACCGGGCGTCTAATTACAATCTGAGAAAAACAATATGTAAACCAAAGAACATCGTCCGCATAATACTCTAAACCATACTACATTACTAACCAACTAGCTAATCAAAGATAACTCTTCAGATCTCTGGATCCTCAATAGCGATGTCCTCGGGCTCTGAAAACAACACTTATAATGAGATATAAAATCCCAGTGCACAACAATATATTTATAAAATGTTTCGAAAATAGTGTTGTTCTCAGCCGGTGCGGTAATCAGAAAAACTGTCCATGGTATCCGCTAATTTCCCAAAATAATATATAAAAAGAATACTTTTAATAACAACAAAAATTTTATCAAGTCAAATGCATATAGCATGAGATCAACTCGTCTCAATGCATCACATTCCACATACCAAGTAAATCCTAAATTAATCCAAGTGGCTCGAAGGCCTCATAACTAAACTAGTATCTTGCTGGCATGCCATAAATCTCACACATCACATGACAATGGCGTCCCATTGCCCACCCCTACTCATGAGGAATGTTTCGATGTCACCCTCCTGTCGGGGACATTTCTATTTCGATACCTCCCATGTGCACATGGCGGTATTTCTCCCTTTTCGACACCCCAACGTGTGGCGGTGTTACTTTGGATACCCCTTTTTAGGCGGTATTGCTCTTTTTTGACATCCCAATTATATGTCGATGTTTCTTTCGATGCCCCATTACGGTGGTATTACTTTTCGATACCCCTATCATAGGTGGTATTGAGGCAAATATCATACAACATATTATAACTCAAATATGTCATGTCTCATGCATGTAACAAACTATTTCCCTCAATTTTAAACATATAAACTTCCACCAATAACAAACAATCATGAATATCACA
The DNA here is from genome assembly GCA_030762895.1 of Sophora flavescens. Lineage (NCBI taxonomy): Eukaryota > Viridiplantae > Streptophyta > Magnoliopsida > Fabales > Fabaceae > Sophora > Sophora flavescens. The sequence continues at coordinate 31,000,452 of CM061062.1, read as the reverse complement.
ACATATCATACATGAATAAGCACGTTACAACATCAATTAATCAATTAATTCCCCTTTTAAACAAAAGCCCAATTTTAGAATTGAGGTTACTAACAATATGCATCAAGTCAATTAAGGACTCCCAAAACCACATGGTAATCCCTTATCAACTAAAACAATCATATATACCATGGAAAGGGTTCGTAAAAAGTATTGTTACTCACCTCTTGAAGACCTCCAAGTAGCTCCAAGCGTTTATTTAGGACAAATCCTATCATTCTATTAATAATTCTCTTTTGCTCCACTGTTATTCTTCAATCTGTGCGGTTCCACGCTTCGCATTGCAAATCGAAACAGCACTCCTCAATAACCTCCCTCTCACCTTCAGTATACGTATATTCTTTTTTCTAAGCACAAAAAGTTGTTGATTGTGAAGCGCTGCAATATTCCACATCGAGGATTTTTTGGTGTTTTTTTAAAACCCTCAGGTCATTTATACATGACCAAGTCAATGGGCTCTTTCTCTCATTTTTATTTTTATTTCTATTTTTTTAATAGCATCGCCCACGTTCCATCATACAAGAATTCAAGTTGAATTCTTGAGGTTACAGCAACTCACGTTGCAATTTGGCTAAAAGCCAAATTCTTTGCGTGACCCCTTTTTTAAAACCAACTTTGAATATATATATATATATATATATATATATATATATATTATAGAGAAATTCAATACATTATTATGCTAACATTTTTCTACCCTAAAACTCATATTAACTTAATCTCTTTTATTAAAAAAATAAATACATTAAATTTTAGGATGTTACAAAGGTTGTGGCAGAGGTTGCGTAGTCCCTCTTGGGTTTGAATTCACAACACTCCGTGGAGACAATCCAGTAGTTGGCGGATTTATATGTTGTAGAACTGGGGAAGTTGGTGACGGGAGTGTTCCTTGGCCAACTTCGTCAAACCTATTGACAACTTGAGCATAGGAAACGCCTCTTCCCACCACTAAACCATTAGTTCTATTATTTCCTGCATTAGAAGCGTTAGCCATGGTTGCAGGAGTATCATCAACTGGCGCGACAGTGGTTATAGGATCAACATCCACCGTTGACACAACGGTGTTAGTGCTGACTACGCCTGCATTACTTGCACTACTCATATTCAGAGTTTTGGGAACTAGATGACGTTTGAATCACTCTCCCACTCCGTAGACGCATACAATAAATTTGTATGTCAGAGTTTGTGACACTATCGGAGTTACTCTAAACTCGTCCCACCGGGCGTGCCAATTTGTTAACGTGGGTTTGTGGTTCTTGACCAAAATTCCTTTGTGACAAATAATTGAAGATCAAACGAGTGTGGGACCTATGAGTTATGCGGTAATCTCGTCAAAAATATGTATGTAAATTGTCTACCAAGTACAAATTTGACAATTAGCCAAATTAGGAATTATTGGCAAAGACTTAGTGTTAAAACAAATATGTAAGTTTGAAAGAGATGTGCAGAATATTGCCAATAATGAAAGTTGACAATAAAACTGCTTGAGTTTGAAAATATAAGTTTGAAGTTTAAAAGAAGGACAATTATTTAATAGAAAATAACTTCCTAATCGTACTGAGTTTATAATAAAAAGAAAACTGAAGTTTGAAAGGAAAGTTAAGTAAAGAAAGATCTAAATGATACTACTTGCAAGAAGTAAAATAAGATTAAACGACGAACTTGAGAGAAATACTGGAAATTAAAAGGAACAAGTAAAGAACTTGAACAAAAGAGATGAAAATGGCATTGAATTTTGCCATAGTATTGAAATAAGAAGGATGGAAGGAATACTTGAATGTAATCCGTCAATCTGCTGTGTGATCAAGATATGTAGGATGTGTATCAAGTAATCGAGCTTTATTACATTGTAATAACTAGTATCACTAGTGGAAAATATACATTAGACGGTAAAGGTTTACGTCAGTTAACCAAAAGCTAGACGTTAAAAAGGGGGCGGTGGCAGTTTTGTAAATATCAGACTTCATTAATTCAATTTTAACGTCAGTTGTTGTAAGGACTGACGTTAAAAGTGAAGTGACTCACTTTTAACGTCAGTTCAATAAACAACTGACATTAACAGTGAACATTTTAACGTCAGTCCTTACATCAACAGACGTTAAAGGTTATTTTAATAATTTTTTTTTCTAGTATACGTACCCTTCCGCATTGCCTTCCTCAAAGTTTTAGTTTCACAATTGCTTTGATGTTTTGTGTTTCTGTTTTGAAAACTAAAATATATGTGCGAAGTATAAGTTGAATCAATAACCCAAACCGGATCTCATTCATGAAGTGTAATCTGACCGATCTGAGAAGATTGAAAGGGTTTAAAATCCTATAAAAAGTTACATTGAAAGGATTTGAAATCCTAAACATTTGTTGAGGCTTTGTTCCCTTCACGGGTGAGCAAGAGAGGAGAGTCGAGCGACTGAGTTTTCCATAATTCAATGAGGAGGTTGTGTGGCAAAGCATAAGGCCACTTTTGGAACCCCTTATCACACCCGAAACATTAAAGCTACATCCCATCAGAGAGTTTTATGAAATATGCCAAAGGGAAAACTATACTCCGAAGGGTGCACTCGATCTGTTTTAGCAATGGTCTTGGAATAGTCACTTGCATCCTTTAAGACCTCAAAACTGGGGGGCATGAGAGAGCTCAAGAGAGGCAAAAACAGGTGCACTAGATCTGTTTCAAGCAAAGGCAGTGGTTCTAGAGACTTCCATGACGGTCACTTGCTGCCAAAGCTGAGGTTTTGGAACTGTGACGCCCGAGCACCTGATTTGCCCTCACACGGTGATTCTCCGGAAGGATGATAAGGTGAGCAACTCACATTATGTGATTTACACAAGCTTATCACCCATGTTACGTGATTTACACAACCTCAGAAGTTGTTTGACCATTAAGACAAAGATCTTTGAGTCTAGGAATAGGAAGAAAGAGTGATGAAGTTAATCTCCAGGGCAGAGCCATATTGTGAAGCCGAAAATTAAAAGGATGGAAGGAAGCTATTTATAGGAGCAGGGGATGAAGTTACTAAGCTATTCTGATTTTCTTGAAAACTTATCTATAAACTTAATGCTCATTAAGAGGATTAAGTTACAAGGTGCATGGGTAAGTAGCACAGTAGTCAAAGGAATGAATGTTTTTGCAGATATCTATACACTTTTAACGTCAGTTGTTTAAAAAAACTAACATAAAAAGTGTTTTTAAAATAAAAAATATTTATTGTTAACGTCAGTTTTTTATACAACTGACGTTAAAAGTGTGATTTTTACTTCAGTTAAATAAATAGCTGACGTAAATAATCCTATATATTATAAACGTGCAGAATGAATATTGGAAATAATGTAATTAATATACGGGAACTTGGCAGTCATAAATTAAGTTGACGTTAAAAATGAGGTGGTGGCAGTTTGTAAATATTAAATCACTATTTGCGTCAGTTCTATAAATAACTGACGTAAATAATTATGAAACTCATTTCATTGGTTGTCATGTCCCTGTTGTCCCTCTTAACGCAGATCACTCCATATAGTGCAGTTTATTTCTAAACCTTTTTTTTAAACAAGTTTATTATTAATTTTTATTAATTAGCTTGAATTAGTAAACAAATTCTTGTGCAAATTAAAATAAATAAACACTTAACATAAAACAAGTTATATGTATAATCAAATCGTATCTCATTGAAGCGATTCATAAGTTAAAATTACATGATTAAAAGATAAAAAATTTCTGCAACATAGCCCTAAAATATAAAAAAGTTTCTGCTTCAACATCATTTTCTTCTCAGTCCTGTCATCAGAAACTCCAATTGATGCATCACCTCCCTCACTTGAATTCCATGATGCAAAGTAAATCCTCAGTCACTAGCAGCGAAAGCAAAGTGAAATGGATCTTTGCATCTTTCTTCTTCACTAGAATTCCTTGATGCATCGTCTTGAATCCACAGTCACTTGCTTCCAAAGCAAAGTGAAAGGGATGACGGGGATGAAATAAAGTGAGAGAATCACATTACGTGATTCACCCAACCTTACCATCCATGTTATGTGATTTACACAACCTCAGAAGTTGTTTGACCATTAAGACAAAGATCTTTGAGTCTAGGCATAGGATGAAAGAGTGATGAAGTTAATCTCCATGGCAGAGCCATATTGTGAAGCAGAAAAAATTAAAAGGATGGAAGGAAGCTATTTATAGGAGCAGGGGATGAAGTTACTAAGCTATTCTGATTTTCTTGAAAACTTATCTAAAAACTTAATGCTCATTAAGAGGATTAGGTTACAAGGTGAATGGGTAAGTAGCACAGTAGTCAAAGGAATGAATGTTTTTGCAGAAACTAATAAACTTTTAACGTCCGTTGTGTAATACAAATGACGTTAGAAGTGTGAGTGTTTTTTAACGTCAGTTTCTTAAGACAACTGACGTTAGAAGTGTGAGTGTTTATTAGTTTTTGCAGAAACTAATAAACTTTTAACGTCCGTTGTGTAATACAACTGACGTTAGAAGTGTGAGTGTTTTTAACGTCAGTTTCTTAAGACAACTGACGTTAAATATATGACCTTTAACGTCAGTTGTTACTAACAACTGACGTAAAATGTTGTTTTATTTTGATTATAACGTTTACACCCGCGCGCCTTCTGCACTTCTCTGTACGTCTCTTTTCTCTTTTCATCACGCTCAACCCTCACTCTTACTCTCACTCTGCCCTAATCGCGAGCTCATCTCCACCGCAACCACCGCGAGTGCTTCTTCGCCACCACCGTGAGGTACACTCTTAACCCCTAACTCTGTCTTTCCCGCTGATTCTTTGCAATAACTTGACATCTCTCTTTCCCCTTCCCGTGCACTAACTCTCCTTGTCCCTCTGCTCTCAGTAACCACATCGAACGTTGGCTACCACTCGAGCTTCCCCACCACCACCACGCGAGCGCCTATTTCTGGTGAGTCTTTAGGGCACATTTTTTTATTTTTGGTTTTGAGTGTATGTTGAAACTGTAGTCTCAGTAGTTGAAACTTGAAGCTGTGAGTTTGAGTTGTTTGGAATGTCTCTATTTTTGGTTTTGAGTGTATGTTGAAACTGTAGTCTCATTAGTTGAAACTTGAAACCGTGAGTTTGAGTTGTTTGGAATGTCTCTATTTTTGGTTTTGAGTGCATGTTGCTCTGCTGGTTGATCTGTCACGGCCGTGATGCTCATCACGGCTAGGCCGTGATGCTCATCACGGCTAGGCCGTGATCAGTTCTGCATGTGAGGGTCTGGTTCAGTTGGCACGTTACGGCCGTGAAGGACATCACTGCCAGGCCGTGACCAGTGCTTGACAATCTTCAAAAACTATAGTTTTCAATCTCCCGTATTGTCCTTATATTGGATAGATGTTTTGTATATCTACAGGACCTATCTAGTTATTTTTATTTATACTTCTGTATTTATTTTGAGTTATAACCTATGTTAATACATATATATTGTTTCTGAACAGGCATACATATGGATCAGTCGGATAGCCCACATGCACGGGAGGACATTGTGGGGGCTTCGCAGGACCCGATCACGCCTACGCCTGATTCTAGGGTAAGTTTACATGTTATATACTATCTTTAGTCCTTCTTTTTAATGTAAGTCTATAATGTTACAACCCTCTATTTTATCATTTTTTTGTCCATATAGACATCACAGGCTCATAGGAAACGGGGTAGAGGAGCCACCTCGTTGAAGAAACTAGAGAAGGACAGGCAAAGCGGACAGAAGCTTGAGGTGTCCTTCGATGCTAATCTAAATGCCCAGGGACCCCGTGCTAAAGAATTTAATAAGTGGGTGTTTCTACAAGCGAAGCAGCACGTAAGCATCAACTACAACCACTGGAATGATGTTCCACAGAACGTTAAGGATTAGATTTGGGAGGCTATCGTGGTATTTTACCTTTACATTCGATTGATTTACATTATTAGATAATTATCCGAGTTATAATCCATCCAGTTGTTATGTATTTAATGTGTAGGTAGCTTGGACTGTGCCAAATGACGAGGATCATCGTCATAAATGTATGAAAATGGCATCAAAGCGTTGGAATGGGTTCAAGCATGATCTTACCAGGTACTATGTATCTGGGAAGAAGCGGCTTGATAAAATGTTCTCGGATTATCCCTGGATTGATCAGGATACTTGGGATATGTTTGCCAGGAGTCGACAGGATGGAGAATTTTAGGTTGGTTGATTAAGTTAATTTTGTATGCTTATTATAGATCATTTAACTGTATTTAATTATGTGTTTTTGTTTGAATAGGCTAAGGCAAATAAGGGTCGGCAGAATCAGGCGAAGAACGTCCACCGCCACACCATGTCTCAGGGTGGGTACCAGACTCGGATCGAGCAGATGATGGCGGATAGGCTGAGTGCGAAGCAGGAAGAGCACTCTGCTAGGATTGAAAGAGGAGAGGTGCCTGAGAGCACACCATTAAGTCCTCCGTCGGACATCGACCGCGAGGATGTCTGGTTAGCCGGCCGCATGACAAAGATGGGATCTTTTAAAGTTGATGCCACTCGCGAAGTGGCAGATAAGATTGTAAGTAAATAATTAACTTGATTTCAATTGATATTTGTATAGATATTTGAAACACTTTTCACTTGCACGTTTTTTCATTTTTTTCATTGTAGATGGATCTTAAAGCACAATCCTCCCAGGGCTCATTCGTCCCTTCTGGACGGCGGGACGTCTTGATGACTGCTCTAGGCAAGAAAGACCATCCTGGTCGGGTTCTCGGTGTTCCTGGGAACATGACCATCAAAGAATATTATGGCAAGTCTGCTTCACGAAAGCGGGTGGTCGATGAAGCATCAATTTTGGCTGACATTACTCAGCACCTCATGTCCAACCCAGCTATTACAACACATCTGATACAAAGCTTAATATCCAACCCAGAATTCAAGCAGGTGCTTGCCAAAGAGCTTTCCTCCGTCGGTACATCCCAAGACACCGCAGGGCATGCCAACCCTTCACATGTGAGCACAAAAGAGAGTTTTAGTAGGGCACATGTGGAGGATGATGAGTTGGCAGCTAGGGAGCGGGAGTTCGAAGTCCAACGCCATGAGCATGAGTTGGAAATGAAAAGGCGTGAGCTTGAGTTGGACTCCAAACGATGTGAGCTCGAAATGTTAACAAAGGTATGTATTCATTATTAATGTCCAAATTAGTCAAATAATTACTTGTGTTTTTTTAATTATCAACAAATTATCTATTTTATTTTTCCTAAACTGAAGGCCAAGTCAACGTCGATGTCGCTGTCACCTATCACTCGTTTGTTCTCACTTGGTGAGGATTATGCGTTTGAGATTTTTGAATGTCCATTGGAGCACGATGGATGAGTGGCACGCCCAGATCAACAGAGGATATTTACCTTTTGTGGTGACGATCTCGGGAATGCCTGCAGAAATAACGTCTGGATGAACAACAATGTTTTCAGTCTCTGGTGCACGTAAGTTAATTTTAATTTTATAACTTATTTATTTTTGGTATTTTTCCATTTAATAATTTATTTTAATTTCAATATATATATTATGTAATTAACATCCACACCTTTTCATATCTTAGGTATCTCCATCGTCTTCAGCTTGATAAGGGCGTTGCATCAGTTTACGGCTTCTTAGATCCGTCAATCCTTCTGCTCGAATTCTTTGCTGGCGATGCATTGAGTAAATACTTAGGGAAGTTGTTGGGAGACAATCAGAAAGAATTATATCTGGCTCCCTACTGTATGAAAAGTCATTGGCAGTTGTTCGTACTTCACCCGTCTAGGCATACTGTCATATTCTATTGCTCTCTCCACCAACAGCCGCCACAGTGGTGTTGGAAGTCTGTAAATAAGTAAGTAACTAATCTTAAATTTAATTTAAGTTTTAATATCAGTTGTTTTTAGTTTATTACACACATGATATATGAATTTGTTAATTGATCGACATGATTATTTGTTTATGATAGCGCGCTGAAGGCGAGTAGCATAAGTTGCGCCAACGGGAGAAGTAGGACTTCTAAGGCTAAAGCGAATCCTGTATGGAACATCATCAAGGTTTGGTAGTTTATGTATCAAATAATTAATATTATAATTACTAATTTATATGTATATTAAACTGACATTGAAATTAATTTTGTTGGTATTCTCGATTTCAAAATGACGGGTGGTCGTGCGGCTATTATGTGATGCTTCATATGCTGAACATAGTCTCCACATCTATTACGGATGGATGGAACAAGGTAATATTTAAACAACTTGTTAAATTATATATTATAGTTTTGAAGATGACTTGCATTGATGTTATTGTTATTATTTGAACGTGTGTAGGCATTTAACGACAAATCGCCTATTCAAGAAGATAAGTTAAGAGACTTGAGGATGTGCTTCGCTGAATTCTTCTTCAAGTATGCGGCTGAAAAAGGAATTGACAAGATACCTCCGCAATACTTCGATAAATAGTTTTTTTGTTAGACTTTAGAAACTAATTAATAACATGTATATATATATCCTTAGATTGGTAGTTTTGTTTTTTAGACATTGGAACTAAAATTTATTTATATATATACATGGGTTTTGGTTTTAAGTCCCCCCATTGTTCCATTTTTCCTTTGCAATTTTGTAATGTGTGTGATATTCCCGTATTCTTGGGATATTTCTTGAATGCGGGGATAGCTGAGGGGAGTGATATTTTAAAAACTGAATTTAAAAAAAAATCTATTAACGTCGGTTGTATCAAATAACCGGCGTTAATAGTATTTTATAAAATATACAAGACACTATTAACGTCGGTTGTAATAAACAATCGACGTTAAAATTAAACCTTTAACGTCGATTCTTTATAACAACCGGCGTTAGTTTTAACAAAATTAACGCCCGTTGTCTTAAAGAACTCGGCGTTAATAGTTTTATGTTTAACGTCGATTGTTTAAAAAACGGCGTTAATTTTTACAAAATTAACGTCAGTTTTGTTAAAGAACTGACGTTAATAGTTTTATATTTAACGTCAGTTCTCAACTGACGTTAAAATATTAACTATTAACGTCAGCTGTATTTACGTCAGTCAGTATTCTGACGTAAAAAATCAATTTTAACTGACGTAAAAAGCACTTACTGCACTAGTGTATTTATAGGCAAATAAAATAACTACCTAGTAGTAACTTCCTATCTAAATGACTGTCACGTATCTTGGCGGTTCTCTAAATTTCAAATTTAAACTGCTTGTCAAATGACTCTAATAACTGCTCAATTTCTTGAACCGCTCTGCATCAACTTTATTGTCTTCGATGGTCTGGTTGCTTGACAGCTTATCTTGCTAATGCCTTGTCAATCTTTAGGACTTAGCCATTTTCACATTTCTCTTTACGTTTGACAACTCTTCTTAATACTTTGTCAAAAAGCTTGGTTGTCAATTTATCCTTTCTGTCGACCAGTATTTTCTTATCAACTAAATATTCTCAATACTTAGAAAATATTAGTCATTACTCTGATTCCTTTGTCAGCCTATCGAAATGCATCCGTCAATAATCAGAAATTTCACCCCTAACAGTTGGCCAAATTTTATTGACCAATTTTATAACAAAAAAAATATATGTGATGAGTTGAATGTTGGGCTAGGATTTGACTTGAACGAGAATGGGGTGGTATCACGAGAGGAGATAAATAGACCAACTGTTTAATAATGAGAGCATCGAGTCAAGGTCTCTGAAGCTAAAGGAGAAGCTATTGAACAACTTCGTAGAAGATAGGTCTTCATAAAACTTAAAGTTTGTCAAGTGGTTGAAAGACAGAAAGAATAAGGTTTTGTCGTTTATGCAAAAGTTTCAAGTTTGGTAGGCATATCTGTCATGAAATGTTGTTGTTTCATACCTATTTCAATAGAATAAATTAATAATTTTTTGGGAATTTGGTTCAAACTTACAATTTTTACTGCACTCTAAAATCATGTTACAGCGAATGTAATATTAATCACATAACCTGAAAATTCTCTCCTTCACTTCTCGGCAAGTTAAGTTGGTCAAACTTGACCTTAGTTATGAATACAAAATGAATTCAACCACGGGTGGACTTGATGGCAAAACATTAGAGCAATATGCTGTTAGAAATGAAATTTGTATCAATTCGAGATGGTTTATAGCTTGAGGGTGAGAGGAACAATATGAGCAAGTTATGCCTTGAAATATTGAAGACCATGCTTATTATGTTTGAGTAGCTTATAAAAGATATTTATATAGAAGGCAGTGGAATAATTGTTGTTATTTCATTCATAGTACGAGTCTCTTTTATAGAGAGATTACAATAAAGGCAAAACAAATCAAATCAAATCTCTTCCTATAATTAAGGAAGGAAATAAAACAAAATAAAATCAAAATAATAAAGATAAAATAAAATAGAATCAAATAGGATAAAATCGGTGATATTTTCCCCGATTCTCCAACCCCCGGCAAGTTGGTGCATAGATATCTATCATGCCCAACTTGCTTATCAAGTGCTCAAAATTTGGTCTTGTCTAGACTCTTGGTCAAAATATCAGTTGTTTGTTGGTTGGAAGTCACAAAAGGAAAACAGATAATGCCAGCATCTAATTTTTCTTTTATGAAGTGGCGATCAATCTCAATGTGTTTGGTTGTCATGCTGGACGGGATTGTGAGTTATGCTTATTGCTGCTTTGTTGTCACAGTACAGCTTCAATGGAAGATCAACCTTCATCTTGAGTTCCTCCAAGACTCTATAGATCCACAACCCTTTGCAAATTCCTTGGGCCATTGCTCTAAATTCAGTCTCAGCACTACTTCTAGCAACCACACCTTGTTTCTTGCTTCTCCAAGTTACTAGATTTCCCTACACATATGTACAATATCCTGAAGTTGATTTTATGTCGGTGACTGATCCTGCCCAGTCTGCATCAGTAAAGATTTCAACATTCCTCTCACTGGTTTTTCTAAAGAACAATCCTTTCCCAGGATTCCTCTTCAAGTACCTCAAAATTCTGTAGACTGCCTCAAGATGTTCTTCATATGGGGAGTGCATAAACTGGCTTACAACACTCACAGAAAAGGCAATATCAGGTCTGGTATGAGATAGGTAGATTAACTTGCCAACTAATCTCTGATATCTCCCAATATCAACAGGAACATCTCCTTTCTCCCAAAGTTTCACATTTGGGTCCATAGGGGTATCGACTGGTCTACAACCACTCATTCCAGTTTCCTTTAAAAGGTCCATAATGTACTTTCGTTGGAAAACCACAATTCCCTTTTTTGATCGAGCAACCTCCCTGCCAAGAAAATATCTCAATGCTCCCAAATCCTTGACCTCAAATTCTGCTGCCAAATTTTTCTTTAGCCTTCCCATCTTTATTACATCATTCCCAGTAAGAACAATGTCATCAACATAGACAATTAGTGCAGCAATAATCCCATCAGAAGAAAATTTTATGAATAGGGTGTGATAGGCTTGTCCTTAACTGTATCCCTGTTTCTTCATGGACTGGGTGAATCTTTCGAACCATGCTCTCGGGGACTGTTTGAGCCCATAGAGTGACTTATTCAATTTACACACATTTGACCCAAATTTTTCTTCAAATCCAGGAGACCCATCCATGTATACCTCTTCTTCTAGGTCACCATTGAGGAATGCATTCTTCACATCCAGTTGGTGCAAAGGCCAATTTAAGTTGGCAGCAAGGGATAAGAGAATCCTGACAGTGTTCAATTTTACCACAGGAGCAAAAGTTTCCGAGTAGTCTATGCCATAAGTCTGAGTGAATCCCTTGGCCACCAAGCGTGCCTTGTACCTTTCTACGGATCCATCTGAATTATACTTCACAGAGAAGACCCATTTGCAACCCACTGTGTTTTTCCCAGTTGGTAAGGTCATAACACTCCAAGTGTTGTTCTTCTCAAGAGCTCTCATCTCCTCAAGAACAGCTTCCTTCCACTTTGGAATTTTAGAGCTTCCTGTACATTTTTTGGAACTTCTATACTAGACAACTGTGAGGTAAATGTAGCAAAATAGGAAGACAAATTTGAATATGACATAAATTTAGACCAAGGATGCTTAGATAAGATCTAATACATTTTCTAAATGCTATGGGGATGTCTAACTCAACTGATTCATTGTGACAATTAGGTTCGGACGGGGACTTACCTGTATCAGGTTGACTGATTGGATTTTCCCTCGGTTCGGATTCATAACCGTGCTGGAGAGTTGATTCTTCATTCCTTTTCTTATAGTTTTTTGAAACAAAGAACTCTCCACACCTTCGGTCACCATCCTTGAACCTGTCAATTTCTTCTTCACAAGAATCATCATGTTGTGGCATTTCGATTAGTTCTTCATTATTATCAATTTCCAAGGATTGTTTGTCAGAGTTTTGATTTAGAGATGTAGACCCAGATTCCACAAGAGCCTTACTCATGATGGGAGTAGGTCCAGTTAACGAATCTTGGTCATTTGCTATTGGTGCGGTAGTATAAGTCTCAGAATTGTCTGAATTTTCAGATAAAGTAATGGTTTCAAAAGAATCTTCATGTGAATTCCCTCCCGGAAGATGAATGTCCTTAAAAAAGGTTGTTTTTCAAAGAAAGTGGCATCTATTGTTACAAAAATTCTTTTTGATTTTGGATCAAAACACTTGTACCCCTTCTGGGTTGGAGAGTATCCAATAAAAACACATTTTATAGCACATGGTGCTAGCTTCCCAAGATGCTTATGTTCATGAACAAACACAGTAGAACCAAATATCTTCAAAGGTAAATTGGCTGAAAGACGAGCCATAAGAAAACACTCTTTAAAAATATAAAGGGGAGTTTGAAATTGTAAAACTTTGGACGGCATACGATCAATCAAATATGTTGCAGTTAAAACAGCTTCACCCCACAAGTATTTTGGAACTTTTGTTTCAAAGAGTAAGGCTCTAGCCACCTCTAGGAGATGTCTATTCTTTCTCTCCGCAATCCCATTCTGTTGGGGTGTATTAGCACAAGAACTTTGATGCACAACCCTATTTTCAAGAAAGAAATTCCCCAAAATCATATTAAAATATTCCTTTCCATTATCACTTCTGAAGACTTGAGTATTTGTTTGGAATTGATTCTGCACCATTTTAAAGAAATTTCTTACAGCTTGGCCAGCCTCAGATTTTTCCTTTAACAAGTACACCCAACAAAATCTAGTGTGATCATCGATAAAAGTAATGAATCATTTTTTATTGGAGAGTGTACTTGTCTTATTAGGACCCCAAACATCATTGTGAATAATAGAAAATGGTTTTGTTGGCTTATAAGATTGCCTAGGAAAAAAAGAGCGATGGTGTTTTGCAAATTCGTAAGTTTCACAATGAAATAACGAAGGGTCTTTATTACAAAACAACTTTGGAAATAAATATTTTAGGTACCTAAAACTCGGGTGACCTAATCGTAAATGACATAGCATAATATCATTATTGTTATCAGAAATAAAACTAGATTCAAAGCAGGAACCTATAGGTTGGGATTGTTGTTTTGATCCAAGTCCATCATCAAAGTAATAGAGTCCTCCATTCTCCTTAGCACTACCAATCATCCACCCCGAGTTCAAATCCTGAAACACACAATGAGAAGAAAAGAAATTAGTTTGATAGTTTTTATCCCAGGCTAATTTACTAACCGATAAAAGACTACATGACAAATTTGGGACATGAAGGGCATGTTGGAGAGTTATTGTTGGAGACAGGACAATGGACCCTTTCCCTGCAATGGCTGATAGAGAGTCATCTGTAATTTTAATTTTCTGGTTACCTGCACAAGGACTATATGAGGAAAAGAAACTGAGGAAAAGAAACTAGACTCTCCTATCATATGATCAGTAGCACCTGAATCAACTATCCAAGTATGGTTGACACAGAAGGGAAGTTTTAACAAAGTTACCTTTCTAGGCTATAGAGCAGGAAAGAGTTTGAGACTCAAGAAGTTTGTACAGTTGATCTATTTGTTCCTTAGTGAAAGGAATCGAGCTTGAAGAAGACTGCTTCTCTTGATCAAAGGTACTAGCTTGGAATGCTCGCTTCTCACCACATGCGCCTACGCCGCTGCTGCCTGGGTTGCTATCGCCACTGCCTGAGCCGCTTCTTGTCACGATGTTGTTATCTTCAACAGCGCCTGTAAGGGCGTGCTTCCATGACTTTGGGCGTGCCGCCATGGAGGGGAGAAAAGAGCTCTAACTAAAGCTGTTGATACCATATAGAAGGCAGTGGAATAATTGTTGTTATTTCACTCAAAGTACGAGTCTCTTTTATAGAGAGATTACAATAAAGGCAAAACAAATCAAATCAAATCTCTTCCTATAATTAAGGAAGGAAATAAAACAAAATAAAATCAAAATAATAAAGATAAAATCAAATAGAATCAAAGAGGATAAAATCAGGGATATTTTCATGATTCTCCACCAATTTATTATAAGGATATGTCACAAATTGGTTATTAATGTATATGCATTGGTTAATGAAATAATAGTATCTTTTGAGCAAAATTAGTCAACAAAATATGTTAAGCAATGGTAGTGCATATTGTTAACTGATTTTTATTACATTGCATTATTAATTGGTCTAAAAATGACAAGCAATTTTTTATGTACAAACATATCTATTTCTAGAATTCATTTGAGACACGCGGGTCACATCTTTATGGTGTATTTATTGTACATCTTAAAAGACTACCTTTCAATATTAAAGGTCCAAGAAATCAGTTTTTCTCTCTACTTGAAGAGAGAGAAAAAGTTAGAGAGAGAGAGGATCTGCTAGGGCTTTATCTTTCATGGTTTCCCTAGCTAGTGCTCCCGAGAAACTGTTGGAAGTTGTATCATCAGGAGTGGAGGCGGACCAGCTAGACCGTAGCACTAAGAAGGCGAAGATGTTAAACGACAGTCCTGTTCACGAAAGGATGGAGGTGGAGGACTCTCAACAAACGGTTGTACAGGAGACTCCTCTGATGGGGGTGGGAAAGATGGTGTCTTGCTCCCAACAGCTACTGCGATGGCGATGAAGCGTAAGATAGTTTCTTACACAGATATATGCTTGCATTGGTTTTAATGGGGCATGCCATGGGGAGGAGCCGGATGATCAGGATATGTTTTTGGAAGATGAAGATGACGTTGAGGAGGCAGAGGAGGATTCTAGGCAGATTGAACTAGGGGAGGAAAAGGAAGTCGATATCCTTTGTCCCGTTGTCAAAGCTACTAAGGAGGAGATCAAAGCGGCCCAGCAGCAATGAAGAAAGTCTATTATTGTTAAGTTGTTAGGCAAAAGAGTTGGTTTAAGGCTCTTCCAGATGCGCTTAATAAAAATGTGACAGTCGATGGGTACTATGGACGTCATAGACTTGGAGAATGACTACTTCTTGGTCAGGTTTGCAGAATGGAGGGATGCAAGGAGAGCTTTCATGGATGGGTCGTGGAGGATTTCAGTCCAGTACCTGATGGTTCAAAGATGGCGGCCGGAGTTCTTCCCGTTTGAGGATGAACATAAAAGAGTTGTTGTCTGGGTTAGGATTCCGGGCCTGCCAATTGAGTACCATGAGCAGCATATTCTGTGGAGGATAGGGAATAGCCTGGGGCGTATCGTTCGGATTAACAGTAACACGCTACGAGAGAAGGTAGGCTCACGGGGTGCATTTAGGTCGATCTTCATAAGGATCTGATTTCTAAGTTCGAGTTTAACAAATGGATATATAATGTGGAATACGAGGAGCTCCACCTGGTTTGTTTTGGGTGTGGCAGATTGTCACGACCCAAATCTGGAATTCATGAATCGCCGGTGCTAAGGTCGCCTACCTACACTACAAAAAAAAGTGTGTTTAGCGACCGAAGATATCGGTCGTTATTCATTAAAATTCAGTCGCTAAATAGGTTAACGACCGAATTAGCGATCGAATAATGACGGTTGCTAAAACCCTGGTCGCTAAATGATTTAGCGACCGAATTTGTAATCGGTCGCTATTAGCGACCGAATAATTCGGTTGTTAATTTATAAAAATCGGTCGCTAAATTGGTCTCTTAAAATCAGTTATATGACCAATTTTAGAGACCGAAAATTCGGTCGCTAAATTGGCAGCCAAATTAAAAAAAATCAGTCACTAAATGTGTCCCCAAAACTTGTTCTAGGGACCAATTTAGTGACCGATTTCTTTAAAAAACATATAACAAACCAAATATAATTTTTTTTATAAGCTAAAGTGTATTGAAAGAGTATAATGGGTACTCTAAACTCATAAACAAAAGAACCAAATACAAGAGGGATAAGGTTGAGATTCAACCAAAGTCGAAGAAGACAATAATGGTTGATATACTAACTAATCGTCGACCAAAAAGAATTCCTCAGCACCTAATATCTAAAACCAATCCACCGCCCAGCTATTGGCAATTTAGTGCCTAAAAGCTTATTAGGGATAACAACAGCAAAAGAGAAAAAGCCCTTTGAACCTTTACACCCTATAGAAAATCAAAAGCCCAAAAAGACCATAACAAGTCCCTAAACTTTTAATCTGTAGCAATTAATTCAATGGAACACAGATGATTGAATGGAAAATTGGATATAAAATGTATCCACAAATTCACAATCTTCAAAATCTTCAACAACCCTGTAGGCTATAATCCTTTTCTATCAAGTTGTCTTATCAATAAGAGAAAGAGAAAGCATATCATACAAAGTCTAAAAGAAATGGGTAGGATTCATTTCTTCCCTTTTCTTTACATTTCATTCTTTCTAAAAGTTTCCACACAAAGTCTAAGAGATATGATTTGTGGACTTACTCACGTGAAGAGATGTTCTTGTTGACATGTTCGCTAGAAACCAAACCACAAAAATTACCCAGAAATACATCATACCCTGCGAATAAGAAAATAATATACATGATATAATTCCAAAAAATGATGTTCCCTAAAGCACAAATATTATCTTGACAAACATAACAAACCTTGCATACGCTTCAAAAGCTGGAGAAACAACAACACCATTAGATACCCAACTCAATCCAATTCATTTTAATTTCTGCATTTCACACATAGCAATCACACTATATGATATTTCAATGCAAACTCAAACTCAACCAATATTATTCAATTGTTACATATCTTGAAACCACATATAACCAAAAGTTCAAAGATACTTGCATGCTTATAACCATTAACAAGAGTTCAACCATTTTTATCATACAAAAATCTAAAATCAACATCTTGGAGTTCAAAACCAATTTACATCTCATACAACAAATAAAATTCAATAACACATTGAGCAATTGATTCAAGCATTTTCTCAAATAGATTATGTTCAATCTAACAAGTGATTCACATAGAACTAGAATTCATAGGACAATAAAACCAGAAAAAAAGAAAGAAAGAACCAACAGAGAGTGGGATGATAGTTGTAGGGCGATGGGGACGAACGCAACGGCATGAGCACGAACTGGGCACGTTACCTAGCGGTGGCGGATGGGAGGGCACGAGAGCGGTGGGAGAGAGAGAGACAGAGGGAGAGAGAGACGCGAGTGAGACAGAGAATGAGAGAAGGAGAGGGAGAGAGAGACGCGAGTGACAGAGAGAAGGAGAGAAGAAGAGGGAGAGAGAGACGCGAGTGACAGAGAGAAGGAGAGAAGGAGAGGGGGAGAGAGACGCGAGTGAGAGAAGGAAAGGGAAAGAGAGACGCGAGTGAGAGAGAGAAGGAGAGGGGGAGAGATATGTATGCTTACCGTGTGGAGGTGGTGGTGGGCGGAGAGGAGGTGGTGGCCGATGAGGGGCTTCTGCGGCGCTGCGTGTGAAGAGAGGAAGAGAGGAAAAGAGAGAAATAGGGGAAGAGAGGAAGGAAATCGCGATTTAGGGATTTTAGTTTTAGCGACCGAATTATTCGGTCGCTAAATCGGTCGCTAAAATGGTTAATTTGAAATTTGAATTCATAATTTTAGCGATCGAATAATTCGGTCGCTAAATCGGTCACTAAAACGCTCTATTTTAATTTTTTACGCGCCGTTTAGCGACCGATTTAATATCGGTCGCAAAAGATAACTTAATTTTAACCGTTGCATTTAATTCGGTCGCCATTTCGGTCGCTAAAAAGTCATAAATTTATGACTTTTACTTTCCTTTATTTTGCGACCGAAATAGAGACCGATAACTCTGCTACGCTTTATTTCAGTCGCTATTTCGGTCGCAATATCAACTCTAATCAGTGTTTGATTTAGATCCTACAATCGGTCGCCATTTTGGTGCATGAAACAGCAACCAACAAATTTGGTCGCTATTTTTGGTCGCTAAATAATCTTTTTTTGTAGTGCTAGCCCCGAAGCCCAACATCAACCTTTACTTGGAAACTTCTTCCATGATTACATCACACTAGGTACCAACTTACATAAATTTCCAAAATGATTCACACAATCCATTATATACATTAGAGTTGTTGTTTTTCAATAAGGGAAAATTCTTTCAACAATGCATATATCACATAAACACTTAAATCCTAATTAGTCTTTAAATTCCTATGACAACACAGCTTCACATAAAGATCCTCTAAAGCAACAATCAGGCATCCTTGAATTATTTCCTTCAAGATGCCCTGTGGCTAAAAAGGTTAAAACAAAGGGGTGAGTATAAAACTCAGTCAGGGATACCCCATCTAAAACAGAAATCAATAATCAATAGGTAAAACATCAATTAACAGATTAAAAAGCAGAATATCTAAATAAGAAACTTACATGCCCTAAAGCCTGATAACTTATACATTTAACCATAAGGGTGTCATGGCCCGAATTTCGTAGACATGACCGGCCAAAAAGGAAAGTCTCTCTTTCCCCTTCGCAGTCTTTCAAGCATACAAAATTCTATTTCATCCAAAGAAAATGATTACATTCATTACTTACTACATAATGAATATAATACTTCAGAGTAACAAAAAACAAACAAAAATTACAAAGTCCTGTGCTAACTAGATATAACTTAAACTATGGGTGAGACCCATAAAAAAATATTTTCACATGGCATTCAAGGCTTCTGGAGGCTTTGAGGATTCCTGCAACAGAAATATTAAATGTGAGGTGAGTTCATTGACTCAGTGAGGGAACTTCTCCAAACACCAGCAGACATGCAAGATAAAATAAAATCATAGTATTCAAACATGAATGCATTTACTCATGTCAACACCAAACACATGTCAAGTCAAATATCGCAACATCGATACACATCATATCACATGTGGGCTTCTTGCCTAATTGTAGA
Source organism: Sophora flavescens (assembly GCA_030762895.1). Classification (NCBI taxonomy): domain Eukaryota; kingdom Viridiplantae; phylum Streptophyta; class Magnoliopsida; order Fabales; family Fabaceae; genus Sophora; species Sophora flavescens. The sequence continues at coordinate 30,981,190 of CM061062.1, read as the reverse complement.
GTACTTGTGGAATGACTTGCACTTAAATCAATTCTCAAACTGATGTCTTGCTCATAAGGGGATACATATAAAAAAAACATTGAATCTTTGGGTCCACTTGGGGTTGTTCTCTCAAGGTCCCCCACCTCGACGGTTTTAATTTTGTACATCGGAGATACCGCGTCCTCCGGCCAACATCGACATCCCTCCTCCCCGGTTCGCCTACCCAAAGATTCATATCAATGTCATGTCAATTCATTCCACTAAGTGCCCTTTCAATATTCAATCACAACCATAGGTGGCAACAACACAATCATTGCATTCACATACTATCATCACTTTATTGATACTTTTCAAGATGTACACTAACATAATCCAATATAACATATATTCACAATGTAAATAAAAAAATCCATTGTATAAACACCTTTACTAAAATATTCAAGCATAGAGAAAAGTTGTATTTGAAAGGCAACAACACTAAAGCACACAATCATAGCATACTCATAAATTCACCAATACATGACTAATAATAATGTTTCCAGCAAACCTAGACCAACTTCACACGATAATTGGGAATACTATAGAAGTCAATAAATTCAGAAATTTTAACAATAACAAGACTTACATGTCTACTCCCTCAGGTATCCCTAAATCACGAAATTTTATCACATTATACCTCTATATTTAAGCAGTTAAATGCAACAAGTATTTCAATCTGAGTTCTATAAATAAAGATATGATTTTCTGAATACAAGCTGTCATGGTGCATTCGGGACAGCAGTAGCCCTATTTTCAAAAATTAACTAAGAACATATCAGGTTTCCAAAATTCACTAAATTTGGACATTATATACCTCTGTGTGTTAGCTTTCAAATTAGACCAATTTCACATCAATTGAATATCTACAACTCTAGTTACAAATTTTTTACGACATCTATGTCAGAATTTCAGAGCAAAAACGAGACACCATAAGAAAACATCAAACTTCAAGCACCAACAATGGAGTTTCCTCACCCCCAACTTCTAGGGTTCTACCACACAGTCAAAATCTTTATTCCCCTTTCAATTTCATGAACATAAACATTAACTAAAAAGATAAAACAAGATTGAACAAGAGAAATTCATGAAAACATCTAACTCCCTCACCTTGAAGCTTTTACCAAAAAAAAAATTTGGTGACAATCTAATGAGGAAGAAGATGATGCATGATGAGTGTAACACCCTGTTTTTCAGTGTTTTAAATAACAGTAATACATAAGAATATGTTTATATGATTATTTGAGTTTTAGAAAATTATTTTAAATAAACGGAGTTTACCACTCAATTCTACTTGAATGTAGAAAGCTACCATTAAAATTTCGGTTGGAAAGTCAGGCGAAACCCGGCCCGCGAATTTCATTGACAGTATATTTTTATTGATCAGAAGACCTAATTTTAATTCGTGAAGGAAAAACTTAAGGTTTTTATTTTATTTCCTAAGATTGTGTATTTTTAGAATTATTTCATTAAAAGTGAAATAATATACGTTTTACGGACGTTATAATCAATCTGGTGAACGACGGAGCTAAATACAGGAGTTTTGGGACTCGATAAGTGGATAAACCCTATATTCTCTTAGGACTAAGTCATCCATGTGAGAGGTTTAATGTGGTTTAAGGTTATGTTAGCAATTTTGGATAATTTCATTTTGACCCCTAAACTTTCTATTAATTGCATTTTGGTCCCTAAACTAGTTTCCATGATACACTAAGTGAAGTGGGTCAATTTCTTGCCATCCAAACCCATTAAGGGCTGCGGCCCTATAGCCCGATTTCATGGCCAAGAATTTATTCCATGAAGCAAATTCTAGTCTTAAACTTTCCTATGTATTCATTATGCCTTAAGTTATTTTCATGTTACAAAATCAATTGGACCTTGGTGGTCTTCCTAAGCCCAATGGCGAAAGGCCCATGGCCACCTTGGCTTGCTCATAAATTTCATGAGCCAACTAGATCATTCCATCACTTTCTTGAATTTTCCTTCATCTTCTCCATTTCTCTCCATTCTTCTTTTCTCTCTTAAGCTTCCATTGTTGGTTTGTGAAGGAACTTGGTGATTCTTGCACATTTCTTCATTTCTAAGAGGTAAACCATGATTCTTATCTCTATTAAGCTTCATGTTCTTCATAAAGTTTTTCATTTCAATGTCTTTTTCATTATGTTCATCTTAGTTGTTCTTAACTTTGAAAATTCATATAAAATCATAGAAAATCCTAAAAATGTGAAATCATTTTCTATGTTCCCATTATCATCTCTTCTATCATAATCCAAGAGTATGTTGAAAGCCAAAATTTCCTCCCCTAATTTCTCATCAAGGGCGAACCTATGTAGGTGAGGTTGGAGGAAGTTTTGTTCATGTCTTTCATAAATGATCTTGTTTCTTATCTTTCTAGTATATATCCATGTGGAATCCAAGCCTAGGTATCAAATAAAAATCTCTTGCTTCATTTTGTTTGATGGCCGAAAATAGGCATTAGAGGGATTGGAAGTTGTTGTTCTAATCTTTGTTGATTAATCATTAATCTATTGTCTTAAGTACTTAGGATCATTAATCCAATCTATTGTCTTAAGTACTTAGTGAATTGATTGTGTACATGCGACCGGACTTCCGACAAAGTTCATTTAATTCACAGAGAAATCTTCGAGAGGTAAGAGGGGATTACCTGAGGGATATATTCGATGGCTATATGATATCCTGTGATTGTTTGTAATTATCTGTCTGTTGGTATTTATTTAAGTTGTTTAAGTTATGTTATTTTTATCTGTGTTGGTTTATTTGCATTTAATTGTTTAGCTGCAATTATATTATAATGTGTTGTGATGCATGATCTGCCTGGGAATATTTCTGTGATATTGTTGTTGGTTGTTGTTTGAGAAGCCTGACAGTAGTCAGTGCCCAATTCAATTAATTGGATAAAAGCTTTAAGAAGCTTTATAAATTATATTCAATGTTTTAACGGTAAAATATTAAAATATAATGTTAATGGAAATTTTTATTTGGGAAAAATAAGGAATTTTGGAAAATATCATTATTTTAATGATTTATCGGTATAAAAGTGAACTATGAGTCACAGAGATGGCGAACCGGTGAAATTATTTTTGTACTGCTAATTTTTATGTAAGAAATTCCGTAATATTATAAAAAGTTATTTTATGAAATTAGTTGTTGAAAATAATTTAATAATGATTTTAGAAAATTATTTAAGTGGAAAAAGCTAAGTTTTGGCTTTAAAAATGATAATAGACGGCAATTTGGAAAGGTATCGACGGCAAGTGTTTTGAAACGGCAGCATGTATTTTAAGTAAGTTTAAACCTCAAGTGACTCATCTTTGTGAAAACTAGGTTTTGGTATATAAAGGTTTTATTAAAGAATTTCTCATTTGAAAAGATTTTCCGAAATCAAGTGTAACTCAACTGTGTTAAAAGTAGTGTTGAACTTGGTAACCGAGACGTCGGGGTACTAAGGTCCTTTGTTGCTATGGACTTGGGGTCCTTTGGACTTTGAGGTCCTGTAGACTTGGTGTCTACTATGGTGTATACTGTGTTTAAACATTTAAGATGTTTTCTATTACCACGAACCTATGACTGGTGCATCGGTCTAGAGGTTTCGTGATTGAGCACTCGGACTTTGAGGTCCTGTGTTTTAATAAAAGTTTTAAAGATGTTTAAAACTATGTTAGTCGTAAGCCATTTTGAGCTTCGACAAAAAAAGATTGAACACAAAGAAAAGTGTTAAGAGCAAAGTGTTTTGCATGCATTTGGCAAACGTGCCCACGGTTCTATGTGTGATTACCATGCGGCGTCAGGTATTTCATGCTACAATTTTATTCATTGTGCCACAGTTTGGACAATGAAACCCCATTTACGTTTTTATCACTGTGCCCCGGGGTTGGATAGTGTGCAATGGGTTTTGGCTGCGTGATTATGGTTGCGTGCCTTTTTGCCTTGTATGGCAATGGAGCCTGATCAACTCACCACGTGTTAGGATATCTCATGAGATTAAGTACGAATTTAGACGATGTATATGAAGTGTTCATGCATAGTTTTTCACATGATGATGTTTGGGGTGTTAAACCTATTGATAAACTATTTGCTTATGAATGCTAATGTTGGTATATGTGTATGTGTTTTATGTGGTGTCGAGCATGTAGTTATCGAGTAAAATCCATATATTGGTTTCTCACTCTTGTATGTTTTATTCATGGTTTCTCTATTTGTGCATATATATTTACATCTGAGATTAGATGGACCCCGATTTGCCTCTGGCTCATTTGAGGCTACGTTCGATAACATTTGGTCACGCACATCAAATTTCACGAAAATTTCACGAAAAGCTAAGACACGCATTTAAATTTCACGAAAATTTTAGAATTTTTGGAATTGTAAATCAATACAGATTTTATTTCAAAGTTGACCTTCGTGCTGCAGAATTCACTTCTGACAACCTGACTTCCGAGTGGCATAACTTGGGCTACCGAAGCCCTTTTAATTGGTTTCAGAGGGTACATAAAGCTAAGACATAGAACTTTATAAAAAATATAATTTTTGGTCATCACAGGAGCTCCCAGCAACTCATTATGCAGAAGAATATTTCTGCTATGACAGATTCTAAATTGTCTAACCTCGGATGCACATATCTCGGGAAGTAGAGACCCAAATGAACTAGTTCTAGTGACATTTGCAAGTTAATACACAATAGTATCTACGTACAAATTTTTAGAAATTTTCATTGACTAATTTAACAAAGTTTTCAATTTAAAGCTTGGTCAAGATTTTGGACAATAATAAGTTTCATCAAAAAACATGTTGATCTCGGGTTTGAGGCTTATCCTCAACACTTGGTCACCCAAACTTGAGTTTATTAACTTGATTTATCTTCAAATAAGGTCACCAATCACATATTTTAGACCAAGCTTAGTTTCGTATACTTCTCATGCATATATCAAGTTTAGACACTTTTGTACCCAATGGTTTTTCTTTTAAGGAACTAGGGTTCAAAACTCATTTTGCAACACCTACAACCAATCATCCATATCCATACAAAATCACACATTTTAAAATCTACGTCAAGAATTTCACCATTACCAAATTACAACAATACAACTTTAAATCGTAGTACAATAGCACATCTTTCTTTTTTTTTTGGGTGGTTTTACTTACCTTTGTGGTTTTCATGGGTGTTCTACTAGGGGTCATACAGAATGTACTCTTCAACCTGTGTGATGAGCTTTGTTATTACAATAGATTGAATATCTACCTTCTGGATATAGGTTCTCTGGTTTTGATTTTTTTTGTATACGGGTTTGAGTACCTCTTGTACTCATATTAAGATATTCTTTTGCTTAAAAAAAATCACAAATAGATTCAAGCATTTTCAATTTTAACACACAACCATCAATGGAGTTCTTCACCTCAATTTCTAGGGTTTAGCCCAGCAATCATAACCTTGGTATTCCTTTCAATTTCATGGACAAAAAATCAATAAATAAAATTAAACCAAAGCAAACTCAAGTAAAGACCAAAACCCCTCACCTTGAGTGGAAGCCAAATTCGGACTTGGCACTGAGTGGGTGTTCTCCTCTTGATTTTGAAGCTCCAAGAAGGTGTTTAAGGCTTCTTCAAGCTCCATTTCCCATCCTAAACCAATAGGGAGCAAGTTCCCTAACTTGTTAGACGAAAATCTTAGAAAACATAAGCTCCTTTAATGGAGTTCTCTCCAAAGCCGGAAATGGGGGAGGAATGAGGGTGTTTTTAGGGGAAATAGATGATGGGCCCAAAACAGAGAAGATGGTGGAGTGGAAAAATGCTTACCCGTGAAGTGAAGATGATGGAGCAACTTGCCCTAACTCTCCTTCCATCTCTTGCTCCCCTTCTTATCTCATTTCATCTTCATTGCTTATATCTTTTTAACCACTTTAAAATATGCAAAAATAGCCCCTTAACATTATTTTTGGGCTCCTAAGGCCTTCCCCCAAGTGGGGAGGGTCATTTTTGCAAAAATAGGCCCATATCCCTCACTTATTTGGTATATTTAGCACACTGGTGTCATAATTTAATATGAACTATGTTATAGAACACTTCGATACGTGTTGTAAGGTCTGGAAAAAAAAAAATCACACTTTCCATGTGCGTTTACAAACCCATTCACACTGTTTTATTTTTTTAATTTTTTCATGGTCATCACACAGATACGGGCATATGAAAGATGTATGTCCACTGCTAGCAGAAAAGCCAAAAAATGACAATGGGGAGAATGTGCAGGGTGCTGTGGAGAAGTAGGTTTATTCGGGTAGAAAGTCGGATATGTGCCGGGAAGAGGAGGTGTTTATCCCGTGGATGATTGCCAAAAAAGGGAGTGGGCATCGCAGGTCAGCACCAAATGATCAGGGACAAGGTGGTATGGGTGCAGGAGGCAACAATGGACAAAAAACCAGGTGCCGAAGGGCCAGGAATCGCGTTTCCAAAATTTGAGAGAGAATGATGGTACAGTGACAACTCATTGTGAGGATAGAGGAGATACAGCTGGTGACAAGGGGAAGCAAAAAGTTGTGATGGCTGAGGATGTACGAGGTGGTAACGTGCATGCTTTTTTGGATGCAAATGACCACACCCATGCAAAATTGGTGAGACAGGCGTGCGGCAAAAATAAAGAGGTATTGGGCCCAAGCAATTCTAAAGCTAATGATAAAATAATGAGTCAGTTAGCGCAAAGAAGAACTCTGCTAGAAATATGGGCCGAGTGCACACGGTGAGCCCAATGAGCCCAGAAAAAAAAATCTAAGAACCGAGTGAACTCGGAGGGGAGCAAAATTTAGTTAGCTGTGTAGAACATGTTGGAGATAATCCAAATTAGTTACTAGTTAGGAGTTTGTTAAAGTGTAATTAGTTTGTTGTAACTAAAGTGATTGGTTAGAGAGTTATTAGGAGAGTTAGTTAGTGTATATGTAAGTCTATAAATAGACTAAGTGTGATGTGAAAGTACACAAGTGAAGTGAATGTGAATTAGTGTAGAAGTGTGAAAAAGTGCAAGTGTAGAAGTGTATATGTGCAAATTTTTCTGATTTCTCTCTTATTCCTATTTCTCTATTCCTTCTCAATTTCTCTATTGTGTTAGTGTGAGTGTGTGAAGCATTGTGAGCTTCTTGTTCCAACAAATGGTATCTAGAGCTACAAGATTAGGGACTTGTGAGGGTCTATCCATGGCTGTGCAAATTGAAGAGATTGTGAGTGGGGATTTTGAAATCCCATTACCAATTCTTGATAGCAAGAACTTCAATCATTGGGTTGTGAAAATGGAAGCAATCTTTGGTTTTCATGAAGTGTTGGAAACAGTGAAGGATGGGATCCAAGAAGAGGAGGATGGTGCCTCCTACAAGGGATCTAAGAAGAGAGATTACAAGGCTCTCATCATCCTTCATCAATGTGTGAATGATGTGAATCTTGGGAAGATTGCTTCAGCCAAAAATGCTAAAGAAGCCTGGGATATCTTGCACAAAGTCCATGGTGCTGCAAGGAGTGGCAAGAACAAGAAGGCAAGAACGTTGATGGCAAAGAAGCCAAAGAAACCCAAGAAATTGGGATTTTGGTTCATAACAATGCAAGTGGTGTTGATGGAGATTATCGGTGTAGCACCACAGCGAGAAAAAGATGAGTGCAAGAAGGAAGCAAATAAAGGGTCTGATATAGAGAACACCGAGTCTTCGAGAGATTCAAGAATTGGAGTTGGGTTTACAGAGACCCATCGTTCCACTCCAACAACAAGCCCCACCAACTGAATTAGAAAAGGAAAATGGAAGCAGTGCATCAGAAGGGTCAGGGAGTGCTTGTTACCCACATACGGCGGAGAATGGTTCATCAGAGGCGGTGCCGGAGCTGGAGACAGATACCGAGGCTTGCTTGAAGGAAATATTGTGCAGGCATTTGCAATGGCTTGAACAACCACTGGAGGGTGAAAATAAATTGGAAGACTCTCATGTTATCAACTCTGAGGAAAGTGTAGGATCTGGCCTGACTTCAGATCAAAACAGAGTGGATCTTGATGATGATGCTGAGAAGAAATTCGGGTTTGGACAGTTTGAGGAAGATGCTAGGGCTCGTGGGTGTGCTCGATTGAAGCAACTGCAAGAACTGGCGCTGCCGTCACTGCCGGAACGGCGAGCAGCCAGGGCCGTGTTGCTAGAGGAGGTGCCGGCAGAAGGAGAGGAGCACCTGGTCTGGGTGGCGTTGCTTCGAGGTGGTCGGAGCACTACTGAGATGGAGGCAGCGATTTCGGATCTGCAACTAGCGGCGAAGGTTCAGGCAGAGAGGATTGAACCGTCGGACCGGGACCCTTACGCAGCGGCGACAAAAGCAGTTGGTGCGTCGGAGAAGAAGCCGTCGTGGGTGGTTCCGAAGTGCGAGGCGAACGCGCCGCCACTGCCGGTGAAGACGGAGTTGTGGGTTTCGAACAGGCCAAGTGAACCACCGGACCAGGAAGCACCGCATCAACCGCCGCCAGACCCGCCAGTTGAACCACCATGGGTGTCGACCAGGAAACCGCGAATGGAAGAAGGAATGGGTTGTACGTGGTGCTGTGATGAGGAGAAGCGGCTGATTGTTGAGGCTGAGATAGAAGAGAAAGTGAAGGGGGTTGAGGAGATGATGCAAGGGACCATCGAGAAGGAGAAGATGATAGAGGCAGGGGCATGGATGGAATTTCGAAAATTAGGTCCAGATTTTGACCTAATGGGCCAAGCCCAAGTTCTTGAAGTTCATCAATGTGCATTTCAGAAAATGGGAGAAGATTTTGTGCTAATGGGCCAAGCCCAAACGTGTTACAATGGCAGAAAATGGGCTAATATGAGATTGATATGGGATCCAGGTGGAAATATATGTGTATGTTAGTGATAATAATGTGTGCATTATAAAAATGCATATTTGAGTGTAAAATTGTGTTTTGTGTATTTTTGGCTAATTTGAATTAAGGGGGTGTGTTGGAGATAATTTACTAGTTAGGAGTTTGTTAAAGTGTAATTAGTTTGTTGTAACTAAAGTGATTGGTTAGAGAGTTATTAGGAGAGTCAGTTAGTGTATGTGTAAGTCTATAAATAGACTAAGTGTGATGTGAAAGTACACAAGTGAAGTGAATGTGAATTAGTGTAGAAGTGTGAAAAAGTGCAAGTGTAGAAGTGTATATGTGCAAATTTTTCTGATTTCTCTCTTATTCCTATTTCTCTATTCCTTCTCAATTTCTCTATTGTGTTAGTGTGAGTGTGTGAAGCATTGTGAGCTTCTTGTTCCAACATAACAGAGTGGTACGACACTGAGGCAGGGACCATGGGATATAGAGCAGGACACAATGGTTCTGAGGAAATATGTGGCCGTCCAAGGGGGCAAAGCAGTGGTAGTGAGGACTCCTTCGTCGCTCAACCCATGGAGGAGGAGCCTCTCCTTGTCCTAAATCAACGCCCCTCAGAAGTTTGCTTAGGTGATGAGGAGGTTAGAAAGACAATAGCAATGATGGAGATGGGAGATGCAGAGGCATCGGTGGCTATGGAAGAATGTGGTCCTTTATGACTTGGATTTGTAGAGGTGTTGGTTCTAGAATTTTTCCAAATCTCATTGATTGAAGATTGAGACAGGATCTTTGGAATAGTGCCTCGGATCATGTGGAGATATTACAGTGTTGTGGTCAGTTGGTTCATTCTAAAATTATGGGTGTTAATATGCAGCCTTGGTATTTCACTGATGTCTATGGTAACCCTCAGGTGCAGGGTAGACAGGAGCTTTGGAGAGAACTTGGTCAATTGGCTCTGAACTGTAATGGTCCTTGGCTTGCAATGGGAGACTTTAATGCTTATTTCTATGCGTATGAGAAGAGTGGAGGGGCTGAATTCCAATCCTTGGCCACCCTTTACTTGGAAGTGGAGAGGTGTTAAAAGAAAGAATTGATAGAGGTGATGTGTCTAAATTTCATCTTCCAACTTTCAAATCCGATCACAAGCCTATATTGTTATCCTTAAATGCTATCAGCCAAGGAGTTTCTCATAATCAGCCTTTTCGATTTATGGCTAGTCGGCTTGCAGACTCTTCTTTTAGGCCTCTGGTTGTGGATGCTTGGCATGGGAATACTGAGTGGAAGCAAGCAGTAGATGATTTTCGTGTGAGAGCTCAAGATTGGAATGCCAATTAATATTTTCCACACAAAAAAGAAGGCTTATGGGGAGAATGGAAGGTATTAACATGAGGTTATCTATGGGTTCTGATTACCACTTGAAGAAATTATTGCAAAAGCTTTGGAATGAGTACAATGAGGTGTTGATCCCGGAGGAGTTTTTTGTAGACAAATGGCAAGGTGTGACTGGGCGTGGTTTGGGGAGGCTAACTCTGATCAGATGAGGGTTATGTCAGGCATCGGGGCAACTGGTCAGTGTGGAAAAAACCCGCATGTTGGTTTCGAGGAACGTGAATCATAGTGTGACCTCGGATCTTCGCCTCATCTCAGGTTTCTCTTTGACTAATGATTTTGGGAAATATTTAGGGGTACCATTGATTCATGAGAGGACTAACAGAAATACCTACAGTCATCTTCTAGAACGTACTCGGCAGAGGCTAAGCACTTGGCGGGCGGAGTCTCTCTCCTTTGATGGAAGAGTGATGTTGGCCAAATCAGTTGTTGTTGCTCTCCCTACCTATACTATGCAGACTACCCTTCTCCCTAAGTATGTTTACTCGAGATGGGAAAGAATGAATAGGGATTTTATATAGGGGTCGGGTGAATGCTCGAAAGTGTCGTCCAATTGCTTGGCACAGCCACCTGTTTTAGCTTCTTTTGCCTTGGTTACTTCTGACAATGATGATAAGGTGATTTAGGAAGCAACTCATGATGGTGCTTTTTCTGTTAGATCGTTGTATGACTTGATTATAGGAGGGGAGGTTGAAAGAAGTGGTGCTCAAGTTTGGAATTTAATCTGGAAGTGGCTTGGGAGTCAGCGTTCTAGGTGCTTACTCTGGAAAACTGCTCATGATGGTTTGATTACTAATGGTTTTAGAAGGGCTCATAATATGGATCTTTCTGGTTTATGTCCATTGTGTGGAAGCCAGGAAGAGACGGTTAGTCATGTGTTGCGAGACTGACATGTAGTGCAAAATGTTTGGAGGTTATGCTCTAGTGGGGGAAATGTGCAGGATCTCTTTAATAGTAACCTGTTGGAGTGGATTGTGTGCAATCTTAGGTAGCATTTGATACAAGTTTAAAAAAATATTCTTAGGGATGTTGCGATAGGAATAAAATTTTCTCATATTTGGTACAAGTTTTAAAAAAGTATTCCCAGTAATAAAAGATGTACAAGAATAAAATTAATGAATGATAGTTAAAAACTTGGGAAAACTCTATTCCCATGTGTCATGTGTAACGGTGGGAAAGAGAGATTCTCATGAATGTGATTCCAGGAATTTAGTTTCCCTGGAATGAAACATTCCATGAACCAAACGCTATCTTAGTAGGTCTTGGAATTCCGTGCTATAAAATGGAACAGGATTTTCGGCAATTTAGTTTGGCATATTTGGCATGCTCGTAAGAAGCATGTATTTGACAATTGCCCATTTGTGCCTCATGCGGTCCTTCAGGCAGCTATGTATAACGTTCAGTCTTGGGAGCATGGTCAGCAATTGAATTTGTCTGGTAGTGTGCGTTATGAGGAGCAACTTGTGGGTTGGACTTTTCCTCCAAATTTATGGGTGAAAATTAATGTTGATGGATCTGTCAGAATGGATAGTGCAATAGGTACTTGTGGATGGGTGTTTAGAAATGCTAGTGGGCAGTGGATGCATGGTTTGCTAGAAAGTTGGAGTCTTCTAATGTGTTGATGGCTGAGTTGTGGGGCATTTTCACGGCTCTTTCCATTGCTTGGGAGAACCAACTTCCTAAAATTTGGGTGGAAAGTGATTCGGCTGTGGCGGTGGGTTTCCTCACAAAGGGTTGTCCTAACTCACACCCTTGTGCTCCCATGGTGAGAAGGATTCATGAGTTGTGCACCCGGACTTGGTAACTGTGTATATCTCATGTTTGGTGGGAACATAACCGAGTGGCTTATTTTCTTTCTAATTTGGCTCATTCTTTGGATTTGGGTCTTCATATATTGAGACACCTCCGAAAGGGCGTACGAGTCTCCTTCTATAGGATGTTATAGGTGTATCCTTGCATCGTCTTGCAGATGTTTAGTGATCCTTGGGAGTTAGCCCTCCTCTTTACCAAAAGAAAATAATATTAAAGGTCCAAAAAAAAAAAATTTTGACAGAGTGGTGTGATTGTTTTAAAACATGGCTTGTGAACTTGAACCCTAAACACCATCCTCCATTGCCCATTCTATTCGAGTTTTCCTTAGTGTGTTTGGAGAATGGAGGGAAAGGAAAGGGAGGCCAATGGGAAGGAAGAGAAAGAAAGAATTATCTCTCCTTGTTAACAAGCATGCATATATTATGTGAGGAGAATGAAAGGGAGGATTAGTACATCTCTCTCCTTGTTATTTTTATGATTAATTTATAGATAGGAATTGAAAGATCTTTGAATATTATTTTTATTTGAGTTAGATGTTGCATTTTTAATTAATGGTCTTTATCTTGTTGAATTTTCATAGTTAATTTTAATATTAAAATAGGATTATTGTTTCACTAATATGTTAAAAAAATACTAAAAGAAGAATATATTTAATTTAACTGAAATAAGATAATAGATCTGAGTTTGGATATATAGGTACCCAGAGGATATGAAGATTAAAATGTTATGTTCTATTATCTTTGGTTTGACTAAAAGGTGGAACATGAAGTTCTAGTTGTTAAGCGTATGTCATGTTCTGTTCTATTTATAATATACATCATCAAACATATAATAGAACTCTTATGTTTTGTTTTGTTTCATGTTGTTTTAACATGTCTACAAAACTCTACCTTTGATTCTTTTCTTTATGTTGTCTCGAAGTATCAATAATTATTTGGCCCATTGGGTCCCTCCAGGCTCAAAAGGTGGGCCTTAAACTTCACCAAAAACCGAAAGGAATATAAGAAAATGTTTCATGCACTGGTTTTAGTTATATCAAATATGAGGCTGTAATTACTCCTGGTTCGTGTTGTCTCCGACTTCCAACAGACCTTTCGCTTCTTCTTTACTCGGACCCACTAGGGTCCCTCCAATCTCAAATAGTAGACCTTAAGCTCCACCAAAAGTCCAAAATACACAAGAAAATGATTGGTGAACATCTTAGAGCTGCATTATCAAATGTCGGGCATTAGTTACTCTTAAAAAAAATATCTTTTTCTTCTTGCAGGGCCGGCTCAATGGGAAGGTTACTAAAGCCCTAGCTTTAGACTTCCCAGAAAGGTTCTTGAATTTTTATAAGGTCTATTGAACAAACAATGCCTCCCCAACAAGGTCCCTATTTTTTATAAGGCCTCTTTGAGCAAATAAGGCCCCTTATTGGGAACATCTATGATTTCTTTACTTTAAGCCTCAGTATATTGTGCCGGCCCTGGACTCTTGTATGCAAGTTGTCTCCAAGTATCAATAAACCTTTTCCTTCCCCTTTACTTGGGTCCACAAGTGTCCTTCTAGGCTGAAATAGTGAGCCTAAGCTTCACCAGAAACCAAAAACAAAATATTAGAAAATCTTTGGTGCCCAATTTTTAGTTACAGAATCAAATGTGGGGTAGCAGTATTAGTAATGTCTTTTAGAACACACAGTTAAGACCGTGATGTTGCTTGACGTTGAGAGCAACTTTTGGTCACTTGTGTGACAGGTTGATAGCATGATGCTGCATTTAATTGATTTTGAAAACCTGAAGCTAAATGTTTGAAGGAGGCTGCATAAGCTAGATAAAACTATTTTTATAATAATTACATTAAAAGACTGTTCGTTTACTATTGTACAAGTTTCATTACACAATATTAATCAGCTGTAATAGTTTATTTCGTTAGGTATAAATTAACACTACAAATAATTTCATAGAAAGGTAAGGTATAATACATTCAATAGCGATGAACAAAAACAAGCATTTCATGAACTCTTGAATAGCTTAAACAAGAGTCAGTCGTGAAACTATACATCCATTGAGGCAGCCATAACACTGACTGCTTATTTCAAGTCTTTGTTTTACTAAGCTTTACGATGGGAGTAATCTTTATATAGCATGCACCACTCTTCTGCAAGTATCGTATCAATTGAGTCAAGAATTGAGTCCAAGATATTCATAAATATAAATGTTTACATCAATAGTCAGTTAGCCACAGAAAATAAAAACCTTGCTCACAACACCTGATAACAGTTGCCAGTTGTGCCTTGCACGATATTGGCTCAAAATTTCATCCTTTCCCTACATGTATTAATAAATATCTGCCCCTATTCCACTGTATCCGGATTAAACATCCCCTAACCCAGAGAGAGAGAGATCCCCATATTATTTGGTTATGCTATGCCTTCAATTTCCTCTTCAGACAAATCAATCATAACTTCGAGAGTAACTTTTTCTTGCCAACAATCTCAACTCAATAGCACACCAAAATACCTGGAAGAATAAGTAGAAAGTACATAGTTATAATTGATGTGACAAATGCAGTAGTATATACATAATATTCTTTTAATGGACAACAGCAAATATGACAATAGTTTTTAAAAAAGAAAATTAAAACAATATTCTTTTAATGGACAACAGCAAATATGACTTCATAGTTTTTTAAAAAGAAAATTAAAACAATATCAAAAACATATATTGAAATACTCAAATGACTTCTCAGAGAAAACTACAATAACTATTGCAATCAGAAGGAAATGAATAAAACCATAAGAGCATTCCGGAGAGAGAACAATGAGGAATACAATCCACTATTAAATTTAAATAACTTTAGTCAAGATTTTACCTTACTGTACCGGAATTTCTGAAGAAATGCAAAGTTTTGAGTCTGCTCCACCACTGATTACACTCTGACTTTTCCACCAGTCAGCACACAGTACCTGAGTTAAGTGACAATTCTATTAACAGTAATTTTGGCCCTTCTCAAGCATAAAACAAAGACATTAGAGGTATTTTTCTTTTTCTGTTAAAAATTAAAAGATGATTATATACCTTGTCGCTGTGTGACTCAATGACTGAGAGAGGCCACTACAACATTAATGGAGAAAATTGTCAGGGGTAAAATCCTAAAGATGATATATAATCGCAACAAAAGGATAAATTACTTGGTGAAAGAAGGATATATTACCGCAGTTCTCATATCCCATAACATTACTTTACCATCATAGGATGCTGAAAGTAAATGAAACCAAGAATTATCATGCCATTTGCAAGCTGAGATCCAAGAAGTATGAGAAGCAAACTGAAAAACAGGAGCGGAAGTGCCTGCAGAAAAGAAAAATCATTTTGTTAAGATACTAGCATGTATGTGATGATATGTGCAATTGAGAGGAAATTATTATTTGCTTCAACAGACCTGGCTTACGAGGATCCCAAATCCTTAGAACAGGATCAGAACCACCAGCGGCTATCAGAGCAGAACCTTCCCCACCAATATCAAGGCAGTTGAGAACTTTCCCACAGAACTATAAAGGAGGACAATATAGTCTTAAAATTTGAAACAATTTCTTTTAATATTGCGTTGCTCTCTATGTTTCAACATTACTTTTGTAAGGAAAATAATTTCAAACAATAAATAAAGGAAAACATTAAATAGATAACCATAAAACTTCGCATCTATCATAATGAATCAGATTTATGCCCATGCACAGGGTTCCATTTCCTCCAACATGGTAAGCATTTAAGATGATTTTTAAGATAAAAACCTAGTAGATTCAACAACACTTATCCTCAATTAAGCATAACCAAAGCCAAAGTTGCTTTATAACAGGACAATACGGACTACCATGCAAATTGCAAAAACATCATTGTTACCTGAATAAAACTTGATGAAGAACTAGTATTATACAAAATGGAAAGATTGGGCAATGTATTGCCAAGAAACACATAATTTTGATGATACTAGGACATGAGATAAAGAAAACAGAGTTTGATCTTCATAACAAGAACAAGAAATATAATCATAATCAGCATGCCCTAACCTAGTTCTAATTTAACTGCCTGTCTACACACAAATAGTTCAATCCATGGCAGAGCAGAAAAGGATAAGAAATCACAAAGCTTGATATAAAGAGAAAAACTAAACTTCAAAAGTCTACAATTACAACAAAGGGGCAAAAAAGAGAAAGAGAAGATCAATTTGTCAACTTACTATATCTGACAAGTTTTTGCCTGTCTCAACATCCCATTTCCTAATAGAATGATCCCACGAGGCAGAGTAGATTGACTCTCGTTGTGGCCAAACCACAGAAGATACACACTGTGTATGGCCCACGAGGGTTGTAAAAGCTTCTCCCTATAATACAACGGAATATTATTGATGAAAACTTGGTGAAATTGTCAATGAAATATACTGAATGATACATCGAAAGGGAAAGAAACACCAATTAAGAGGATAAATAGTTACAGAACCTACAAGGTATAACCATTTAACAGGTCTACAATAATATTAAAGAAAACTTTGAACATGTTAAATCACCAAATTCGTTCTATAATATTTCAAGAAAGACAAAAACATCTTCCTTCCAGCCCCTGGTGCTAGCATGCACAGGAAAGTTGAGACTTCACATTCAACCAGTAGAAAAATTAAGGGGATAAGAGCACAGTAAACTGAGCAAGTAGGAAGTACATACAGAAACATCTTTACTTTTTAAAAAGTAGGAAGTCATTGAACTGGTAAAGAAAGAAGTTCAAGGTTGAGGTCGAACTAGGGTTGAACCAGCTCAAAACAGAAATTGAACAAGCTAGGGTTCCGAGTCTTAGTTCGATTGGTTCAACCGAAGTTATGGTTAAACCTTCATTGAACCGAAAATTCTTCGAACCAGAGGCATAGTCAGGTCATGCTCAAATTAGTTCAACCGGCCAATTCAATCAGGTTTTTAAAAACATTGATATAAATGTGCAGTATATAACTAAACTACAAGAAACATTGTATATATATATATACATATATTATGATGAAAGAAATTCATAATAATATAAGTTAACACAGAATAAAATACAATAAATGAGTTTTCTATATAAAAACAATTAAAGATGTTACACTAGGAATATTCTCACAAGTGAAATCTATGTAGTCAATCCCGGATAGTAACGTGGAGTGGCCGACTCCAAAAACAGTATAGTAGCTAGCGGGTAGCGATATGAACACTATTTTTAAATAACGAATATATTAAAAAATATTTTGAAATTATACATATATATATATATATAATATAATAAATACAAAAATTGTGTCAGCACACACACACTATTATAATTTTAATTGTTATACTGTTTAAATAAGTATAATTATATAAGACTAACAAATAGCTGTTTAAATATTTTTAAAAAGGTAAAAACGAATGTGATGCGAACCCAAGACCTCCAAGGCTCACTAAAGTCTATGTGAGGAGACCCAAGAGGTGCAATGCACCTGATCAGAGCAAGGGAGAGAATGTTGTAAGCAAGGGAGGGAATGTTGTAACTGACTCTGCCTAGCTGGGAGAGTGAGAGGGGAATGCTCATGTGCTGAGGTCATGAGAGTAAGGGTGGCAAATGATCCATCCTCTAAAATTTATTTTAAGAAATTAAATAACTTTAAATCTCTTTTATCCATCCATAAAATATTTTTAAAAATAAAATAATTTGTAAAAAAAATTAAAATATTATCTCTATCTCACTCTCGCTCTCCTCTTTCTTCCTCTCTCTACCCTTTCTCTCTCTCCCTTTTTTTCCTACTCTCTCTCCACTCTATCTCACGACCATTTTGTATCACGGCCATTTTTCTATTACTATAATATGAGTTATTGATTATGTGCATCTACAGAGGTTGTTTTGCCACAACATTCCATAACATTGTTTTACGAAACTTGTTACGACTTTCTGTACTTTCAATTAGTTAATACTTTTTTTTAAGTTTCTCAGCAAAAAAAAAAAGCCAACGAAAAAAGAAAACGTACGTGATAACGTGAACTACAACTGGTGCTTGAGAGCAATTAATTAGTTAATACTTAATGTAACAAAAAAAGAAAAAAAAAGCAAATAAATAAAATAAAAAATAGTGAAGAAAAAATAATAGGGAGCGGAAGAGAAAATTAGATAGAGTTTTTTTTTTTTGTTACAAATGGAGGGTTTTTTTATTTGGTGAAAAATAATATGAAAATAATAAATTGGTTTGGGAATGGATAAAAGTTGATCCATTACATTTTTTATTGTTGGTCCAATGGATTTTAAAAAATATTGGATGGATCATAAACCATCCACTAAAAAAATAATCCAACCCATCCAATCCATTTATATTATTTTTTTATAAATGGATGGATTTGATGGATTTTCTCATGGATGGACTGGATGGTGGACAAATGGATCATTTTGCCACCCATATGAGAGAGGGTATAACATGAGGAGAGGAAGGTAGAATTGAACAGGCTAGAATTTGGGACCGGACTTGGGAGAGACTAAGCACTCTCTAATTGCCTAGAATATTTTTTTCTCTTTGCTTTGTAACATTTTCTTCCATTTTCCCATATCCAAGCACTGTTATCATCTTGATACAGGCTTGAGAATAGCAATAATACAGTATTTTCTTCTTAATTTCTATCCTAATTTCTGGGTCCCTAACAATGGTATCAAAGCTCTCGATTCCTGGAGCTTTTGGTTATCACCATAGGAACTACAAAATAGAGTCTAGAGTAGAGAATCTAGAGAGAAGCTTGTTGGAAGGGAAGAAAGTAAATGGAACCCGACTGGAAGAGATCAAGCGACTATGGGAAAGGAGGAAGGGAGATTGCTCCAGACGTCGATCTCGACGTGGTCATGGACCAAGTCGCCGCGCTGATAGAAGGGGTGTAGAATTTAAATGGCAAACTGAAAACGAACTTGATGAGGAAAAAGGGGATCGGCGGCGACGTCAACGAACTTCGAGTGGACCTGATTCTGTATCTGAACTGTTGGACCGAGCCTTGCTGTTGGTAGAGAGGAACTATGCCTTCTGGGGAGGAGGACTGGCTATAGAAGATGAAGAATCGAAACTGGAATTGGACTCAGGGTCCTTGCAGGTTCAAGGCTCCTCTAACCATCAACAATGGGGAATAGCTCCGATTAGTCACATTCCCTTTGAAATTGCAGAAGAGATGAAGGATGAAGAGGAGAAACTTCTAGATGTGCAGGTGAAGGAGATCGAGGTGGAAGATGACGGTGGTGATGTCTTCAATATTTCTGAGATGAAGACGGGTGTCTCCAATAGTTTTAAGATGAAGAGGGAAAGGGAGGAAGACCTTCATCAAGGTGGTGGTGGCGGCAGCAGAAGCGAAAACGGCCGTTGTGTGGGTGGTATTGGTAGCGACATAAGCAAGGGAGACGACGGAAGATATGAGGGCGGTGGCCGGGGCAGTTGGGTAGAGACAACAATCGGTGGTGGACGTGTACGGCCGCCGGAACCATCGGAACTGCCGTATCAGGACGTTTCCATGGAGAAGGGAGGGTCGTCACCGACCTTTCGCTTACCACCACCGGAACCGACTGATCTTGTCGTGTACAAGGAGGCGGGTGGGTCACTCTTCACAGCGGAAGGTGGGTCGTCGCCTGGCGTGGATGAGCTTTCGACATCGGCACCGACGGAGTCACCGGAGCCACTAGACCCATGGCCTTGTGCGACTGCCCTTGGGATGATTGCAGCTCCGGAGCATAAAGACATGGCTGTTGCAAGAAGTATCGTGAAGAGGAAGCATAAGGAAGGAGGGACAGAGATGGAATTACAGAAATTAGGTCATTTTCTTAACCTAATGGGTGGGCCAGCCCCAAATATCTCTTATTAATTGGGGATATGATAAAGATGGGCTGAGATCCAGCTTGAAACGACAAATTGGGCCTGTGCTAGAAGCTACCCAAATTACTGATGAACAGAAAATGTTACAAGAAGAATGAGGAATGAGCCTGGGGGCATGCGGGCCAAATCCTATTTCCCAAATTGAATTAAAAACAGAGGATGGAGTCAGTCCCCTTACAAGTAAATCAGAGTTTTCTTCTGAGAACTCTCCTAAATTAGACGAAGCAGATTTGATGGGCAGTTGGGAAAATTCTGCTGTGTTTTCCTTTGTATACAGTTTTTGGGGATGCCAAAGCTTTCGTTGTGCATGACCAGAAACATGTAAAATTTATATTACTGGGAAAGAGCACCAAGATTCATATTGCCACTGTCATAGAAGTGGAATTGCATAATGCAAAACCCTCTTTTGAGGAAACCCATTTCAATCTGCTCAGTGCTCTAAATAACATTGAGGCCAAGAAGAGATTTGAGGTAATAGAGGCTGTAAGTGGATATAAGCTATTACATCAGGTGGAACCTCTCAGTGGTGAAGTTTTGGATTATGTACAACAATCAAGAGGAAGTTACAATGAGGAGCAGATTTCTCTTTATGCAAGAATGGAAGAGTACAAAAGACAAATTTTCGAAGAAGGTAGGCTGTCCTTGAATGGTCCTTATGGTTCTCCTAGTGGAGACACTGCACATCCTTTTTATAAGATAGCAAATGAGGGGATAGATGTAGTAATGGAATCTGTTGCAAATGGAAAGGTTCAAATAGTTCGACAAGGATATCCTCCACCAGAACCATCCTCCAATTTGAGGGGCGACCGGAAAAGAAGGTATTTTGTTTTTAATAGCCAAGTAGTGTTGTATTTCAATCACAAACCTTGGATTGGAATGAGTCCCATGGCAGCAACCAACCATCTGCACACAGGAACAGTGTCACAAAAAATGGTTCTGGGCTTCTGAGTCAATGGCTTTCTCCGGGAATAACAGCATCAGCACAAGACACTGAGATAGTTCTGGATTTCTTCTTATTTGACCCAGGTGGAACATATGCAGAATTTGACGGTGGTTGTTCTGCTATTGTGAATTCAGGCCCAATTATCATGGACCCAACTCCTCTTGTGGCTGAAGACAACTATACTATTGGGGTTGGAGTGAATTTCCAGAACAACTTTCTAAAGAGCCAAATCAGTGCTACTAACTTCCACGACAATGCATGTGGTTTCTTGCTGGTTCATGTGGTTTGCATCCCACCAATTTGTGATGAGATATGGTAGATTATTGTTGCTTGCTGCAAGCATTATGGAGCTGAACTTAGCAGCACCAAAATGGGTTTAAGGAGACATGGTTCTCAGCTATCAGGTTTCAAACAGTGGGACCCCAGAAAAGTGTGCTCAAGAAGCTACTCACTTGTTCACCTTGAGGACAAGGTGAGTTTTGAAGGGGGAAGAATTGATGCGAACCCAAGACCTCCAAGGCCCACTAAAGTCTATGTGAGGAGACCCAAGAGATGCAATGCACCTGATCAGAGCAAGGGAGAGAATGTTGTAAGCAAGGGAGGGAATGTTGTAACTAACTCTGCCTAGCTGGCAGAGTGAGAGGGGAATGCTCATGTGCTGAGGTCATGAGAGGGGGTATAACATGAGAGGAAGGTAGAATTGAACAGGCTAGAATTTGGGACTGGACTTGGGAGAGACTAGGCACTCTCTGATTGCCTAGAATATTTTTTTCTCTTTGCTTTGTAACCTTTGCTTCCATTTTCCCATATCCAAGCACTGTTATCATCTTTATACAGGCTTGAGAATAGCAATAATACAGTATTTTCTTCTTAATTTCTATCCTAATTTATGGGTCCCTAACAGAATGTGATAACCAAAAGCCAACTATTTGAAAACAAACAATAAATTATATAAGAAAAGGAAATAGATCTGATAAATGGCATAACTCAACCAACCAAAAAGAGTGTTGTAGGGTATATGCTGTAAACCATTACCATAAAAATGACTGTCAAAGTCACTTGAACATGGAAGATAGGAAGACAGAATTTATCAAACAGAAAAAAGACAAAAATGGAAAGAAAAAAAAAGAAAGTAATGTAAACGTAAACAGAGGAAAGCACAAAACAAGGAGGTGCATGGAGTCTGGGACTGCAAGAAAAGGGCTGTGATGTGGCCAGAAATGGGTTGGGCTGGCCAGATGGCTTCCCTGATTAATGTAGCAGCCACAACAGCTACAATAGCGGCCGTGATTTGCACGACTGGAAAACGCTCGGCGACGTACTGCTTTTGGCGGCTAAGCGCCGCGACAAGACACGGGTCGTGATAGCGCCACTATTGCACACAATTGAAATTGATTTAAATTTTTGAATATAAAGAACAAAAATATAATATAGAATATAATGGCAAATAATAACAAAAACAACACAGGTGGCCTAGTGGTTGAACAACCACTAGCAGCTTGGTGGTCAAATGTACAGAGGCTGTGGGAAGTGACCAGGTTCAAATCCTGGCCTTGAACATTTTTCACTACACCACAAATTTGGACTGGCTCCACTGGCCAGACTATGGCCAGCTCACATGGTTTGACTGTTTCTTTAACGGTTTATTGGCTTTGACACCAGTTTTTAAAACACCGGTTAATTGGACTAGCTGGTAGACTGGTTCCAGGTTAGCCCGGTCTGACCAGCCGGTTCGGTCCAGTTTATTTATAAAAAAAATTAATTACAACACTTCAGAGAAAGAAGAGTCACATGCCATCTTTGTTGATCCTTTAGAAGTTAAAAGAGATTTCTAAATACAAAAATATTGGGGGGGTATTTGTGACCACAAATTCCAATTTCAACACAACTGGAAAAACAATAGGGTGCTAGGAACTTATACAAACCTCTAACTGAGACTCCTCAGCTTGACCTCCAACTTTTCTCTTCTTTGACACTAGGTCATCTTCCGTACTAAAGTCATTAGTTTTCCACAGATTGATGGTGCAATCCCAAGAACCCGAACAAACCTAAGTATATGTAACAAAAGACTGATGTCCGGACCAATATAACACTATACATGAACCAAGTAAAGAAAGAGGGTGGATAAACTAAAAATAGAAAAGAAAATACAAACCATTTCTCCAGAAGTCTGTGCTGCAACACTCTGTACAGAAGCCTTATGACCACGCAATATTTTGAAAGCCCTACTCTTACGAGGATGGTTAGGAGCCTCCACTGTATTGAGCTTTCACACAAAAGGGAAAATATAACATAGTCAGCATAAGACCAGCATTAGGAATTGTAGCTCAGCAGCATCTTTTAGTTACCTTCCATAGCCTCAGTGTCTGGTCTTTTGAAGCAGTAGCTAACTTAACAGTTTCCAAACCTGATTAAAGCACAAACATTGACAACTTGGAACAATTTAAATACAGTACTAGTGTCTACACTGTGGAACATCGTGACATATCAATTATACAGAAAAATGTGCACAAATGTTTTGCAAAAAGAATTCCCCGATACAGATATGAAACATGCATCAACAACCTCTGATGCACGTAAAAAGTAGTCACTGGAGAAGACTGCGATTATCATTTGCTGATTATGAAATAAAGTTTTTATGGAAACTAAAACATTGAAAAACTAACAAATGTCTTACAAACCCATAATCATCTCCATCTTGGAAAGAAACGAGGAGAAGAAAAGGTCAACACCTAATGTAGTGGAATGACATTGAACTTGATAGCTAAGGCAAAACAGCCATGAGCTTGCTACTACTGTTAGATACTAAAAACCTACTGATTTTCACAACAGAAACAGATGTGGCATCTACTAAAATTTGATAATAGCCAATGGAAAAAACAAATATAGAAACAAAGCTAGCATGTAGAATAAAATTCCTTGTCTTCATACCTTCTGAATTAATGATACTAACAGATGTGACAGCATTGCTATGTCCCTCCAATATATGAGTACATATTCCAGCACCTTTCCATACCCTAAAAGATAATTTATTCATATCATTGTGAAAGTTAAGTAGATGAAGAAATTAACCAGATGATAATGTCACACAATCATAAAATATGCCAATATTTCTAAGAGAACAAAACTGTGAAAGACTATTACCTTCCTAAACCATCATAACATCCGGTCAAAAAGAACCTGCAGAAATATTGAATTGTCAACTTTATATTCTTAGTAGAGGACATTCAGGTCAAAAAATCAATTAACTTAGTAAAACAGCCAAAAATCTGATAATTTAGCCAGTGAAACCAACACAATGTCAAGGGTTAAACACACAGATGGCTAAAAAAAGCTCATTCATCTTTGCCAAAACATGTAAACAGCCTATTCATGAGCAGGGTTAGGTTGTGCCCTCTGACTACTGCCATAATGCCATTCACCACATTGCAAATCAACCTCATGAAGTGGACACCAAATAATGATGATGAACTCAACCCTATGTTATCAACAAATCAAAGTTCTGAACCAATCACTCTTGTCATAACAAATTATGATCAGCCAATAAGGAAGCCAATAAAACCAACCACGGCAACTCAAATTCAACCTCTCTATCTCAGTAAAATCTTGCAGAAACTAAAGGTTAAAATAAAAGGAGATTCACATACAAATATTGGAAGTTACGTCAATAATAGAAAACTCAAATTTGGACGACTATGTAAAGACTGAATCATTACAAGTACATACTTGTGAAATTTTCCTTCAAAATATAACAAATTTACAAGCTTACCGAGAAGAAGAGCCATCAACAGCACTGACCCAGTCATCATGTAAAGAAGGGTCTTCCTCCTTACGTGGGGCCACAACCCTCGCATACTCAATTTCCAATATTCTTTCCTACAATTGATCATTCACAACCTTAGATTTTGTTTAATTCAAAATTCACATATAGTTCACATAAGTGCAGAATGACAGAATGCTCATGAGTATCAGCTTTCTGTGTTTAGCAGACAAAAAATGATTGTTGGATATATCTATATGAACCAATTATCATAAAAAGTCAACTTTGCAATTGATCCAAGTACGACCGAGTAACAGTCAGTACTAAAATACAGTACAGTGCAATTATCACAACAACTGTCACAGTCATACACTCATACTGACACAACCTTCAATACCCATTTTGGCAACAACTATACTATAGTCACAACTTCCATTGAATTTACCCCACAACCCACAGCATTATATCCATCAAGCATAGAACTTGTACCTGTTTCATGCAGTATATATACATACATACCATCAAAGGGCAATCTTAATGACAAAAACAAAATTATAATAATTCATTTGGAATGCAATGGACATTATCCAGACTTCTGATCCCAGGTTAACATTCCATGAAACTCGAATCAGAATCCAAAAAAAAATAAAAATCACATTTCATAGCTGAGAGGCTGCTTCCAGAATTTGAACCTGTGACCTCCACCAAGAGGTCACAAGGCAGCAATCTGTGTGTAACAACCACAATGGTAGAACTCACCCTCAAAAGCTAGCCATTAAGGGGAAGGTGTCACAGTAATTATTAACCCACACACTCAGCTCATTATAAGCAATGTCACAATGTGGGACTCCGGACTCTTAGCAGCTTACATTGCACCAAGTCTCGCCCTCACATTTTTCATTAGGATATATTAAAATTAAAATCAATCCACACTGCAGTTTTCCGAAGTCGAAACGTGTACTCAAAGAAAGATAATTAATAATAAGAATGATAGGATTTGTTTGAAGATAATTACCGCAGAGATTCCCTTGGCCAGAAGAAACTGGTCAAGCGACATCCGAACCAACTCGCCATCGATCAAAAAGTCAAACGGTTCCGGTTTATGGTCAGCATCTACACACAACAACCAGTCAGTAAAATAAATTAACCTACTTCTATAAATCAATAAATAAGTAAGAGGATGAATTTTTCAAGTTTCAATTATAAGAATGAGAATGAGAATGTCTTTTAGCCTCGACTCGGATTAGTCGGAGTGTAATGTGATTTCCGGATATCGAGAAGGTATGAGAAATTACCGGCGGCTTGGAGAAGACCGTTGACGACGGAGGAGAGGCCGAACCTAGTTAGGTCGGCAGGGATGGCAATGGCGGTTGGGGGAACTTTGAAGGGAGCATCCAACTTCGTAACGAAACGTACTTGGATCCTCCTTGAGGTCCCTTCACCACCCTCATCGCCTCTATCCATGTTTCTTCACAGTCTTGTTCTTCTTCTTCTTCAACAAGGTGAGGATCGAGAGAACAATAGAGAGGGGAGAGGCTAGGGTTTAACGATTGCTGACTTGCTCTGGGTTTTAGACCAAAATTTGGGTCTTACCGCACGACACCGTTTGGCTCAACCTGGAACGAATCGAGTTGAACCACCCGGGTTTTGTAAAAAACGATGAACCGGCCGGTTTCTTCTGACTGGTTGCCTGCTCTTATATATATATATATATATATATATATATATATATATATGGTTAAAGTAATCTTTTGGTCCCTATACGTGACACTGATTTTCAATTTGGTCCCTATACATAAAAAGTTATCAATTTGGTCCCTATACGTGACACTGATTTTCAATTTGGTCCTCACCGCTAATTGATCCCTATATAAGAGGACCAAATTGCAAATTATTGTCACATGTAGGGACCAATTCAACAAAAAAAATTTGAAATCGGTCCCTACATATGACAATTATTTTCTATTTGGTCTCTACATGTGACAATAATTTGCAATTTGGTCCTCTTATATAGGGACCAATTAGCGGTGAGGACCAAATTGAAAATCAGTGTCACGTATAGGGACCAAATTGATAACTTTGTACGTATAGGGACCAAATTGAAAATCAGTGTCACGTATAGGGACCAAAAGATTACTTTAACCTATATATATTTTGATAAAAAGGTATGGTCAAACAGCACAGAAGTACAGAAAAAAAAGAGGGACGAAGGGTAGTGTCGAAGTGAAAAGTTCAGCGAGCTCGAGGGAGAAGAGGAGGCGTGGCGGAGAAAATGATGTTAGCGGTGAAACAGGAAGATGAAGAGATGGTGTCCACGGCGTTTACGATGTTGAAGCAAGACGTAAATGATCGAAGAGCATCGTATTGAGTTGAAGACAAGGTCTGTGCAAAGTTTCTAGTTTCTAGTGTTGAAGACTGTTATGCAAGATTCCCTGAAAAGAATGAAACAAACACACCAGTAACTAGCTCTAAAACAACACAATAGAATTCTGAACAATGTAAAGACAGAAAGAACAAAGAAAAGAAAGATGAACACGAGGTGTTTGATGACGGAGTTCGGCCACAAAGTTGCCTACATCTCCGGGACTAAGCACAGCTTCTAGTCCAGTCTATATCAGAGTATTGGAAACAGATTACAGAAGAAGTTTCTCCTCATACACTCTCAGTTTTCGCACAGAACCCTTTGATCCCAATTACACCCAAGTTCACTCTCAACCTGATTCTTTTGTAATACAATCAAAGCCTATTCTGTTTTTTCTGTTCTCTCAGCTAGCTCACCTGTGTGCTTTATATATCAGCAGATAGATGATTACAAGTTTTCTAACCAACTAACAAAGCTGAGCCAAAACTAAAAAACTGAAAACTGAAAGTGGTTAGAAGGTTCTAACTGACTTCAACAGAATATTGCCACATCAACAACAATCTTCACCTTGGCATATTCTGAAATGTAATAGACCTGACAAGACTAAACTCCATGATGTGCTA
The DNA here is from genome assembly GCA_030762895.1 of Sophora flavescens. Taxonomy (NCBI): domain Eukaryota; kingdom Viridiplantae; phylum Streptophyta; class Magnoliopsida; order Fabales; family Fabaceae; genus Sophora; species Sophora flavescens. Next base: position 30,953,569 of record CM061062.1, on the reverse strand, counting down.
TCCTTGTCCAAGTGCTTCAAACATCATCAATATTCAGTAGGTTTAGGCAGTGCCTAAACTTACAGCTACAACCTTGGTGATGAAATCAGCTGGATTATCAGTTGTGTGAACCTTGTTGATTTGGACTGCTCCCTTAGAAATAACATCTCTAATCCAATACATCCTTATGTCAATGTGCTTTGTCCTTTCATGGAAGGTGTGATTCTTACAGAGGTGAATAGCACTCTGATTATCACACAGCACATGGGTATTATCTTGAGCAATTCCTAACTCATTCACCAAGCCTTTCAGCCACAGGGCTTCTTTAACAGCTTTTGTTACTCCTATGTATTCAGCTTCTGTTGTTGATAAAGCAACAATGTGTTGGAGTGTTGCTTTCCAACTTATGGTGTTCCCAAACAAAGTGAATACATATCCAGTTAGTGATCTCCTTTTGTCTCTATCACCGGCAAAATCCGAGTCCACATAACCTGTAGCTCCACCTTGCTTCTGTCTATTCTTTCCGTATACTAAACCAATGTTGCTAGAACCTTTTAAGTATCTAAGAATGTGCTTAACTGCTGTCCAGTGTGTTTTCCCAGGATTTCCCATGTATCTGCTCACTACACTGACTGCATAGGATATATCCGGGCGAGTGCACACCATGGCATACATCAAGCTACCTACAACACTTGCATAGGGCACATTCTTCATTTCTATGATTTCCTGTTCTATTTTAGGACAGTCTTCTGCAGAGAGCTTGCAATTGGAATGTTAACAGATGTGCAATCTGTCATGTTGAACCTGTTCAATATTTTCTCCAAGTAACCTTTCTGGGAAATGGTGAGGATTCCAGTTTCCTTGTTTCTTGTAATATCCATTCCAAGCATCTTTGTGGCATTCCCCAAATCTTTCATTTCAAATTCTGTTTTCAGTAACCCTTTGAGCTTTTCAATTTCTGTCATGCTTCTACATGCTATCAACATGTCATCAACATATAATAGAAGATAGATATATTCACATGACTTCAATTGTTTATAATAAACACAGCTATCAAAGTTACTTCTATAAAATTCAAGTTTTAACATAAAACTATCAAACCTTTTATACCATTGGCGTGGGGATTGTTTTAATCCATACAGAGACTTGTGTAGTAAGCATACCATATGTTCTTTCCCCTTTGCTTCAAAACCTTCTGGCTGTTTCATGAATATCTTCTCCTCAAGTTCACCATGCAAGAATGCTGTTTTGACATCCATTTGTTCAAGATGGAGATCAAATTGTGCTACTATAGCTAGCAACACCCTTATGGAGCAATGTTTCACCACAGGGGAGAAGATTTCATTGAAATATATGCCTTATCTCTGAGAGAAACCCTTTGCAACCAATCTAGCTTTGAATCTAGGATGTTCAATTCCAGGGATTCCTTCTTTCCTTTTGAATATCCATTTGCAGCCAACCAACTTAGCTTTTGCTGGTTTTTCCACCAAACTCCAGGTTTGATTTTTCAAAAGTGATTCCATATCCTCTGTCATAGTTTGGAACCATTTATCATGATGCTTGCCATTCATTGCTTCTTTGTATGATCTAGGCTCTTCATCATCCACAAAATATGCTGCATTTAGTGCATAAGCAGTCATATCAGCATAGCCAAACCTGTCAGGAGGTTTGATTGTCCTCCTTTCTCTGTCCCTGACCAGTACATAGTCATTCAGGCTATTGGTTTCTGAATTTCTATCATGCTGTTCATTTGTGTCCTGGACTGAAGTTCCAACAGTCTATTGGGCTTGGTCTATTTCTGTATCATCATCAAACTCCACCTTAAGCTTGGATTCCTCTTGGTGTTCAGCTGTATCCTTGCATTTGAATGCAAGCTTTGATCTGTTCATGTCAGTTTCATGGAAGGTGACATCTCTGCTGATTATGCATTTTCTCTTGTCATGGCACCAGATCCTATAGCCTTTAACTCCATCAGGGTATCCCATGAACAAGCCTTTCTTGGCTCTTGGCTCAAGTTTGCCTTCACTTACATGATAGAAGGTAGGACACCCAGAAATTCTGAGATTCTTGTAAATTTGGACTGCCATTCCATAGTTCTTGTGGAGTCTTGAACTCAATTGCTTTGCAGAGGACTTGTTGATGAGATAGCGGTGTGTGGGCTGCTTCTCCCCAAAATTGCTTAGACAACCCTGCATTAGAAAGCATACACCTAACCCTTTCTAACAAAGTCCTATTTAGCCTCTCTCGCTAAACCATTTTGTTGAGGGTATGCCTTCTGATGTTGTTTCTATAGATTCCATGGTCTTTACAGAAGTCATTGAATTTTTCTCCACAATACTCTAGGCCATTATCTGTTCTTAAAGCCTTTATTTTCCTTTCACATTGTTTTTCAACTCTGGTTTTCCAATGTACAAAGGTTTTAAAAGCTTCATCTTTGCTTTTTAACAAGTATATCCAAACTTTTCTGCTATAGTCATCAATGAAAGTGATGAAATACATGTTGCCTCCATGAGATGGAGTTCTTGATGGCCCCCATAGATCAGAATGTATGTAGTCCAGCTTGTCCTTGGTTTTGTGAGTTGCAGTGTTGAACTTTAATCTTGTTTGCTTGCCAAGCACACAATGCTCACAGAATTCAAGGCCTTCTACCTTGTCACCACACAACAGCCCTTGCTTCTGTAATTCTTGGAGACCTCTCTCACTGATATGGGCAAGTCTTTGATGCCACAAGCTTCCCTTGCTTATATCGTTTTCAGTAGCCACGGAGGAGGTGCCAATTATAGTTTCTCCTTTGAGAACATACAAGCCATTCTTCCTATATCCCTTCATTATCACCCGAGAGCCCTTTATTACCTTCAGTAAAGAGTCCTCAGCTTTGAAGCCAAAACCAACTTCCTCCAAAGTCCCAAGGGAGATCAAGTTTCGTTTCAGATCAGGTACACGCCTCACATTTGTCAACAGCTTCTCGGTTCCATCATTGAGTTTGAGCTTGATGGATCCAATGCCAATAACTTTGCATGTGGCATTGTTTCCCATTATCACCTGACCTCCCTCAATCTGTTTGTAATCGATGAACCACTGCTTGTTGGGACACATGTGAAAAGAACAACCAGAATCCATTACCCATTCTGATTGTGTTTGGCAGGTTGCAGCAACTAGCACATCTGCACTTTCATACCCATCTGAAGCCACTGATGCATCTCCTTTATCTTCCTTTGAATGCTTCTTCTTGGCTCATCTTTCTGGACATTTTTTCTTGAAGTGACCCTCTTTATGACAAATAAAGCACTTCCATTTTCCTTTGGATTTGGATCTTGCCCGATTCTTCCCTTTTCCTTCTTTCTTGTCAGGTCTGCCTCTTGCAGTTAGGTTTTCCCTAGTGCAACTCTCCTTGTTATCAGCTCTCTTAGACAACTCTTTTGAGATTAAAGTTGCCTGCACCTCCTTAAGGGACAAGGTTTCTCTCCCATAGACAAGAGTATCAGCAAGATGTTCATATGAACTATTCAGAGATCGAATCAAGAGTAGGGCTTGGTGATGAGCCTCTGGTTGACCGGTTTTATAACTAGTAAAGACCTTGGCTTTGTGCTAATTTTATATCATTTTCACTCAATTTAGACTTGATTGTCCTTAAGTAAGATTTTGAGTCTGTAAAGTGTTTTTAAGCTAATTTAGTTGATTTAGAGTTAAATAAAATACTTACTGTTATTTCTTATTTTCAGGTTAATAAAAAGAAATAATTCTGGTTCGCCCCGCGAAGGATATCTCGCGTCGCGAGTCACCAAGCCCAGAAAGTCAGAGACGATCACGGTTTACCCGTGTTGAAGATCACGGCTGTGGCAGTTTTGAAGTTGAAGCGTTAGCCTCGCGAGCATCCATTCGCCTCGCGAGCCTGGAAGTCAGAAAGCATCACGGTTGGCCCCTGATGTTCATAACGGGCGTAATAAGAAGACTCTTCAGATTCTCGCCTCGCGAAGGTGTGTTCGCCTCGCGAGAAGACCAAAGGTTGATGACTGTTCGTGTTATTCACCTCGCGAGCTTGGCTTCGCCTCGCGAAATCGTGGAATTCCAGAAGTTGTATATAAGTCTGTTTAGGCAGAACTGAGGGGGGCAGCTAGTTTTAGGAGGCTAGTCAGTTTTGGCTAGTTTCTGAGCTAATTTTTAGAGTAGATAGTCTTTTATTTTTCTCTTTAGTTTGTTGTTTGCTTTTGTAATGGAGAGCTAGTCTCCTAGATTAATCTACTGGGATTGGTTTCAATTACGCTTGAAGTTCTGGATTTCCTATTTGAACTGCTATTCCTTTTTTACGATCTTGTTCTATATGTTTTCGTTTGCTTAATTCAGATGTGTGTAGGATTAGTATTGATTTATTTCGATGATTGTATGTTCCTATATATAATCGCATTTGCTTAATTCGCGTGTGTTCAATCATGTTCGCTTAGTTCATGAGTGCTTCACCCTGTTTGCTTAATTCGGGAATAGGAATATATGTCTCGTAGTATTGATTTCGCTTGTAAATTGATGCTACAATCGGAAAGGGTTTAGAATCTGCTTAGGGCTTGGATTTGCATGAACCAATGATAGTGGGAAACCGAGAAACAGAGAGGTTAATCGTCTTTAGTTTATTTGCTATTCTCTTTAACTGCTTTGTTTTCATTGTTTTGTTTTCTTTATTTTATTTCAATCCAAACAACCCCCCAAAATTAATTTTCTGTTAATAATAACAACGCCTAAGAGTCCTTGAGAGACGACATCCGAGCTATCGCTTCCCTATCTACATTATTTTTGTAAACGCTCGTTCTTTTTGGTGCGTGGCGACAGCGCGACCAAAAATTGGCGCCGTTGCCGGGGACTCTTGTTTGTTGTTATTAGCAGAAAAAAAAAAATTCTCTTTGCTAAATTAGTTTTGTCTGTTTTGTCTGGTTGTGAATTTTAGCACCCCCCATGGATAATCACATATATGGTTACACGCCTAATGTTTACTATGAACCACCACCATGCATATATTTTCCTGATTTTTATGGTTTATCGCACTGGTTGCCAAGGTTTAGTGGTCTTGCAGGTGAGAATCCGCAGGAGCATCTGAGGGAATTCCAGATTGCTTGCTCTATAATGCTGAGACCTGCAGGAATAACAGAAGACCACATCAAGATGGAAGCTTTCCAGTTCTCACTTGAAGGCGCTGCAAGGGATTGGTTGTATTGTCTTGATGAGAATTCCATCTCAAGCTGGTTTGATTTGAAGGAAGCCTTCCTGTTTAGATACTATCCTAGCCAAGTGACCACCTCTACACCTTCCGAACCTTCACAGAGCACCTTGGATGAGATTGCTTCTATGCTACAACAAATGGCTGAGAACACTCAACGGATGATGGAAGAGAATAATCAACGGTTGGCACAACAAAATCTTGAATTTCAACGGATGATGGAGGCGAGTAATCTTGAATATCAGAGGGGAGAAGCTGAATCTCGGAAGTTGTCCATGCAAATTGATCAAATTGTCGCCAACTCGGCTGCAATGCTAACTCCACAGCCCATTGAAGAACTTACAAAGTCACAAGTTATTCTTGAAGATACTTCTGATGATGATTGTGATAATATTTCTGTTGATGATGAATTGTGTGTTGAATCCCCTGATTCTACTGATTGTTATTGTTCTGGCACTGCTTTGTGTATACATTGTTATGCAGCTTTATTCTGTTCAGGAAACATAAAAAATGAGGATCAGGAGGATCGGGAGGACATCTGCTTCCCCGTGCCTGAGGATGATGAAGAACCTTTGGAAGTAGATGATTCAAGTACATCAAATGCATGTGTTGAGAGTAATGGGGTGGATGAACTAATTGCTGAATTTCCAGACATTCAGAACTTTTCTGATTCATTTTATTGTGATATATGTACTGACTCTACTAACTCTAACCTTTGTGTGGTGTGTGCTGAAATTTCTGCATGTATAGCAGGTGATGAATTTGTTAATGCAGTGAATGAAGAAAATGCAGAAGTTGAAGCAGCACCAGTAACCCCAGCTAACTGTTTGCCACCTCCCCCTGTGGAACCAAAAGCTCTGGATTTTGCACCATGGCCAGTCCAAGGGGTTGAACCCCGATTCTATTGGGAGGATTTTATTAAGAAAGAGGTCAACCTTGACCCAAGAGGGAGTGAGAAGTCCGCCGCACTTGGCGAGGTTACCATGACTATCAAGCACTCATCTCCATATAAAGGCTGCAAGTTAGGGAAGCACGGAATGAGCTTCCAGTCTTTGTCCATCACTTGGGCAGTATGCTGCATACTATGGGATCCGGGAGGATCGTTTCACAATTTGAGCATCCCGTGGCCACTGTATCACAGACAATGGGATCCAGGCGGAAGCTCCTACACTGCCACTTGATCGGGGAGTTCCCTTTCCTTTCCTCACACTCGATTTTATTGTTATGTTGTTTCATTGGGGACAATGCATGTTTTAAGTGTGGGGGAGGGAATTAGTTGTAGTTTTTCCTTTTCTTTGAATAAAGCTCCTGAATAATTTGAGAAGCTCAGGAGTTGTGTGAGTCTGGTATTGGCAAGTTTATTGGATTTTGATTAATTTGCACAGATTGATTGCATGATAGTGTTGACTGTTTTCCCCCTAGGACATGAGAAATTTTTGAAAATTTGATCCCCATATGATTGAAAACTGAACTTTGAGATTTTGTTATGATGGCATGATTTATGATAAGTTTGGGGTGATAGGAAGCACACACTAGGGATAGAATCTCTGTCAAACAATTTGCATAAATGTCCAGGTGAGGTTTTGAGCCTCCAACATGTTTTAAACTGTGTGAAATCACTTTCAAGTTGCACTTTCCCGAATTTGCTTGAATCTCTTTATGGTTTGCATGATTATGTGTTTGCTTCAAATGATTTAGGCATTTTCTTTGTAAATAGCTACTTAGCCTGAAAAATAACCAATTCTTAATGCATGTTCCCTAGTTAGCCCCATTGAGCCTGATTAGCCTGTTAATTCTTGATAACCTAATGTTATAAGCCCAAAAATCTGGAAAACCATGTTAACCCGATCTTAGGATTAGGAGAGCATGGAATCTTAGAATGGGTGCAAGAAACTAAAGTTTGGGGTGGCTGCAAGGTGTAATATGTTGTTTGGGATTGAGAAGAAAAGAAAAATAGAAAAAAAAAATAAAAGTGCAAAAATGCCAAAAAAGGCTGTTTGAATAAAAAGGCTGTAGTCACCCAAAGCATAATGAAAAATGAGAAAAGGAACTTGAGTGGAATTTCAAAGTGTAAATAATGTTCATGCTCTCTTAGTTCCTAGGGTCCTCAGCCTAGTACCTTTGTATATCCTACCCTTAGCCAGGCCCCATTACAACCCATAAAAGACCTTTTGATGTTGCATGCATGTTTTCTGTGGGGACCATTTGGAGATGAAAATCAAATTTATGGGAAGTTCTCTTAAAAAACTGAGTGAATTGTTGATAACCTAGACACAAACTGAGCGATTGAGTGAACACAAATTTCCCTTGTGAGGAAGGCAGTTGTTTGAATTTGGTGGTCTCCCTCTTGTGTGTGACTTGGATCCCTTGCTTAGAGTAATGATTGTTTGAATGATGAAATTCTCAATTGTTTAGAATGAATGATTGTGGGGATTACTTTGTTTGAAAGGGGGGGAACATTGAAGAAAATTATTTTGTTAAGTTGCTTGAAATTTGTGTAAAGTTGATTGAATCCGTAAGCTTGCCATGTTTTGCCTGTCTTGAGTCTTTTTAAGTTTTTAAGTTTTAGTTTGCTTGGGGACAAGCAAAGTTTAAGTTTGGGGTATTTTGATGAGCCTCTGGTTGACCGGTTTTATAACTAGTAAAGACCTTGGCTTTGTGCTAATTTTATATCATTTTCACTCAATTTAGACTTGATTGTCCTTAAGTAAGATTTTGAGTCTGTAAAGTGTTTTTAAGCTAATTTAGTTGATTTAGAGTTAAATAAAATACTTACTGTTATTTCTTGTTTTCAGGTTAATAAAAAGAAATAATTCTGGTTCGCCCCGTGAAGGATATCTCGCGTCGCGAGTCACCAAGCCCAGAAAGTCAGAGACGATCACGGTTTACCCGTGTTGAAGATCACGGCTGTGGCAGTTTTGAAGTTGAAGCGTTAGCCTCGCGAGCATCCATTCGCCTCGCGAGCCTGGAAGTCAGAAAGCATCACGGTTGGCCCCTGATGTTCATAACGGGCGTAATAAGAAGACTCTTCAGATTCTCGCCTCGCGAAGGTGTGTTCGCCTCGCGAGAATACCAAAGGTTGATGACTGTTCGCATTATTCGCCTCGCGAGCAGTTCTTCACCTCGCGAGATCGTGGAATTCCAGAAGTTGTATATAAGTCTGTTTAGGCAGAATTGAGGGAGTTAGCTAGTTTTTGGAGGCTAGTCAGTTTTGGCTAGTTTCTGAGCTAGTTTTTAGAGTAGATAGTCTTTTATTTTTCTCTTTAGTTTGTTGTTTGCTTTTGTAATGGAGAGCTAGTCTCCTAGATTAATCTACTGGGATTGGTTTCAATTACGCTTGAGGTTCTGGATTTCCTATTTGAACTGCTATTCCTTTTCAGTACTGTTCTATATGTTTCTGTTTGCTTAATTCAGATGTGTGTAGGATTAGTATTGATTTATTTCGATGATTGTATGTTCCTATATATAATCGCGTTTGCTTAATTCGCGTGTGTTCAATCATGTTCGCTTAGTTCATGAGTGCTTCACCCCGTTTGCTTAATTCGGGAATAGGAATATATGTCTCGTAGTATTGATTTCGCTTGTAAATTGATGCTACAATCGGAAAGGGTTTAGAATCTGCTTAGGGCTTGGATTTGCATGAACCAATGATAGTGGGAAACCGAGAACAGTAGGTTAATCGTCTTTAGTTTATTTGCTATTCTCTTTAACTGCTTTGTTTTCATTGTTTTGTTTTCTTTATTTTATTTCAATCCAAACAACCCCCCAAAATTAATTTTCTGTTAATAATAACAACGCCTAAGAGTCCTTGAGAGACGACATCCGAGTTGTCGCTTCCCTATCTACATTATTTTTGTAAACGCTCGTTCTTTTTGGCGCGTGGCGACAGCGCAATCACTTGGTCTTCATCATCTATTTTTACATCAATGTTCTCTAGGTCAAGAATCAACCTATTGAACTCATCCATATGATCTTCAATGGATGTGCCGAACTGCATCTTGATGTTGTAGAGCCTTTGTTTCAAATACAACCGATTTTCCAATGACTTGGTCATGTAGAGATTTTCGAGCTTCAACCACAGAGCAGCAGCGGATTTTTCTTTGGATACCTCTCGAAGGACTTTATCCCCCAAACACAGTATGATGGCACTGTGTGCCATGGTCAAAAGATCCTTTTTTTATTTCTCAGACATTGTGTTTGGCAACCTTCTCTCCCCTTCCAGAGCATCTTCCAGTCCCTGATGTACAAGCATAGCTCGCATCGTTAACCTCCATAGAGCAAAATCATTCTTTCCATTGAATTTGTTAATGTCGAATTTCGTCATCTTGCCCAGGACCTTGCAATGAAGCTCTGATACCAGTTGTTATGCAAGATTCTCTGAAAAGAATGAAACAAACACACCAGTAACTAGCTCTAAAACAACACAATAGAATTCTGAACAATGTAAAGACAGAAAGAACAGAGAAAAGAAAGATGAACACCAAGTGTTTGATGACGGAGTTCGGCCACAAAGTTGCCTACATCTCCGGGACTAAGCACAGCTTCTAGTCCAGTCTATATCAGAGTATTGGAAACAGATTACAGAAGAAGTTTCTCCTCATACACTCTCAGTTTTCGCACAGAACCCTTTGATCCCAATTACACCCAAGTTCACTCTCAACCTGATTCTTTTGTAATACAATCAAAGCCTATTCTATTTTTTAAGTTCTCTCAGCTAGCTCACCTATGTGCTTTATATATCAGCAGATAGATGATTACAAGTTTTCTAACCAACTAACAAAGCTGAGCCAAAACTAAAAAACTGAAAACTGAAAGTGGTTAGAAGGTTCTAACTGACTTCAACAGAATATTGCCACATCAACAACAAAGACAGTCGAAGTACATTAGTTTTTAGGGTTTTGCAATGGTATCGGGCCTTTTGGACCATGAATGAAACTCTATGCCTTGCTTTTGAACTAAAACAATGAAAACACTGACTGGTCGGCTTCAAAAATGAGAAGTGCATCACATTCTTTACTTATTATTGGATGAATTTTTTGAGAGATATAAATTTTAGGTGAATTCTCTATAACCTTCAATAAATTTTGGGTAAAATTTATACTTCTTAGGTGATTCAATCAGGTTGTACCAACTCATTTAACGAAGTCACCTCACCCCTACATAAGACATATTTCAACATTTATATTCTGACACTCAGGGACCTATATGCCAAATTAAAAGTTGCAAGTCCCCTAATCTTTTAGAATTTATCCCAAGACCCTCAACCCCCAATCTGCAAAATTGAAAACTCAATCAAAATTGAACCTGACACTCTAACTCAGACCAAATCCTTCTTCCTTCAAAGCAACCTGAACCCTAATCCCCCATTGAAGCTCGCGCGAGCTCATTCTGCAGGGCGGCGTCGAGGTATCACAAATCCACTAGTGATTGTGACGAATTTGTAGCCTATATTCGCGTAAAACGTAGCCTAAGACCCCAAATCGTATTCCTCTGTTCTACAAAATACAATTCCGCCATTCAAGGTCGCGCGAAGCTTCCTTCCTCACCACGTTGTTGCTTTCAAGTTTCGGCCAGGTTCATCCATTGCGTCAAGCCCTAGGAAGCAATCTGAAAACCTTGATTTCATCATTTGGTCATTTCGTCCAGGTTCATACTCTCACTTTGTTGATCTAATGATTTCGTCATTCTTATCAAGTGAATTCTAATCTGAAAACCTTGATTTCGTGACTTCATTCATTAGATTGCGCTTTGTTTACATTTTTTATGTTTAATTTGTATGTTTATTTTGGGATTTCTATCAATTTTTGTTTTGCTATATTTGTGTTAATGTATATTGATGCTGCTGGTATCGTCAAGAGGATAAATTGTTAATGAGCAGGCAATAGTAGTGGTAGTGTGGTACAATACAAGTAGGGAATTTGTTTGTGTTGTGGTTGCTCATTTTGTCATGGAGGTACCAATTGTCCTGCTAGGTTTCGGGTCCATATTGATTGCAAGAGTTCAAAGTGGATTGTTGCTCCATTTGAAGAATCACATAACCATGATCTAACTCCTCCCAAACAACTTCACCAAATTCCATCATATCGATCAATGAGCAATGTAGACAAGGCACAAGTGGACAACCTTCATCTATATGGTGTGAGGACACACCATATAATGGGTTCAATGTTAGGCCAGAAGGATGGACATGCCGATTTAGGATTTTGCAAAAAAGACCTGTACAGCCACATAGATCGACAGAAGCGTGCAAAGATTGAAGATGGTGATGCATTTGCTTCATTGTCCTACCTGCAAGCGAAGATTGACAACGATCCTATGTCCTTTGCCAAATTTACAACAACAAGTGATGGAAGGCTACAACATCACTTTTGGGCTGATGGAGCGAGTCGCGTTGACTATAATTGCTTTTGAGATGTTTTGGCCTTCGACACCACTTACAAGAAGAACAAGTACAACAATCCGCTTGTGATTTTTTGTGATTACAATCACCACGGACAAACTGCAATCTTCGGTTATGCACTGGTTGATGACGAGAAGACTGAGACATATAAATGGGTTCTAAAGTCTTTCTGCGAGGTTATGTGTAATAAACACCCTACTGCAACGGTTACAGACGACGGCAGTGCAATGAGGGAAGCTATAAAAAATAATTTCCCGAATGCCACTCATCGTCTTTGTTCATGGCACCTACAACAAAATGCTATTGAAAATGTGAAAAACCCCAAGTTTCTAGAAGAGTTTAAGATCTTGATCTATGCTAACTTCTCGCCAAACGAGTTTGAAGATCGATGGATGGAGGTCTTAGTGAAATATCATTTGCATAACAACAAGTGGGCAAATAAGATTTACAATATGAAGGATATGTGGGCAGCTGTCTATTTGTGGGATAAGTTATTTTGCGGCATTAGAACAACATCTGAGACAACCCCGATGTCTCATTAAAGAAAACCTAATTAACTAAAACTTAATCGTGATATAATGTTAAGCATATATATAAAAACCACAAATATATAAGAAATTATAAATATAAGGAACAAAAAAATATATATACATCACACCACATGTGTGTGTGTGTGTGTGTGTGTATCACAAATATATTGTGCGGATATATTGTAAAAGGGTGCCCCATCAGTAGGGTCCCGATAATACAACCATCATATCAAAAGAAAATACATCAAAGGTCCAAAGAAAATATCCTCACTAACTCTCCTTACACCCAGCCCCTCTCAAAATGCATCAAAAATGGGCTCACACTCACAACCTATGTACAACGCACACACTGGCCTCTAACCCTAGCGTGGACGGCTAAAACTACCCTGACTCTCCCCACGTGCATGTCAGTACATCTGCTGTTGGGGTTTCGCTGATGTTCCTGACGTTACTGCTCCACTACTGCAAGAGATACTCCCTCGATGAGGGCACTGGAAACGTCGTCGATAATGAGCGCTATGACGAACATGATCTCTGAGAAGTGTCGATGCTGGAACCATCGCCTCGACATCAGGAGCTGCCCAAGGATATGGCGGTGGCATAGGCGAAGGATACATAAAGACTGGAAAATGAAAAGTTTGTCCGAGACGGAAAGTCCCCACGAATCCAAAATGAGGACCACCTCCAAACCTGACATAGGCGGACACCGAACTTGTATATACAACAAAACGAGTGACTGGGTCCACGAGCCACCTGTTATCATCAAGGTACTCCAGCTCAAGCGTTCCCATAGTGGGAACTCTGAGGGGCCCATCATCCACGGATGATCTAAATGAGGTATCCTAAGCGGAAAAGGATGCATAAAATATATACAATAATAGCACACAGATATGCATCACAGATCCCTCACCTGATTAAGGATCTTAGTCAGTCGTCCAAGTGACTCGTCCATAAACCCCGGTGCACACCCTCATTCCCGTTAGGGCACTCATTCAAGGAATGACACTATTCCCCCATTCCTGTTAGGGAATAGCTGCACAATATAAAAGTATCCTTATTCATGTTAGGATACGGGACAACTCGACGAGGACTACAAGAGTATCACGGTAGTTTCCCCCATTCCCGTTAGGGAACTGGCCCATGACAAAAAGAGGGAGAATGTGAATGAACGCATTCCCCAAGTATGACTTGGATATTTGAAGTACAAAGTTTTGAAGATGACAAAGGACAACATGTCAACTATATCAAGTTTTGAAGACTTAGATCTACAAAGGGTAGTTTTTAAAGGTTTATGTTTTTATTAGTAACTTTGTAAGATCATATAAGATGTTTGAATGAGACGCAAATGAAATGAAATTAAAATCAACATAGGTTAACATAATCAAGCTGAATTCATGCATTCATCATGCTGAAATGTTTTAAATCTTTACTTAATGCATGAATATATAATACTTGATCATTAGATGAGTTTCATGTTGAAAATCTAAGTTTAAATGAATAGATTTACAAATAAGATGATTGAAGATGACAAAGGATGCTTATACTCCCACCTTTTATCAAAACAAGGATGCTTATATTCAGGGGGAGCTTGCAAAAAGATAACACAAAGTCTTCGTGGGTTTGTCATCATCAAAAAGGGGGAGAATGTGAATGAACGCATTCCCCAAGTATGACTTGGATATTTGAAGTACAAAGTTTTGAAGATGACAAAGGACAACATGTCAACTATATCAAGTTTTGAAGACTTAGATCTACAAAGGGTAGTTTTTAAAGGTTTATGTTTTTATTAGTATCTTTGTAAGATCATATAAGATGTTTGAATGAGACGCAAATGAAATGAAATTAAAATCAACATAGGTTAACATAATCAAGTTGAATTCATGCATTCATCATGTTGAAATGTTTTAAATCTTTACTTAATGCATGAATATATAATACTTGATCATTAGATGAGTTTCATGTTGAAAATCTAAGTTTAAATGAATAGATTTACAAATAAGATGATTGATACCTTAGTGTAAATATGTTGTGAATAGATTCATTGATTGGTGTGAATAGATTCAAAGCATTTTACTCTCTGTGAATAGATTCATGAATGGATTCAAGATGTTTCAATCTCTGAATAGATTCATGAATAGATTCATGTGTTTTAGTCTATGAATAGATTCATGAATAGATTCACGATGTATCAGTCTCTGTGAATAGATTCATGAATAGATTCATGTGTTTCAACTTTCTGTGAATCGATTCGAGGGGTCTGTGAATCGATTCATAGTTGTCAGATCTGATTTTTAAACGTAACAAACACCCCTAATAAATAGATCTATTCATCTCTTTCGTTCATAATCGTTAGCCATCATCTAACAAACAAAAAGAAACACGAAATCTCACAAGATCCTTGCGTCTCATTCTCTCAATCTTTCATTGTGATCATTAGAGCTTCAAGTTGTAATTTCTCACTTTCAAGAGTGATTCAAACCTCTTCTACTCTCTTGTTTTTGACGTTCTTGGTTTGGAAGAAGTGAGGCATCTTCTTCTGGGTTGGATTCAGGGTGTGGAATCTCTGGTTGTGTGTAGGTTGCAGAGTGGGGTATATCTGGTGTAAAATTTCTTGAACGTTGTACTCAATATCCTGATTAGTCAAGGAACTCTCATACCGGTGGGTGTGAGACTGGATGTAGATCACAAGAAATTGTGATTGAACCAGTAAAAATATTGGTTTGGAATTTACCTTAACCCTTCTCTCTTTAATTTCAATCTTGAATTACATATTAGGATTTAATTGATAAAGAATTGAATTGCATTTGAAACAATCTTGTTGAATCATCATTTCAATTACGTTCATGTCATCTAAAGATTCACTACGCGCTCTTGTTAAATACGTTATACCTTCATACAACAAAAGTTTTTGAAAAGTTTGCGAAAATCTTTTGAATCCTATTCACCCCCCTCTAGGATTCCAATGCTTGTTAGAGGCCACTTGGGCTAACAAGTGGTACCAGAGCTTGAACTCTTTAGGACAAGCTTAATTGGCTTTAAAGAGAATCCATGGCCTTTAATGGTTTTTATCAAACTGATGGGTCATACAATAAGGCCCCGATTTTTAATGGTGAAGGTTGTTCGTATTGGAAAGAACGTATGAGAAACTTTATATGTTCCCATGATCTAGATGTATGGAACACCATAGAAAATGGTCCTTATGTTCCCACACATCTAGTTGATGGAAAGGAAACATAAAAACCTAGAGATAGTTGGACTGATGATGAGAAAAAGAGAGTACAACTAGATTGGAGAGGTAAAAATATCATATCTTCTGGTATAGGACAAGATGAATTCTTTAGAGTGTGTAATTGTGGATATGCACAAGAAATGTGGGATAACCTGCAAGTTACCCATGAGGGTACTAGTGAAGTGAAGCGAGCTCGGGTTAACACCTTGACCCATGAATATGAGCTTTTTCGTATGATTCCAGGAGAATCAATACAAGATATGCAAAAACGCTTCACGCACATAGTTAATCATCTAGCAACATTAGGAAAAACTTTTCCAAATGAAGACTTAGTTAACAAAGTTTTGAGACGTTTAAGCAGGAATTGGCAACCGAAGGTTACGGCTATCGCAGAATCAAGGAATTTGGCTACAATGTCCTTAGCCACCTTATTTGGAAAGCTCCAAGAGCACGAATTGGAACTAAATCGTCTCATTGAGCATGAGGAAGGAGACAAAAAGAAGAAGAGCTTAGCCCTAATCTCCACATCTTCAAAAGCAAGGAAAGAAGAAAGTGATAAAAGTGATGAATCGGAAGACTCGGATTCAAGCGATGATGACCTTAGCCTCTTTGTGAAAATGTTTAGTAGATTCCTCAAGAAAAGAGGTGGAGGTAGAAGGCCATTCAACCGGAATAAGAAGAACTTCAAAAGGGAGAATGACACTTCAACAATAAATTGCTATGAATGTGGAAAGAAAGGGCACATGAAAATGGAATGTCCTCAATTGCAAAAGAAAGGGGACAAATATGAGAAGAGGACTAAAAAGGACAATAAGGGCAAAAAGGCATACATAGCTTGGGACGATAACGACCTCAACTCATCCGATAGCTCCGATAATGATGAAGTTGCCAACCTATGTCTAATGGCAAGCCACCATGAGGAAGATAAGGTAACCGATGATGAATTTGAATCTTTTTCTTCCGATGATGATTTACAAAATGCCTATGATGAACTTCATGAAGAATCTATAAGACTCATTAAACAAAACTCTTCTTTTAAGAAAATCATTTATGACTTAAAAGAACAAATCTCTTTGTGCAAAAAGGATTTTGAAAAAGTCACAAATGAATATGAGTTCTTAAAGATTCACTACAAAAAAAGATTTATATAGCGACCACCAAATTCGGTCGCTAAAATATCGAAATTCGGTCGCTAAACCGTTTAGCGACCGATTTTTCATATTTAGCGACCGAATTTGGTGGTCGCTAAATACCTGGTCGCTAAATCGTTTGGTGGTTGCTAAATCGGTCGCTAAACCATTTAGCAACCAATTTAGCGACCGAATTTCCATATTTAGCGACCGAATTTCTATATTTAGTGACCGATTAAGTGTGGTCGCTAAATTCGGTCGCTAAAATACATTTTTTTTGTAGTGATTGCTCGTGAGAAATCTTCATTAAATGTATGTTGCAAAAATAATGCATGTAAACCCTTTAGTTGTGGAGATTGTGCTAGATTGAGAAAACAAATTGACGATATGAAAAACATTCTAGCCAAATTCACAATGGGTAGAGAAAACTTGAATATGTTGCTTGGAAGTCAAAAGCGTATGCTTAGCAAAGCCGGTTTGGGGTATGATCCCTTTGCACAAAGAAAGATTTTAAAATATTGCTTTGTTAATCCAAGCAAGACAAGTACCCCCTTTACTACATGCTATTATTATTGCAAAAAGGGACACACTGCAACTACTTGTAACATTAGAAACAATAAGTTTCATAGTGATAGAAAAATTTGGGTTCCAAAAGGATTGGTGCCCAAAACTAACATTCAAAGACCCAAACAAATTTGGGTACCTAAATCTTATCCTTGATTGTGTTGTAGGTTTGCTTGAAGCCCATTAGAAAAGATTGGTATCTTGATAGTGGATGCTCCAAGCATATGATCGGTGACAAGACAAAGTTCATAAGTCTAACCCCTAGAAATGGAGGTCATGTCACCTATGGAGATAACAACAAAGGAAATATTCTCAGAGTTGATACGTCACAAAAGTCCAATGAGGAAGTCAACAAAGAAAAGATGGATGAAAGAAATGAAGATAAAGATGAAGCTCCTCCAAAGGAAGAAGAATTTGAGCATGTAGACCTACCCCATGAGTGGAGAACATTGAAGGATCATCCTATCGACCATGTAATAGGAGACATATCAAAAAGGGTAACTACTAGGTTAAATCTTAGAAATATATGCAATTATTCAGCATTTGTCTCTCAAATCGAACCCAAAACCATTAGTGATGCAATTATTGATGAAAATTGGTTAATGGCCATGCATGATGAATTAAACCAATTTGAAAGAAATAATGTTTGTGAGCTTGTGCCTAGACCAAGAAATCATCAAGTAATTGGCACTAAGTGGGTTTTCAGAAATAAACTTGATGAAACTGGTATTATAACTAGAAATAAAGCTAGACTTGTAGCAAATGGTTATAATCAAGAAGAGGGTATTGATTATGATGAGACCTATGCCCCGGTAGCTAGATTGGAAGCTATTAGATTACTTCTTGCATTTGCATGCATCATGGATTTTAAACTATACCAAATGGATGTAAAAAACGCTTTCTTAAATGGTTTCATACAAGAAGAAGTATATGTAGATCAACCCCCTGGTTTTGAAAATTTTGAATTTCCCAACCATGTTTTTAAATTGAAAAAGGCTCTTTATGGGCTTAAGCAAGCTCCAAGAGCTTGGTATGAAAGGTTGAGTAAATTTCTTTTAGAAAAAGGTTATAAAAGGGGAATGGTTGATACTACACTTTTCATAAAGGATAAAGGAAAGGATATATTGCTTGTTCAAATATATGTAGATGATATTATCTTTGGTTCAACTAATGAGTTTATGTGTAGAGAGTTCTCAAAGTTGATGCAGAGTGAATTTGAGATGTCCTTAATGGGAGAGCTAAATTACTTTCTTGGACTTCAAATAAAGTAAACAAGGAATGGCATCTTCATAAATCAAGCTAAATATTGCAAGGAGCTCATCAAGAAGTTTGGAATGGAGAATGCCAAAGAAATTAGCACACCAATGGGTACCGGCTGTTATTTGGACAAAGATGAAGCTGGTGAGCCTATTGACCCTTCAAAATATAGAGGTATTATAGGTTCTTTACTATACTTGACAGCTAGTATGCCCGATATTATGTTTAGCGTGTGTATGTGTGCTAGATTTCAAAGTAATCCCAAGGAATCACATTTCATTGCTGTTAAACGCATATTAAGATATCTAATAGGAACACCTAATACAGGTCTATGGTATCCTAATGGTGGAATTTCTGGTTTAGTTGGATACTCAGATTCCGACTTTGCAGGATGCAAGTTGGATAGAAAGAGTACTAGCGGTACTTGCCATATCTTTGGGAATTCTTTAATTTATTGGAATAGTAAAAAGCAAGTTAGTGTAGTTTTGTCCACAGCTGAAGCTGAGTACATAGCTGCAGGAAGTTGTTGTGCACAAATTTTATGGATGAAACAACAACTCCTTGATTATGGCTTAAAACTTAACAAAATTCTCATAAGATGTGACAATACTAGTGCAATAAACTTAACCAAAAATCCCATTCAACATTCAAGAACAATGCATGTAGATATTCGACATCATTTTCTAAGAGACCATGTTGAGAAAGGAGATTGTGTTTTTGAGTTTGTTGAAACAACAAATCAATTAGCAGACATTTTTACAAAACCTTTGCCCAAAGAAAGCTTTTTCCGCATAAGAATTGAATTAGGCATACTTGATATATCATGTATAGATTGAATATGTGTGTAATTGCTTAAATAGGTATGCATATGCAGAAAGTATCAAAATTACTCAAGGCATGACCTATTTTCTTGCAAAAATTGAACTTTGACAACTCAATATGTGATTTTGTTGATTTGATTGTATTTGATGCTTAGCTTGTTGTGAACATATGTAAAATGTGTATTCAAACTTGTTCCATGCATTAGAATAAGCAATTCAAGCATTAATCAAAAATTCATATGTGAAAGTGAGCTAATAAGGCATAAATGATAGCATCTAGTTCTGTTTTTCTGGTTTTCTGCATTTTTTGCCTCTGTGAATCAATTCACAGTGTTTGTTTTCACACATAACACAATTTTAGCCTCAGTGAATCGATTCACCCCTATTTTGAATCGATTCACACGCACATCAGGGACATTATTTCATGGTTTTTTCACTTAATTGTGCTACATCTGTCCCATTGTTGTTTCTTCTTCTTCATGATGCTCCTCTCTGCGCATTAAAATAAATATGCTTCTGCTGTTGCATCTGAATTTTCTAGTTTATGTTTCATGGTTATATGTTGTGTACTAGCATATTTCCCCTATATGTTATGTTATTGTGTATGAACTTCCTTATTTATTGTGTTTATTGCGATGCTATGCTATCTTTGGATATTTTTAGGCAATGAACGCATTCCTATCATATTTGATTTTTATTGATAATGCCAAAAGGGGGAGAAAGGTTCCCATTTGTATTTTCAGGTTATACTCCCACCTTTTATCAAAACAAGGATGCTTATATTCAGGGGGAGCTTGCAAAAAGATAATACAAGGTCTTCATGGGTTTGTCATCATCAAAAAGGGGGAGAATGTGAATGAACACATTCCCCAAGTATGACTTGGATATTTGAAGTACAAAGTTTTGAAGATGACAAAGGACAACATGTCAACTATATCAAGTTTTGAAGACTTAGATCTACAAAGGGTAGTTTTTAAAGGTTTATGTTTTTATTAGTAACTTTGTAAGATCATATAAGATGTTTGAATGAGACGCAAATGAAATGAAATTAAAATCAACATAGGTTAACATAATCAAGTTGAATTCATGCATTCATCATGCTGAAATGTTTTAAATCTTTACTTAATGCATGAATATATAATACTTGATCATTAGATGAGTTTCATGTTGAAAATCTAAGTTTAAATGAATAGATTTACAAATAAGATGATTGAAGATGACAAAGGATGCTTATACTCCCACCTTTTATCAAAACAAGGATGCTTATATTCAGGGGGAGCTTGCAAAAAGATAATACAAAGTCTTCATGGGTTTGTCATCATCAAAAAGGGGGAGAATGTGAATGAACGCATTCCCCAAGTATGACTTGGATATTTGAAGTACAAAGTTTTGAAGATGACAAAGGACAACATGTCAACTATATCAAGTTTTACTTCTTGTTAATTTCAATTTACTTTTGATTTGACTCCTATTGCATGAATTACTTGTGAATTTGGTGCGCACTTATTTGCATGTCATAGATACTCTAAGGAGGAACCTAGCGGTGAACTTAGGTATTGGATCTATAGGAATCAAACTTAGGACTTAAATCACTAGAGTTAGAAGCAGTCCTTCGAGGGTTCACGAATTGTCACAAAGCTTAAAGGGTTCAATTTAAATTTAATTACCACGAGAGTATAGGGGTTGGTTTAATTAGGAACGGTTCTTGTATCCCGAGAGGGAACATTAACTTATTTAGGATAAATTCGCCTTCAAAGAAATTTTGATTATTAACAAGAGGGTAGTCAATTTAGTAACATGAGCAGTCTTATTAGTAACCTAATTCCTGGAAATCTCTTTTGATTTGAAAACCCCCAGATTTGATTTGATTGCGATTTTGTTTGATTGCGTTTAGATATTTTATATTGTTAGTTAATCTTTTAAAAACCAAATATTTTTCTAGTCCAGTTAAATCGATTTAATAATTGATAGTTATTTAAGATCACGGTCCATGTGGATTCGATCTTTTTATTACTTGACGACGAAGCCGTTCACTTGCGGATTCGAGCCCCATCACTAAGTTCTTAACGGTGTAGTCGGTTTTGTGATACGATGATCGGTTAGGTCGCATCAAGCTCCGGAAGTTTTTCTCACTTCTTTAACTTCTCTACCTCTCACTCTCTGTCTTTCCTTGTTTATTCTTTGTTAATGAGGTGAAAATAAACTCCTTTCACTTGTAACATTTCTCATGACCATATTAAGTTACTTAAACCTAAGGAAACTTCAAAATTATTTTAATGCTTAAAATGTTTTGGTTCACGGCTGCACTTTAACATTGGGTGAGATGATTCATCAAGGCTACTCCTTACTAGGTTGATCGGTGGGAAATAAGTGATAAGAGGTGAGAAGAAATTAAGTAAGAGGTGTTGAACATACAAAACTTGTCATCTTTTCAGTAAGCATGAGGTGTCATGCTAAACATTTTCAACTTACTTTCTAATAAAACATATAATCGTGCAAGTTGTCCTAAAATAAATGTAACTTACTTTGCTTGATTAATAAAATATATTTATGGTAATCTAGCTATGGTGAAGTATCACGACACTAGTGGAAAATATGCTTTTTGCATCACAGATTCTACAACGGTTGCATTGAAACCGTTGTATAAAGTAGTGCAGTGACATTTTTGTAATAAAATGGACTCTGAGAATAACTTTCTACAACGGTTGCATAAGGAACCGTTGTAGAAAGTAACACGGTGACATTTTTGTAATAAAATGAACTTCTAGAATGACTTTCTACCACGGTTACTTTTTCAACCGTTGTGGAAAGTAGGCTTTCTACCACGGTTGCATTTTAAACCGATGTAGAAAGGCTAATTTCAAATAACAAGTTCCTTGTGCTAGAAACCCTTGTTTCATTCGTCCCCCTCAACGAGTCAGAGAACCCTGTTCGGCTGCCGTACGCGCGCACTCCGCCAAACTCTGTTCGGCCGCCGTTCATTCGTGCCATTCTCTGCCCTTCGCCCAAGCTTCGTTCGTCCATCATTCGCCCAAGCCCAAGCTCTGTTCTCTGCCCTTCACCCAAGCTTCGTTGGCGAGCGCCGTTCTCTGCCCTCTCTGCCACGCCGCTCTACTATTCGTCAGGTTAGTGTTCTCTGTAAATTCCTTTTGCTGCTTGTGGTTAGGGTTCCATTCATGGTTGCTTGTGGTTAGGGTTCCATTCATGATTGTGTACATTAATCATCTCAAGGCATTCACAAATGTTATCAAATGTGGTTGTCCGAGTCTTTAATCCACCTTTATTTGGTGTACAGTCAACATGTTTTTGGGTTGATGATGAGAACAACAAAAGAGGAACACACTAGCAAGACTGACAGAAGAGAGTGAGCACGGCGTATATTGTGGACTATCTTTTATTTCTATCAATGTTGATAAACAATATTGTGATGACCATAGTTTCATAACCGGCTTGAATGCTGAAGAGGACAGCATTTCCTAGTGAATTTGGAATTCTTCCTTGCTCTTAGAAAGTACAGGTAATATTGGTAATGTGTAGATTGCTAATATTTGCATATAAGATCAAATATCCCTTGGGAGAACTTAAAGGTTTAGAAAATGTTTGTGTTCAATGTGAATTATGGTACATTAAATGCATTTGTATTGATACCAAGCATTGCTCATGAAGCTAGTTAAGTTTTTCACTTCAATTGAGCTATAAGAGAAAAGGGAATATTAGAGCAAGTTAACAACAAACAGTTTCACTTTGTTTCATTTCATCAGAGTTTTCTTTTCCCAAATGAAATGTTATTGTTCATGTACAATGATATTATGGTTTGTCTATAGAAAAGTCTGTTTAGTGTTGTTAACTTTAACCCAAAATTGGATTTTTTTCCAGAAGAAGTATACTTCAATTGGTCTAGATAGCAATTAGGGCATATTGATAAGTCTCTGGCTCATCTAGTTTTATAACTAGAAAGACCATGGTTTTTGCACTAATCATTCTAGTTTAATCTCGTTTTAGCCCAAATTTGGATTTAATTGTCCTCAAGCAACATTTTGAGTCTCTTGAGTAGTTTTAGGATATTTTAGTTAATTTTGATTCAAATAAAGCATTTACTGCTATTTCATGTTTTCAGGTTAATAATAAGAGCAAAAAGGGAAGGACACTCAAGCAGAAGCCATCACGGCTAGGCCGTGACACCGGTCACGGCCGTGATGAGCTACCCATGAAGATCAGAAAGCATCACGGCTCCCATCACGGGCATGATGAGAAGATCCTGAAAGTCAGAAAGCATCACGGCCCAGCCGTGATGCCCATCACGGGCGTGATAAGAAGACACTGAAGATCAGAATTGATCACGGCCTAGCCGTGATGGAGGTCACGGCCGTGACAGATCAGCACCCATGGACAGAATTGATCACGGCCTGGCCGTGATACGCATCACGGCCGTGACAGACTGGAATTTGAATGCGCGCCCTTGGCAGAATACGTCACGACCTGGCCGTCATGGCCATCACGGCCGTGACGCACACCTGATCTATAAAAAGACACCAGGGCAGACGCAGAACATATAGAATTTTCACTGTTTACACTTCATTCCTAGGGTTTGTATTATGTTTGTGACGGAGAACTAATCACCAGGGATTAGTCTGTTGTAATTGGTTTCCGCCGACACTTGAAGTTCCATAATTCCCGATCAGTTTGCTTATCTCTTTCAATATTATGCTATATGCCTTGTTTGCTTAATTCAAGTTGTATAGAGTAAGTATTGATTAATTTCGATGATTCTATGTTCCTACACCTTGATCGCGTTTGCTTAATTCGCGTGTGTTTGTCGTGTTTGCTTAATTCACGAGAGCTTCAATCCGTTTGCTTAATTCGGAAGTTAGGAACATATATCTCGTAGTGTCAATTACGCTTGTCTAATTACTGCTACAATCGAAAAGAGATTAGAATCCGCTTAGGGCATGGAATTTATGTGAATCAATGATAGTTGGGAAACCGAAACAGTAGATTAATCGTTTCAACTTATTGATAATCACTTATTTGTTTCTTAATTGAATTTTCAAATCTAACCCCCCCCCCCCCCCAAATCGACTTGTAGGTAGATAACAATCAAAGAGTCCTTGAGATACGATACTCGAGTTGTCGTGCCCTAACTACAGTTTTTCTGTAATCACTCGTTTTTGACCCGTGTGCGACAACGGATCACATATCTTGCTGCCAACCCTCATATTAACACGTGATTCCATGATTTCTTCTATTCCCTGGTTATGACTTGCTACAATTAATTAGGAATGTAAGATTGCTCTGAACTCTAAGTTCTTTGGATAATATTGGGCTATTTGAAAATTGATCATTGTTTGTCTCAATGTTATATGATATGTAATGATGAACCAATGCTCTAATGTAAATACTACATGTACAATATAAATGTTTTAGATTAAATATGAAAATTTGTGAAAGAAGATGGTACTAGCATGATGCATGAAGTAGGTGGCATGAATGTTCTTGAGGATATGGTGGTAGACGATTGTGTGTTATAAGAGAGTGAATTACAATGGTTGGTATGTGTTCTGGTGATAGTCTTTATGTCAGGTTCCTATCTTCCTTCCGTGTGTTTCCTTTTCTGTATCTCTTTCTAACTCTTCTTTGCTTCCTTGTTTTTCCATTTCTCATCTTTGGAGACTGAGTTGTCTCTCTGAGCAGTCAATGAATTATAATTATAGCCCTTGAAATGACACATCGAATAGCTTTTGACATATCCTCCTGAATCCTGATCCTTCTTTTTTGTTATCCGTGCTTCACAAATAATAATGGAAGAATTAATCTTAATATAACAAATATATTTAAGTTGTTTCAAGTTCCAACTTTGGTGATAAGGGTGCACACCCAGCTGCTATTAAAGCACGACAAATAAGTATATCACATTTTTTTTATATATTTTTGTAGGAGGGTGAACTGCACTACTCCGACCTTAACACAAGTTCAATTTTCCCTTACTCCTTTAGTTTGATTCCAAAGACATTTCATCTTTACCCTAGTGTTCAAATTTTTGCAATTAATTGTGAGGATAATGTAAATATATTAGTTTAAACAAGAAATCAAGAACACGGTCAGATCTCTAAGATCTCAAAGTCAGAACTGTTATTTTTCACTAGCCCTTCTCCAATTTCTACATTAAACGGGGTAAATATTTTATCATAGAGCTATGCAGGCATGTAGTAGGTTGGAAGGTAAAAGCAAGGCTAGGAGAGTAAAGCCTAAATGGATTCGTTGCAATGTAAGTAGTTAACCAAAGATTCAATTGGAAGTTATATATATAATAGTAATTATTATATGTTGATTCATTATTATCTATAATTTGTAGTCTAATCGACAACAAGGCAACTGGGAGTGTGGATATTTTGTCTTGAGACAAATGTTGACTATTGTCTCCGCCGGTATTACTGATCGATGAGCAGAGGTAATTAATAATGTTTTTAAGTACAAGATATGTTTGTTTTACTTTATTTGCTAATATTGTTTATCTTATGTTATTTGAACTTGAAGAATTTCAACAATGCGGAACCATTCTCTTATGATGAAATTGAGGACATCAAGAAGCGTTGGGCAAACTTCTTTCTTGATTATAGTAAACCATTTGTATCTTAGGTGTATTTAGTTTAACATTTATATAGGTTTAGTTTTTTTGTTGATATAGCTAGATTAATTAGTACTGGTTAACTATATATATGGATATTGAAATATATATATATATATATATATATATATATATATATATATATATATATATATATATATATATGAATGTTAATGTTAATTGTTGAGTTTTTGTTGATTTTGTGTTGTTGATGTGTACTAAAAACTGAATGAAAACACGGAAAGGAAGTGAAGGAAGAAACAAATGATGTTTTAAAAAAAACACAAGACTTTCTACATCGGTTGTGATCTTAACCGATGTAGAAAGTCCACAACAGTGACCAGGAAGCGCACTTTCTACAACGGTTGGTCAAACCAATTGATGTAGAAAGGTACATATCTACAACGGTTGGTCAACACAACCGATGTAGAAAGCCCACCCGAGTCCACAATTTGGATGTAGAAATCACAGTTTCTACAACGGTTGTGTCTCCCAACCGTTGTAGATATGTACTTTCTACAACGGTTGGACAATCGTTGTAGAAAGTCCCTCCTTTCTACATTGAGCGTATCTACAACGGTTGGTCAACCGTTTTAGAAAGCCTTTTCCAACGGTTGTAGAAAGGTTTTTCCCACTAGTGCGAACTAGCTAATAAATTGATATTAGTGTTAATTAATCATGATTAGTAAAACTTAAGTAAATTGATCACAATTAGTTATATATAATTAAGATCTATATTTATATCTATGACTAAATATCTTGTAATTTGGTTAATAATAAACCATATTAATTAAGGATTTAATTTGAAGTGCTTCCAATAGGAGGTCTTGAGGTGCTTGCTTGAGGTGCTTGCCTATTGAAAATTTTGATGTGCTTGAATTTTGTTCTAAACTTGAACATGCATTTGGATTCTTAAATGGTTTTGATTTATATAACCCTCATCCAAACCTAATTAAGATATCAAATTTTTATTCATGAAAGATAGGATGTTACAACATCAATGTATGAAGCCATTAACTCCTTCATCAAGAGGTACGCACAACAGAAGAACGGTCTTGTGGATTTTTTGCACAATTTTGAGATTGCTGTCAAAGAATATAGACACAATGAGTTGGTGACTGATTTCAAGTCTTCTTATGCCGATCCCGTGCTAACCACTCCACTACACAAGATAAAACACTTTGCTTCAAAAATTTATACAAGGAATAAGTTTAAAGAAGTCAATAATGAGCTCGAGGAATCTGGGGCTTTAAATGTGATAGATCGGTTAGTTGTTGATTATTCAATTCAATTCAATTCAAGATGAATAGATTTGGCAAGCCTAATAGCGAGCTTGTAGTTGTTTTGCAAACAGTTGAGAGGAATTTTGGATGTGAATGTCGATTAAAGTCACGTAGTATTCCTTGTAGTTACATATTTTGTGCAATGAAGCACGGGCACATTGATGTGATTCTAAACAGCCTTATCTTGAAACGGTGGATGAAGAATGCGAAGGTTGATTATATGATAGTTGTGCCTAATTTGGAACATGATATGGATAAGCTGGTGTTGTTGCGTTTAGGTGCTTTATCGGCCTCTTGTAACAAATTGTGCAATCTTGCTTCAAGAGATAGGAATGACTTTTTGGAGATCAGATCTGAAATACACAAGCTTACCTCAATGTTAGAGAATCATAGAAGTGGTAAGAGCACACAAAATACAGACCCTAATGCTACTAGTGATCCATATGTGGTTCAAACACCTCAAAAGAGGAAATATAAACTATGTACACATCAAGGTTATTGTTGGAGTAACTTCGTACATGTGGCAGCCATCTAGAGGGGATCTGACAAATCAATAATTCTCAATACATGTTTTTCGGTCCATTTTCTTTGAAAGTGGCAAATGCTGGTACTTTTTAAAATAATTTAACATATGAACCCTTTTTCATTTACTTTGTCTCTTTCTACAATACCACCTCTATTCTTCCAATACTACCATCTCGTCCTCTTTCTTTCTGCAAGAGAGCAGCTGGATTCGACTCCCCCTTTCTATTTCCCTCATCCAAATCTGACAAATACAAATCATAATCTCTATTAATCCCGTCAATAAGCCCCTTAATGTGAAAATCTTTCTTCTCTATTTGGTCTCCCTTCTCTTTTTTCTATGTTCTATGTGCATCATTGCTCAGCCAAGGATCCAAGTGCCCTGCTCACAGCAGAGATTGAGACGTCCTCGAACAATGGATCTCCTCCATGTAACACCGCGATTTCCACTGCTTTCTAATATCGATAATAAATATATTTGTTTATATTTTTATCCGACAATTAGAAAATTATTTTGGATAATCCAAAATCATTTCCATGATATACTTGATATCATAAGGTTACGATAAAATTTTGGATTGAAAATTCAGACGGAACCCAGTCTACGTTTTTACTGACAGTAAAAGTTTACTGCTTAAAAAACCTAATTTTAATTCGTGAGCGAGATGAATAATGTTTTTATCGTATTTGCTACGATATTGGAAGTTTTGAAAATTTTAGCGTAAAAATATAATATTATATTTGTTGCGGGTGAAAGCTTCAAAATATTTTGAGGAAAACCCGAGTCATAATGGCCATAATGGCAAATAATTGCCATTAAATATTTTTATGGTGAAATGACCATTTTGCCCTTGGTATCCTATGTAAATTACCATGCTTGCCATTGAAATTTTGGGACCATTTTGCCCTCCCCAACACGGCTCTACCCCTTTAACCCTACACTTAGGCAGTTTGTCAACTCACTTATATCATCTTCACGAACCAAAACTCATTTCTCTCATAAAACCCTAATCGGGCAAGAACCGAATCAGGTACGTTTGTGCAGAGATATATCGGGAAACAGACCGGCAAGTCATCTATGATGACTTGAGGGGAATGAGTCATTATGGTGAGTCATGATGATAATTTACCCTAGTCATCATGAAGATGAAGAAAATATCTAGATATTTTGAACGTTAACCTAACCTACGTCTGGTTAAATCTAACCGAGGTTAACTAACCATGATTTGGAACACAAAATATCTCCTTCCTTATATGTGGTGTGTAACACGACCACATCTCCTAAACACCCTCATCCACACATTTTCTAAGGATTTAAGGCTGCCCACCCTTCACCATTTCTAACCACTTGTTCATCTTTCTTTTCAACCACAAAATTAACAACGCTACATGGCTTATTTCTCTACCACGCATCATCTTTTGATTCCATTTAAAACAAAATTTCTTTTGTTTATTCTCCTCTTCTCCCTTGATTATGCGCCAGCCATCATCCTCCACACTAAACCATTTTCTCTTCATCATTCATCAAGAACACAAAGAGAACTAAGACAAACTCTCCTTACTCATCCGAAACTGTACTGAAATCTTGACCCTTTTGTGATCTGAAACATGAAATACTTTATGCATTAAAGTTGTTTCTCTTCTTTGCTTCTTTCCAAAGAGCAAAAGATCATAAAAAACGGATAGGTATTTTGGGAGATATGCCCAAATTACCAAAACATCTCAAAATCTACAGCATCACACTAGAACAGCGGAAAGAAGGCCCTTTACGCCCATCTTCTGATCTGAATCAAACCAAACCTTCAACATAAAAGTTGTTCCTTTCCTTCTCACCTTTCCAACAAGCCAAAGTTTATAATTTTTAGACGAGTGGATCATGAGATACACTCATAAAACTACCACATCCACAAAGTTGTCCCAAAAGCTTCCATTTTTAACTAAGCTTGTTTTGATCGCTCTCTTCATTTCTTCAATCAACAAGAGGTAAACCCTCATCTATCATGATCATGTTGTCTTCTCCTTCATTTTTTTTATAAGTTTATGCCATGAATCATCATCATCCAATTTCATGAAATTTTCTTCAAAAATCTCTAGAAAATTGTAGAAAAACCTATTTGATGTGAAACCAATTGCTATGAACTCATCAAGATACCTATTTTCATCATATAGAAGCATGAACCCAAAAGCAATTTTCTCCCTATTTTTCCAAGCATGGCCGAACCCTATGAGTTTGGGTGTAAATGGGTTTTGCTTCAACCTTTGATAAATAATGCATAATTTCATCTCTTAAATCATTATGGGTATTGAATCCAAGTGATTGAGAAAACCAAAGCAAATCCTAACCTATTTTTTTTAAGAGGGCCGAAACCCTAACTTATTTGGTTGGGTGAATTTTGATTCAATTTTGTCTTGTGACACTTGATCCATCCTTATACAATCCATGGTTGTTGAATTCAAGTGATGGAAATCAAGTGAAATTTCTAACTCAAATTTAGTGTCATGTCCGAAACCCTAACTCCTTGAGTTAGATGGTTTTGTTCCATGATTTTTTGTTTATAATCATTGATCATGTATTTTTAATGCCTAAGGATCATTGATCCAAAAGATTGTAAAATTTTAACATCCCTAGCTTGATTAGGTTGAGTGGGCCGAACCATTAGCATATGGTTTATGAAGTTATGTTGTTTGATTTTCATTAATTTTGTGATAATTTGTTGTGAAGGATAAATCGTTGTTGATTATCCTGAGTGAACGAAGGAAACAAAGGTCGAATCGGAAAACAGTTCGTGAAACGAACACTTGAATCTTCAAGAGGTAAGGGGAGTTTGCCTATAGAGTTTAAGATAATCACATGTTATTTTTAGAGTTGTCTGTAAATTATGTGGTGATTCTCTGTGATTTTGAATCATTTATTGTTTTATTGATTATATGCTTACTTGATTATTTGTGTGTTGATTTACATGATTATAATTAGATTGTTAAATTATAATTGTGATGGACGCCATAATTTGGATGTATGCCATGCTATATTGTAGTGAAATTGTCTGCTGTTGAGTGATGGATTGAGAAACCTGACATTGGTCGGTGTTTAAATTAATTTGGGGATAAAAACTTAATAAGCTTGGATAATTAATCAGAGTGATTAATTTGTGGAAATTTGAGAAAAAATGAAAAATATTATTTTAATAATATTTTTGTGGAAAATGTGTCAATAAGTGACAATAAGGGCGAAACTGTGAAAATTTTTCACAAGCGTTAGTTTTTCCAAAATAAATTCAATTATATTATAAAATGTTATTTAAAGTAATTAAGTTACGAAAATAACGTAATATTGTCGTCAGAACAATTACTTATGACAGAAAAGTCATTTAAGTTATAAAAAAAATTTATGAGAAATTTTGAGGAAAAAAGGTTTTATTTTATTATTATAAATTTTATTTAGAAAGGACTTTTTTTAAAAGTTGATGTTTATTGAGAACGATATTTAGAAATGAAGTAATTGGAAAGAAAAGAATTTATCGATGACTTCACGTTTTAAAAATGTTTTTAACAGAAAAGAATTTTTGTAAAGGAATTTTATTCAGCGAAATTATTCCATTAAACTTGGATAAGTTTTCGGAGATGTGGTTTTGTATTTGTTATTTCACTGAGTGAAATGTTTGAAAAGGAAAAACGAACCTACTGACCGAGACGTCGGGGTTCTAGTATTCTTTTGACACGTAGATCAGGTATCCGTGTCATTGGACTGAGTGTCCTGTAAAGGTTTTGTGGACTGTGTGTCCTAAATTTGATGTGGAGAATGTGAAATCCATATCCGCGAGCCTAAGACTGGTGCATCATTTTAGGGCTTTGCAATTGAGCACTCGGATGGTGTGTCCTTTGTTGAGTTTAAAACATTTGGACAGTGTGTCATATGTTTGTTAAAAGTGAAAATGTTGAAGTTGGCACAAGAAAACACAAGAAGGGGGGGGGGGGGTTGAATTGTGTTTGTTAATTATTTTCGCAAAAATCCTTTTTGAGAAACCTTTTCACACGTAGAAGATTAAGCACACAAGAAATCCTTTTTAAAAGATTAACAAAACCAAAATCAAATCCCACAGTTAGTATAAATAAATAAAACTGTAAAAGATAAGGGATAGGAAATTCACTCAGGTAATTTATACTGGTTCACTCTTTTCCAACCAAGAGCTACGTCCAGTCTCTTCTACTTGAAGGATTTTCTCCACTATTTCCAAATAGTTTCTACAACAAGTATTCTACACCTCTCCAGGCTAGAAGTATTGCTTTCTTGCCAAGCCTCTTCAGGCTCTAATTCAATCACAGATTTTTCTAAGATCTTTCTAACACACTATATGTGAGGGTATGAAGGTTTAAGATCTACTGAATATTTTTACAAATATTCAACCTTAAGAATTACAGACTTTTGCTTTACAAAGGGAATATGAGATTTGAATATCTTGCAATGGTTCAAATGGCAAAAGTTGCTTCTTCAGTGCTTGAGACCTTCTATATATAGTGGTCTTCAACTTCTCTTGCAAATTTTCAACGGTTATATTTGATCATCCCGTTTAGAGATAGCATTAAATGCATGATATCCGTTGAGACTGATAGCTTGATTTTGGCCGTGTTGAAAAACATCCTTGGTTATTAGAAAAGCACAAAATGGAGGCTTACTGTTCTGAGCAATTGTACCTTAAAAACTTTCTTTCCTCATTTGTGTATAATCCAGCTTTTGTCCAGCAATAAAGTTCTCATCGTACAGATTGTTTTGCAATTCCAAATGTACTTTTTACTTTTTGTATTTCCTTGATAGTACTATAAATTTTCTCACAAAGGAACAAGGAATTAACCAGATAAAACAATTACAAAGAACATATATTCTTATGAAATAAATATCAATCATTTGAAATAAATTCAATGTGGTCCAGATTGCATTAAATCACATTCAAGGTAGTAAAGATATATTAGATGTAGAACCGCCTACAGGCACTCAGTTTTAGAACGCATTTACACAAGGTTTTATTCTGCTCGTCCACTGATGTGGCAGAAGCGCTAGTCCACACAAGTCTCTGGACTTGCTAAGTCCTTAGAGAAACTCCGTCCGATGATGTGGCACTATGGACATCTACTTGAGTTTCAAGGAGAGCACTCGTCTGCTGACGTGGCTACTATGGACGTTTACTGAATTTTAGTTAGCCATCTACTTAACGATTAAAATATAAATAGTTTAAATAACCTTTGGACGGGTAATCCTTTTCAAGAGTCCAAGCATTGTATACCTTATATTATTTTTGGATATTCCTGCATAAACTGAAATCACTTGTTAGATCTCAACTAACACTTTACCAAACAAATTTAATCTTTTTGTTAACATCAAAACCTAGAGATTAAAAAAAACCCAGAACCACTTTGGTTTCAACAATCTCCCCCATTTTGATGATGACAAAAACTGATTAAATTTAAGTAGCAAAGTCTAAGAGAGCTTGCAAGGCTCCCCCTAAGACATAGCATTCAACATATCAAAGCAGTTAAGGCATAAGAAACCAAGTCTTATTTGCAAGATAATATAAGTTATTAGACCAAGATAGTAGCCTATCAAACATTTGTGAATAAACAGATTAAACCAGTATCAGAGCATAATTTACTTTAGACAAAATTTAGGCATAAGAAGTCAAGGCAATGTATCATCAAGATGAATAGATTAAACTTATGTATATGCAGACAAAATATGTTCCTTTTCAAACAAAAACTCTATATAAAATTTAATCTCTTTCCTTTCTCCCCCTTTTTTGTCATCAGACAAAAAGGTAAAAGGAGTGGACCATCATAGTCAGCAAGACAGATAAGATAAAGAAAGAAAAGATTTAGGTGGAAGGAGTTGGCGGAGGGGGTTGGTTTTGATTTGGATTTTGGCTTTTCTAAAAATCCATCAATAAAGCCAGCATCTGAGTCACCATTGCATTTGTAGGGGCCAAAGTATCTTGAACTTGCTTCTGTACCCTTTCTTCAATCTGTTGTGCCATCTGTTCCGTCTTCTCTTCAACTATCTTACCAACCTTATCATCAACAATTCTTCCAATGATGTCCTCAAAATTTGGTGGCAAGGATAATTGTCTTGAGCTCTCAGTAGTGTCTGAGATGGTGTCTTGAGTTTTGGCTGGTGGAAGAACCATAGCAAGAGATAATGGTTGAGATGATGTCTTAGCAGACTCAGCACCTTGCTTAGAAGCACAGACCTCATTAGACCGCTCTGTCAGAGTTGGCTCATCAGTAGCAACAACAACAGCATCAGCTAAAGTAGTTGACGGTTCAGAAGCAGGTTTTGAAAAGATTTCAACATTTAGCTTAAGGCCCTCTACAATTAATTCTTCTGTTGTATGTTCAGAGGAAGAGGTTGAAGCTGAGGCAAAGGCATATTGTAGAATTGGCTCAGGGACATCCTTTGCCCAATGAATAGGATTAAAAAATTCTACATCATGGCTTGTTATTGGCAGACCCCAAAGATCCTTAAAGATCAAATATCTGACACGAGATAGTCCACACTTGCCTCTGAATTTTGGAGTTTTCTTCTTCTCTTCAGCAGTCAGGCCAGAAGTGGAGGCTTCTCTGGTGCAGTGAATCAAGTGGGATTGCCAGAACGCTCCTGCATAATTAGCCTCAGTGACCATCTCAATTGGCAAAGACTGAATGTAATCCATCTGAGAGTGGTCAAAGGGTTCAGAACTGAGATCTAGCATAATGTCTTAAACTACTGGCATCTTTCCTTTGTGCCTTGGATGCTTCCGGTCCTTGCCTTTGTTCAGATCTATCATTGACAACCTAGGACAAATCTTGTAGGGTTTGACTCCTACATTTGTGGATGTAGAATGTTTTAACCAGGTTGGAGGGACAAACCATGAAGCTCTGTCTGCTCTGAAGTGGCTGAATTCCCATTTCAGAATCTCATACATGAGAATGTCCACAAACTGATCAACAACAGCTCCATATACTCTTGGATGTTTGAAAGTCATCCATTTGGTGGTCTTGTCCATCACAAAAGGAATTTGCCTGAAGGATCTGGCTCTTTTCTCTAGAATACTCCCAAGATCCTTCTTGCTGGGATCAGTGTGCCAGTCAGATATTATAATTCTTTCTACTCCATCAGTGAATGGTTTAAGGGGTGGAAGTTTCACTAGATTGGGGTAGATTTTTCTGGCAGGAATCTCTGTTGGGGAAGGTGGGATAGGAGAGGTCTATGTTCATTAAACATTTGGGAAGGGAATGGGCCAGTTGGAGTGTGGGGTTCAGGGTTGACCCAGTATGGATAGATGTTGAGGGGTTCATACTCATACTCAGCCAGGGGATACCACATTGTTAGAATATGTTCTGGTTCTTGTGGAATGGTGTGGAATAGTATTTTCCGTTCTCTCTGTACTTTGGCCCAGTTTTCAGATTTGTCATTATAGAGAGTGGAAGAGGGAATTATGGGTGGAAACAAGGTTTTCAATGGTTTAGGAAAGGGGGCTCCAAAGATAATACTATTGTCTATTTGTGTTAGTGGCAGGGTAGGGACATAAACATCGTCCACATCATATGGAGCAGAGATATTATCAGCCCGAGTTTCCAAATTGGACACTAATTCGTCTACTGCTAACCTAACAGGGTCATTAGCATAGATTATTACCTCAGAAGCCATAGATGTTTTAGCCCTCTTTGCTTGTTACCTCTTCTTCTTGGCAATAGGACCAGTAATAGCAGCAGCAGCAGTAATTTGTTTTTCTAAAATGGCAGCAATAGGCATTTCATCATCATCTTCTTCTTCAGACATGATTACTTTCCTTGTCCTTTTGGGTTCAGGTGGAAGAGTAGCACCAGAAGATACAGAGAGGATAGATCCTCTAGTAGTCCTCTTAGGGACAGGTTGCCTCACAGCCACAGTCTTCCTCTTGGTTCCTTTATTTAGACCAAGGATTGCAGCATCGTTGGCCTCAAGTGATTCTTCTTTAATCTTCATTTTCTCCTCAAGCTTGGCCAACTCCACTTGCTTGTATATGCTAAGTTGCATGCCACTGAGATTAACTCTGCCACAATCAGTAGCTTGCAATCCTTTCTCACGAAGGAGTCTTTCTTGTTCATCCTTAGGCTTTGCACTCAGAACATCGTACACGCCTTGTTGCTTGAAAATCTTTGACAGAAGATGAGTGAAGGTGATGTGAGAAGCATATTCTTTATTGGTAATGGCATCTTTGAAGCGACGAAACAGGATCCATGGTAAGTTAATCTTTGTTTCAAAAAACAGATGGCAAAGACAGAACCTGTGAAGAGCTGATAAGTTGTCCTTAGAGCCAATCTTATGAAGCACCACCTTGTTCAGGATTTGGTGAAGAATCCTGATGTGATCTTTCATCTCAGAGGATTTCCAAGAATGAGTTCTTATGCTGTCTTGCCTCATTAGGGTGACAACAATTGTCTCTGAACCACCTAGGTCTTCTTCCCAAATCTCCATGAAGACCAAACCCTCTTGAGCACATGCAATCGCATCGGAGATGGTTTTCTCGGACACTATCACTTTCCTTCCCAGCACAAACCCAACTACTTCTGTTTCAGAAATCTTTGGTCTTCTCCAGAATTTCATTATCAAATTTGGATACACTGAGACCTTTTCCAGAAAGATTCCATCCCACCCAGCAGCATTAATGAGCTTACTCACATCTAGATTGTACTCTTGTAGAATTCCAAAATTGAAGTGATGTTCCACAGATATGGACATGGTGTCAGTTGCAAAAGCAGGCATGGGAGCAAAGGTTGAACCTATTGTTGAGTAAGATGAGTTAAGGTTTGGAAGAACAAAGGAGACAGAGAGTTCGAAAGTTTCAGAGAGAGGTTGACAGGGATGAAGAGACGTGAAAAGTTTTTCAGAGGGAAAGATGTTACTTTTAAAGGTTTCCGAAAAACAACAGTTTCCAAAAAAAAGGACAAGACATGTCATTAAGTGTAAAACGGTGTTGGTTAATTGGGACTGTAAAAAGTTATGATGGGATTGATGAAGGTAGCTGACTCAGCAAGGAAAAAGAAGCGTTTTAAATAAATGTGTTCAAGGACAAAATAATATAAACAATAAATGCGTGCATAGATGAGTCCATACAAGACTAAGAGTGGACGCGTAAAGACATATGTAGTGGACGTGGCACACCAACAGAAGTGGACGTGTAGACTCCACGTGCTCTGGATGTCATGACTAGTGGACGCGCAGAGAATACATGCAATAGACGACCAAATTAACAACAAATATAATAACTCAATCCACATACAACATATTTAAATGCTTTCTTATAAAGATAAATCTGTCCTCGGCAATAGTGAAGATATCTGCCCATTGGTGGTCAGTATATACAAATTGAACATCAAACACACCTTTTTGCACATAATCCCTAATAAAATGATGTTTGATTTATATATGCTTGGCTCTAGAATGCAATATTGGATTCTTAGATAAATTGATTGCACCAGTATTATCACAAATAAGTGGAATACTACTTACAAATACATTGTAGTCCTCCAATTGATGTTTGATTCATAGAAGTTGTGAGCAGCAACTTGCAGCTAATATGTACTCTGCTTCAGTAGTTGATAGAGCAATGGTACTTTGCCTTTTGCTTGACCATGATACTAGGTTAGCTCTAATGAAGTGACATCCTCCACTGGTGCTTTTTCTTTCAATTCTATCTCCAACATAGTCAACATCACAAAAACCAACTAATCTGTAATCATCATTTTTCTTAAAGCACAAGCCCAGATTAGTAGTACCTTTTAGATATCTAAATATTCTCTTAACTGCTGAGAGATGAGACTCTCTAAGATCAGATTGAAAACGAGCACAGAAGCAAACACTGAACATTATATCAGGCCTAGACGCAGTTAGATATAAAAGAGATCCTATCATACCTCTATATACCTTTTTATCTACCTTTTTCTCTTTATCATCTTTGTTCAGTATTGAAGTGGGGTGCATAGGAGTATTCATTGGTTTGCAATCATCCATCTTAAACCTCTTTAGAAGTTCCTTTGTATACTTAGTCTGATGGATGTACACCTCGTCCATAGACAGTTTAACTTGAAGTCCAAGGAAGAATTTGAGTTCTCCCATCATGCTCATTTCAAATTCTTTCTGCATTAACTTAGAAAATTCCTTTCACAGAGATTCATTAGTAGCACCGAAAATGATATCATCAACATAAATATGTACTATAATGAAATCTGACTTAATAGATTTTCTAAATAAAGTCGTGTCTACTTTTCCTCTGTTAAAACCACTTTCCATTTGAAACGAACTTAACCTATCGTACCAAGCTCTAGGAGCTTGTTTAAGTCCATACAGTGATTTCTTTAGCTTATATACATGTTCAGGGTGATTTGTACTTTTAGAGCCATGAGGTTGCATGACATATACTTCTTCATTAATATAGCCATTTAAAAAGGCACTTTTAACATCCATTTGAAAAAGCATAATGCTATGATGTGCAGCAAATGATATTAAAATTTTAATAGCTTCTAGCCTAGCAACTGGTGCAAAAGTTTCAGTGTAGTCCATACCTTCTACTTGAGAGTAGCCTTGAGCAACTAGTCTTGCCTTGTTTCTTACAACTTTACCATCTTCTTGCCTTGTTTCTCACAACTAGTCTTGCCTTGCTTCTCACAACCTTGAGCAACCAGACTTCACTTCTCTCAAACTGTTTAAACTTTTCTTGCATAGCTAGAATCCATCCTTCGTCCAGTAGAGCTTCGTCCACTATCTTTGGTTC
Source organism: Sophora flavescens (assembly GCA_030762895.1). Classification (NCBI taxonomy): domain Eukaryota; kingdom Viridiplantae; phylum Streptophyta; class Magnoliopsida; order Fabales; family Fabaceae; genus Sophora; species Sophora flavescens. The sequence goes on along the minus strand of CM061062.1, from coordinate 30,915,242 downwards.
ACATTCAGAGACTAGAGCAGAATGACTTTGTTCTCTGAAGGTTGACCTAGTTCAGAATAGGTCTAATGTATATTCTGTTCTGAATGTAGTAGGCAGTGTTCACAGCTTCAGCCCAGAAGTGCTTAGGGACAGAATTGTTATTGAGCATAGTCCTAGCCATCTCTTGAAGAGATCGGTTCTTTCTCTCTACCACACCATTTTGTTGTGGTGTTCTTGGTATTGAGAAGTTGTGTTGAATATCACTTTCTTCACAAAACTCATGGAATAGCTCATTGACAAATTCTCCCCCATGATCACTTCTAATTGAAGTTATACATATGCCTTTTTCATTATGTACACGTTTGCAGAATACATAAAAGACCTTGAATGACTCATCCTTGTGAGCAAGGATCATAACCTATGTCCATCTAGTGTAGTCGTCTACTATGACAAGACCGTATTTCTTACCACTGACAGAGGCAGTCCTTGTTGGACCAAAGAGATCAAGGTGTAGCAATTCTAGTAGTCTGTTGGTACTAACAACATTCTTAGATTCTAGTGAACCTTTGACTTGTTTTCCCTTCTGACATGCATCACAAAGAGCATCAGATTTGAAATTAAGGTTTAGTAGACCTCTTACAAGGTTAAGCTTTTTCAGCTTTGAGATTAATCTCAAACTTGCATGACCTAACCTCTTGTGCCAAATCCATCACTCGTCCTCAATGGACACTAGACATGAGACACTTTGATTTGAGAGGTCCTCTAAGTCCATCTTATACAGATTGTTTTGCCTCTGGGCAGTGAAGAGGAGTGATCCATCAGCTTTCTTGACAGCACACATATTCTTATCAAATGAAACAGCAAACCCACTATCACATAATTGACTAATGCTAAGCAGATTATGTTTAAGACCATTTACTAACAGAACATTATCAATCGAGGGAAAAGGTGTTTACAAATTTTATGTGTTACTCAATCACAGGGATTTTTCTGAGATCTTTCTAACTCATTATATGTGAGGGTATGAAGGTTTAAGATCTACTGAATATTTTTACAAATATTCAACCTTAAGAATTACAGACTTTTGCTTTACAAAGGGAATATGAGCTTTGAATATCTTGCAATTGTTCAAATGGCAAAAGTTTCTTCTTCAGTGCTTGAGACCTTCTATATATAGTGGTCTTCAACTTCTCTTGGAAATTTTCAACGGTTATATTTGATCATCCCGTTTAGAGATAGCATTAAATGCAAGATCCGTTGAGACTGATAGCTTGATTTTGGCCGTGTTGAAAACCATCCTTGGTTATCAGAAAAGCACAAAATGGAGGCTCATTGTTCTGAGCAATTGTACTTTAAAAACTTTCTTTCCTCCATTGTGTATAACCCAGCTTTTGTCCAGCAATAAAGTTCTCATCGTACAGATTGTTTTGCAATTCCAATTGTACTATTTGCTTTTTGTATTTCCTTGATAGTACTATGAATTTTCTCACAAAGGAACAAGGCATTAACCAGATAAAACAATTATAAAGAACATATATTCTTATGAAATAAATATCAATCATTTGAAATAAATTCAATGTGGTCAAGATTACATTAAATCATATTCAAGGTAATAAAGATATAGAAGATGTAGAACCATCCACAGGCACTCAGTTTTAGAACGCGTTTACACAAGGTTTTATTCTGTTCGTCCACTGATGTGGCAGAAGCACTCGTTCACACAAGTCTTTGGACTTGCTAAGTCCTTAGAGAAACTTCGTCCGATGATGTGGCACTATGGACGTCTACTTGAGTTCCAAGGAGAGCACTCGTCTGCTGACGTGGCTACTATGGACGTTTACTGAATTTTTGTTAGCCATTTACTTAACGATTAAAATATAAACAGTTTAAATAACCTTTGGACGTGTAATTCTTTGCAAGAGTCCAAGCATTGTATACCTTATATTATTTTTGGATATTCCTGCATAAACTGAAATCACTTGTTAGATCTCAACTAACACTTTGTCAAGCAAATTTAATCCTTTTGTTAACGTTAAAACCTAGAGATTAAAAAAAAACCCATAACCACTTTGGTTCCAACAAAAGTCTTCATATAAAATTAAGCATGGTCGTGAGCTTTGAGCTTCGACAAGGAAAGATGAACAAAAAGACAAATGACGAGAATAAATGTTTTACATGCATTGTTTGGCAGATATGCCTGAGTCACCATGTGTATAACTACAACAATAGTTGGATAGTTATCACAAGGGGCCGTATGATTAAGCTGCAATAACTGTTTGAGTGGCTATCATACGAGGTCAGAAAATACTTTTGCATAGCTGCAATAGCTGTTTGAGTGGTTATTGCACAAGTGACTCAGTACATAACTGTAATAGTTGTTTGAGTGGTTATGTATCTGTGTACAACTGCAATAGCTGTTTTAGTGGTTGTCATAGAGGGGTCGTGTGAACAGTTGCAATAGCTGTTTGAGCAATGGTCACATGAGGTTGAGGAGGATTATCCGACAATGTAACATGTGTACAACTGCAATAGCTGTTTGAGTGGTTGTCACAGAGGGGTCGTGTGAATAGTTGCAATAGCTATTTGAGCAATGGTCACATGAGGTTGAGATGAACGTGCTTCTGAGCCTGATCCACTCATTCGAAAGAAGTTGGGATCTCCGGAGATTAGGTATCAAATTAGAGCCTGATTATTGAAGTGTCATGCTTTTTATAAAATGGCGATGACTGTCGGGTATGAAACCCTTTGGATAAAATTATTCTATTGTTGGATAATTTTTGTATGTTGTGAATACCATGTATATGTTATTTTTTGTGTTGCGCATGTGGTTGTCTTATCAAAACTCATATATTGGTATCTCACCCTTGCATATATGTTTGTTGTTTCCTTTACCGTGTGTGTGTGTGTGTGTGTGTGTGTGTATATATATATATATATATATATATATATATATATGAGTATAGATGAACTCCGAGGAGACGAATCTGTCGTACTCAAGGATCAAATCCTTCACATGTGTAATGCAAACAATGATGAGGCTTAGGTGATCAACATGGGAGCTAGGAGTGCTACTTACACCAGACTAGTTTGTATTATTGAGGGTAATAATTCAGGACCTACATCACGTACATACCAGACTTTGATGGTGGAGATACCTTTACCACCTTTCTGGTTATTTATCGGTTTTCTTGTAGATCAGGAACTGTTATGTTCTGATACTTCCATAGTTCCGGAAGTAGATGTATCCTCACCGGATATCCCGATAGGAAGGGAAAACCAGGGTGGTCTTCCCAACCGTGATTACTAGTATTGACCAGCTATACGACTTTTGGTATCCTGTGAAGTAGTGGTGTTTTGTTAGTCTGGATGTTTGGGTATTGAGAGTCATTCTTTTGAGTTGTGATTCCATATTACCACTACGTTATAATTACGTCTTTATTTTCTTATGTTATGACTTTGGTAGATGACCTGTAATGTGAAGGTCTAAGTGTAAAACTCTTGTGATACCTATATATGTTATATAGTTGTATATTATGTTAATGGTATGGGATTGTATGTCGAGTAAAGGAAAAAGGAAAAAATTTATCATCATTTTTGAATAAGGATAAGTAACTAGAAGACATTATTTTGCGAAAGCAACCAGCAACATTTTATTGAGTGTATTTCCGCAACAAGTTACTTAAACGTGATGCTCTATGAAGGGGGTGTCGCATTAGTAGTATCAGAGCTGGTCGAGTCTTTCGGGAACATTGGGGAATAGGTCTGTTAGGTTTTTGTTGTATGATCTCTGGTTGAACCTTGTTTGAATTGTTTCTTGGTTGAAACAATGTGTGTTGACACACAAGTATGTGTGTTTTGGTGAGTTCTGATTGGGTTGAGACCATGTGAGAAATCATGTTTAGTAAAGGGTACTTATGTTCATGTTGATACATTCGTTTATCCCTTGGGATGGTATCAGAAATTTGAATGAGGTACCTGTCGTGGAAGATTTTCCGGGAGTATTCCCTGAGAAAATTCTAGGATTGTCGTTTGCAAGGGATATTGAGTTTTCAATTGATCTAGTTTCTAGATTCGGGTAGATCTCTATCACTTTGTGTAGGATGTCACCTACAAAGTTAATAGAGCTAGACGACTCGATTCAAACTGGAAGATCTGTGGTCTAAACGGTTAGTTAAGACCAAGTGTTTTCCATAGGAAGCACTAATGTTGTGTAAAGGTTCGAGATTCCATGTGGAGTTCTGACAACTCAACAAAGTGACGATTTTGAACAAGTATTCTCTGCCGTGCGTAGTTGATTTGATAGATCACTCGCGAGGGGTTGATGTCTATTCATAGATCGACTTGAGGACAAGTTATCACCAGATTGGAGTGAGGACTTATTAAAGATTTTTACGCCGTTGACTCAGCTTATGAGGAAAGATCAACTCTTCGTATGTCTAAGAGATTAACCAAGTTGTCCGTATTGTGGCGATTCATAATGACCATACTAAGTGAATCATAAAAGACCTTTGTGCTTGTGGGGAACCAAGGCGAATAGATTTGACTCTTCAACCTTAGGTGAGTGTCACTTTGACAAATTGCTTCTCAATTTCTTATGGTTGTATTTGACAATCACAGCAGTACATTTTGTACATGCCAAATTCAATTTTCTGATATTGATTTAAAGTCTATCCTGACTTATCCATTGGTTCTGATAGTCTGGATATTTTCATACTTCTTTGAAAATATGTTATGAGTATTTCTTGAGTTATGTAACATAGATGGTTTCTTGATAATAGAAGTTTCCTGATGGAACTTAGTCTAGTCACTTTTACTTTTGGTAATTGTGATCTAGTCTGAATTTTGGCTTGACTGTTTCCTTTTAAATCGTTGTTTTGAAAATTTCTAGTACAAAATGAAATCCTCTTGAGGTTAGGAATTGTTCGTCTTTTGATTTCCTAACACGATGGAAGTTCTTGTGAAAGAAGGAACTTTATTAGAGACAAGTTTGTAAACATGTATTAGCTATGCATTTTTACACTCACGAACATATTGAAGTATTTTTTTACATATTAGACACTCATATCTTTCAGATTGGTCAAATTAATCTTTGTGTTTTCTTAAAAGTGAAATCAAGAAATTCCTTGTCTTGGATGTCTCTTTTCAAATTATTGTGAGTGGATTAACGAAGTCGACACCTTTTTACCTGCTAAAGTCCACTGTGTAGTGGAAAAGCGCATAAGTATGTATAAGAGGACTGATCCAACTACGTAGAGAATCTTCCAGCATTGTTCTGGATGAAGCCCGAAAAACTTACCTTAAGTATTGGACAAAGCTTGCATCAAGCGTTAAGAACCAAGTTGAAGTTAATGTTCAGCTTATCATCCTGAGTTCGATGGATAAGTAAGAAAGGAATTGATCCTTAGAAGGTTAGCTAAGAGTAAGTGTAATACCTAAGCACGACAATAGGTGAGTGGATTTTTATTGACGTGTAGATGTGACTAGTAAGCTGAGAATTTTAGGATTAATATACATAAGTAAAATGATTTCGGGAGATTTTATCATGATCGAGGCAGAGTTCGCTAATGGAAATTTAGAGTAATGATCAAATCGTCGTAGATAAAATTTAATTGTATGATTTGAAGGATTACAGTAAAATGTTTATAGTAGTTTTACCTAAGCTGAATATGAGTGGAAAGGAGGAGTTCTTAAGTAAAACTAAGTGATAGAAAAGGTCAAAATTTATGAGTTATGTAATTCTACCCTAAGTGATTCCTTTTGGTTTAGTTACATCAAGAAGTACAATAAGTTATTTTGAGGATGAGATGTGTGAAGTGATATAAACTTGAATGGTGAATTATAATCAAGAGGGATTAAGACTATGATTGGATATTTTGAGTAGGGAATTGATGTAGGTTACTATAAAGGTATTGCTGATTTGATCTTGGTGTTAAGGGTGAGAGTTAGATGATTTGAAATAAGATTTTTGAGTGGAGCAGTGTTGAGAAAAAGAATGATTGAGTTTTAATTATGCCCTTCGAATGTGATAGACTCAAATGAAAGGTTGAGGATAGTGAGGATAAATAGAACGACATAAGAATGAATTATGTTATGGAGTTATTGAATAAGGGGAATGCAGCGACGGGAAATGAGATGTAAGATCTTAAGGTAAGATGAGATTTTAAAATCCTGTTTAGTTTCGAGTCACGAAATTTCAAGGACGAATTTTTTTTTAGTGGGGTAGTAATGTAACACCCCTATTTTCACTGCTTTCTAATATCGATAATAAATATATTTGTTTATATTTTTATCCAAGAATTAGAAAATGATTTTGGATAATCCAAAATCATTTCCATGATATACTTGATATCATAAGGTTCCGATAAAATTTTGGGTTGAAAATTCAGACGGAACCCAGTTTGCGTTTTCACTGACAGTAAAAGTTTACTGCTCATAAAACCTAATTTTAATTCGTGAACGAGATGAATAATGCTTTTATCGTATTTGCTACGATTTTGGAAGTTTTGAAAATTTTAGCGTAAAAATATAATATTATATTTGCTGCGGGTGAAAGCTTTAAAATATCTTGAGAAAAACCTGAGGTAGATGAACCACGGGGTCAGCAACGGGACTGATGTGACTGAGGTGATGAGCACTTATGATGATCCTATCCAAGTCATAATGGCCATAATGGCACATAAAAGCCATTAGATATTTTTATGGTGAAATGACCATTTTACCCTTGGTTTCCTATGGAAATTACAAGGCTTGCCATTGAAATTTTGGGACCATTTTGCCCTCCCCTACACAGCTCTACCCCTTTAACCCTACACTTAGGCAATTTTTCAACTCACTTATATCATCTTCACGAACCAAAACTCATTTCTCTCATAAAACCCTAATCGGGCAAGAACCGAATCAGTTACGTTTATGCAGAGATATATCGGGAAACAGACCGGCAAGTCATCTATGATGACTTGATGGGAATGAGTCATCATGGTGAGTCATGATGATAATTTACCCTAGTCATCACGAAGACGAAGGAAATATCTAGATATTTTGAACGTTAACCTAACCTACATCTGGTTAAATCTAACCGAGGTTAACTAACCATGATTTGCAACACAAAATATCTCCTTCCTTATATGTGGTGTGTAACACACCCACATCTCCTAAACAACCTCATCCACACATTTTCTAAGGCTTTAAGGCTACCCGCCCTTCACCATTTCTAACCACTCGTTCATCTTTCTTTTCAACCACAAAATTAACAAGGCTACATGGCTTATTTCTCTACCACACATCATCTTTTGATTCCGTTTAAAACAAAATTTATTTCTTTTATTCTCCTCTTCTCCCTTGATTATACGCCAGCCATCATCCTCCAAACTAAACCATTTTCTCTTCATCATTCATCAAGAACACAAAGAGAACTAAGACAAACTCTCCTTACTCATCCAAATCTGTACTGAAATTATGACCCTTTTGTGATCTGAAACTCGTAAAACTTTCAACATGAAAGTTGTTCATCTTCATCTCTTAATTCCAACTAGATAAATATCATAAAAAACGGATAGGTATTTTGGGAGATATACCCAAATTACCAAAACAGCTCAAAATCCACAGCATCACACTAGAACAGTGGAAATAAGGCCCTTTAAGCCCATATTATGATCTGAAGCAAACCAAACCTTCAACATAAAATTTGTTCCTTTCCTTCTTAGCTTTCCAACAAGCCAAAGTTTGTAAGTTTTAGATGAGTAGATCGTGAGATACACTCATAAAACTACCACATCCTCAAAGTTGTCCCAAAAGCTTCCATTTTTAACTAAGTTTGTTTTGATCGCTCTCTTCATTTATTCAATCAACAAGAGGTAAACCCTCATATATCATGATCATCTTGTCTTCTCCTTCATTTGTTTTATAAGTTTATGCCATGAATCATCATCATCCAATTTCATGAAATTTTCTTCAAAAATCTCTAGAAAATTGTAGAAAAATCTATTTGATTTGAAACCAATTGCTATGAACTCATCAAGATACCTATTTTCATCATATAGAAGCATGAACCCAAAATAAATTTTCTCCCTATTTTTCCAAGCATGGCCGAACCCTATGTGTTTGGGTGTAAATGGGTTTTGCTTCAACTTTTGATAAATAATGCATAATTTCATCTCTTAAATCATTATGGGCATTGATTCCAAGTGATTGAGAAAACCAAAGAAAATCCTAACCTATTTTTTTTTTGAGAGGTCTGAAACCCTAACTTATTTGGTTGGATGAATTTTGATTCAATTTTGTCTTGTGACAATTGATCCATCCTTATACAATCCATGGTTATTGTATTCAAGTGATGAAAATCAAGTGAAATTTCTAACTCAAATTTAGTGTCAAGTCTGAAACCCTAACTCATTGAGTTAGATGGTTTTGTTCAATGATTTTTTGTTTATAATCATTGATCTTGTCTTTTTAATGCCTAAGGATCATTGATCCAAAATATTGTAAAATTTTAACATCCCTAGCTTGATTAGCTTGAGTGGGCCAAACCATTAGCATATGGTTTATGAAGTTATGTTGTTTGATTTTCATTAATTTTGTGATAATTTGTTGTGAAGGATAAATCATTGTTGATTATCCTGTGTGAGCGAAGGAAACGAAGATCGAATCAGAAAACAGTTCGTGAAACGAACACTTGAATCTTCAAGAGGTAAGGGGAGTTTGCCTAAGGAGTTTAAGATAATCACATGTTATTTTAGAGTTTTCTGTAAATTATCTGTGGAGATTCTCTGTGATTTTGAATCGTTTATTGTTTAATTGATTTTATGCTTACTTGATTATTTGTGATATGTTGATTTACATGATTATAATTGGATTGTTAAATTATAATTGTGATGCATGCCATAATTTGGATGTTTGCCATGCTATATTGTAGTGAAATTGTCTGCGGTTGAGTGATGGATTGAGGAACCTGACATTGGTCGGTGTTTAAATTAATTTGAGGATAAAAGCTTAATAAGCTTGAATAATTAATCAGAGTGATTAATTTGTGGAAATTTGAGAAAAAGTGAAAAAATATTATTTTAATAATATTTTTGTTGAAAATGTGTCAATAAGTGACAATATGGGCGGAATTGTGAAAATTTTTCACAGGCGCTAGTTTTTCCAAAATAAATTCAATTATATTATAAAATATTATTTAAAGTGATTAAGTTAAGGAAATAACGTAATATTGCCGTCTGAACAATTACTTAAGACAGAAAAGTCATTTAAGTTATAAAAAAAATTTATGAGAAATTTTGAGAAAAAGGTTTTATTTTATTATTATAAATTTTATTTAGAAATGACTTTTTTTTAAAAGTTGATGTTTATTGAGAACGATATTTAGAAATGAAGTAATTGGAAAGAAAAGAATTTATCGACGACTTCACGTTTTATAAACGTTTTTAACAGAAAAGAATTTCTTTAAAGGAATTTTATTCAGTGAAATTATTCCGTTAAACTTGGATAAGTTTTCGGAGATTTGGTTTTATATTTGTTATTTCACTAAGCGAAATGTTTGAAAAGGAAAAACGAACCTAGTGACTGAGACGTCGAGGTTCTAGTGTTCTGTTGACACGTAGATCAGGGATCTGTGTCATCGGACTGAGTGTCATGCAAAGGTTTTGTGCACTGTGTGTCATAAATTTGATGTGGAGAATGTGAATTCCATATCCGCGAGCCTAAGACTGGTGCATTGGTTTAGGGCTTGGCAATTGAGCACTCGAACGGTGTGTCCTGTGTTGAGTTTAAAACATTTGGACTATGTGTCCTATGTTTGTTAAAAGTGAAAAAGTCTTAATATAAAATTAAGCATGGTCGTGAGCTTTGAGCTTAGACAAGGAAAGATGAACAAAAAGACAAATGACGAGAATAAATGTTTTACATGCATTGTTTGGCAGACGTGCCTGAGTTACCATGTGTATAACTACAACAATAGTTGGATAGTTGTCACAAGGGGCTGTATGACTAAGCTGCAATAGCTGTTTGAGTGGCTATCATACGAGGTCGGATAATACTTATGCGTAGCTACAATAGCTGTTTGAGTGGTTATTGCACAAGTGACTCTGTGCATAACTGCAATAGATATTTGAGTGGTTTTGTATCTGTCTACAACTGCAATAGTTGTTTGAGTGGTTGTCACAGAGGGGTCGTGTGAACAGTTGCAATAGCTGTTTGAGCAATGGTCACATGAGGTTGAGGTGGATTATCCGACAATGTGTCCTGTGTACAACTGCAATAACTGTTTGAGTGGTTGTCACAGTGGGGTCGTGTGAACAGTTGCAATAGCTGTTTGAGCAATGGTCACATGAGGTTGAGATGAACGTGCTTCTGAGCCTGATCTGCTCATTCGAAAGAAGTTGGGATCTCCGGAGATTAGGTATCCAATTAGAGCCTGATTATTGAAGTGTCATGCATTTTTATAAAATGGTGATGACTTTCGAGTATGAAACCCTTTGGATAAAATTATTCTACCGTTGGATAATTTTTGTATGTTGTGAATACCATGTATATGCTGTTTTGTGTGTCACGCATGTGGTTGTCTTATCAAAACTCATATATTGGTATCTCACCCTTGCATATATGTTTGTTGTTTCCTTTACTGTGTGTGTATGTATATATATATATAGATATATATATCTGAGTATAGATTAACTCCGAGGAGATGAATCTGTCGTACTCAAGGATCAGATCCTTGACTTGTGTGAATGCAAACAATGATGAGGCTTGGGTGATCAACACGGGAGCTAGGAGTGCTACTTACATCAGACTAGTTTGTATTGTTGATGGTAATAATTCAGGACCTACATCACGTACGTACCAGACTTTGACGGTTGAGATACCTTTATCACCTTTCTGGTTATTTACCGGTTTTCTTGAAGATCAGGAACTGTTATGTTATGATACTTCCATAGTTTCGAAAGTTGATGTATCCTCACCGGATATCCCGATAGGAAGGGAAAACCGGGTGGTCTTCCCAACCGTGATTACTAGTATTGACCAGCTATAGGACTTTTGGTATCTTGTGAAGTAGTGGTATTTTGTTATCCTGGATGTTTGGGTATTGAGAGTCATTATTTTGAGTTGTGATTCCAGATTATCGCTACGTTATAATTACGTCTTTATTTTCTTATGTTATGACTTTGGGAGATGACCTGTTATGTGAAGGTCTAAGTGTAAAACTCTTGTGATACCTATATATGTTATAAAGTTGTATATTATGTTAATGGTGTGAGATTGTATGTGGAGTAAAGAAAAAAGGAAAAAATCTAATCATTATTTTTGAATAAGGATAAGTAACTAGTGTTGGAACCAAAGTGGTTCTGGTTTATTTAATCTCTAGGTTTTGATGTTAACAAAAGGATTAAATTTGCTTGACAAAGTGTTAGTTGAAATCTAACAAATGAGTTCAGTTTATGTAGGAATATCCAAAATAATATAAGGTATACAATGCTTGGATTCTTGCCAAGAATTACCCGTCCAAAGGTTATTTAAACTGTTTATATTTTAATCGTTAAATAGATGGCTAACTAAAATTCAGTAGACGTCCATAGTAGCCACATCAGCAGACGAGTGCTCTCCTTGAAACTCAAGTATACATCCATAATGCCTAACTAAAATTCAGTAGACGTCCATAGTGCCACATCATTGGACGGAGTTTCTCTAAGGACTTAGCAAGTCCAAAGACTTGTGTGGAAGAGTGCTTCTACCACACCAGTGGATGAGCAAAATAAAATCTTGTGTAGACGCGTTCTTAAACTGAGTGCCTGTAGACGGTTCTATATGTTCTATATCTTTACTACCTTGAATATGATTTAATGCAATCTGGTCCACGATGAATTTATTTCAAATGATTGATATTTATTTCAAATGAATATTTGTTCTTCCCATTTGTTTTTATCCGATTAATGTCTTGTTTCCTTTGTGAAAATTCATAGTACTATCAAGGAAATACAAAAAGCAAATAGTACAATTGGAATTGCAAAACGATCTGTACGATGACATCTTTTTTACTGGACAAAAGCTGAGTTATACACAAAGGAGGAAAGAAAGTTTTTAAGGTACAATTGCTCCGAACAGTGAGCCTCCATTTTGTGATTTTCTGATAACCAAGGATGCTTTTCAACACGACCAAAATCAAGCTATCAGTCTCAACGGATATCATGGATTTAATGCTATCTCTATAACGGGACTATTCAAATAACCGTTGAAGATTTACAAGAGAATTTGAAGACCACTATATATATATATAGAAGGTCTCAAGCACTGAAGAATAACTTTTTGCCATTTGAACAATTACAAGATATTCAAAGCTCATATTCTCGTTGTAAAGCAAAAGTCTGTAATTCTTAAGGTTGAATATTTGTAAAAATATTCAGTAGATCTTAAACCTTCATACCCTCACATATAGTGAGTTAGAAAGATCTCAAAAAAATCCCTGTGATTGAATTAGAGCCTGAAGAGGCTTAGCAAAAAAGCAATACTTGTAGCCTGGAGAGGTGAAGAATACATGTTATAGAAACTATTTAGAAATAGTGGAGAAAATCTTTCAAGTAGAAGGGACTGGATCTAGCTCTTGGTTGGAAGATAGTGAACCAGAATAAAATACCTGAGTGTATTTTCTATCCTTTATCCTTTACAGTTTTATTTATTTATACTAACTGTGGGATTTGATTTTGGTTTTGTTAATCTTTTAAAAAGGATTTCTTGTGTGCTTAAACTTTTTATCTTCTGCTCTAGAAAAGGTTTCTCTAAAAGGGTTTTTGCGAAAATTATTAACAAACACAATTCAACCCCCCTTCTTGTGTTTTCCTGTGCCAACTTCAGTTATCAGAGCTTAGCCTTGATAGGGTTGAGCATCTAACAAGTGCTAAGGCAGTACGATCCTACAATCATGGATGCAGAAGGACAAGCTATCAACAGACCTCCTCTCTTTGATGGAACTGATTATGATTATTGGAAAAAGAGGATGATGGCATTCTTGGATGCACAGAATACTGACATCTGGGAACTGATAGAAAATGGCTACACTGAGCCAAGGAGTGAAGCTGGAGCTGCAGTGCCTAGAGCTGAATGAACTCAAGAACAGAAAAGCCAACATCAACTAAACTTGAAAGCACTGTCTCATGTGTGCTATCACCAGATCTGAGCATGACAAGGTTCATAGTTGCAACACAGCTAAAGAAATCTGAGATACACATGCACTAGCTCATGAAGGTTCCTCACAAGTGAAGGAATCAAAGATAAGCATGCTGGTTCACTAGTATGAGCTATTCAAGATGGCTCATCATGAAACTATAGACCAGATGTTGGAAGATTCCAAACAATCACCACCAGTCTCAGGTCTCTTGGAAAGGTCTATGAGAATAGAGATCATGTGAGAAAATTTTTGAGAAGTCTCTCAAAGTAGTGGAGACCTAAGGTAACTGCTATCCAGGAAGCAAAGAATCTAAATACTCTTTCTCTGGAAGAGATTCTGGGGTCATTAAAAGTTCATGAACTTGAACTCAATGAAGAGGAAAACTCCAGAAAAAGAAAGTACATTGCCTTAAAGGCCAAGAAAGCTATTTCCTCAAAGGTGCTTAAAGTTGCTTAGTCGTCAGATGAAGCTGATTCATCAAATAATGAAGATGACTCAGATGAGGATGAACTATCTTTCATCTCCAGAAAAATCTAACACATGTGGAGAAAGAAAGGTGGATTCAGAAGGTAGCAGTTCAACAAAAAATTCTCCAAGGAGAAGTCAGATTCCAAGGAGAAAGGCCCACCCCTATGCTTTGAATGTAAGAACCCAGGACACTTCAAAGCTGATTGCCCAGAGCTGAAGGAGAAAAAGAAATTCTTCAAAAAGAAGAAAGGCTTGATGGCTACATGGGAGGATCTTGACCTGTCTTCTTCAGATGAAGAAGATGAAGCATGAGAAGAAGCAAACATTTGCTTCATGGCTGACACTGCATTAGAAAGTGAGTTCACTGATGCCGAGTTAATGGACTCTGATCCATCTACTCTTCAAACTGTTTTTGATGAATTGCTGCATGAATCATGCATACTGTCTAAAGAGTATAAGAGTCTCAAAAAGAAGTTTATTAAACTCTCTAAAGATTATGATAAGGTCTGCACAGTGAATCAAAACCTTAAGGATGAGAGTGAAACATTAAAATCAAACAATGTTAGTTTGGCTGACAAGACTAAGTGTAAGTCTAATAGCTCTTGTGAAGTTGAACAACTGAAACAAGATGTGACATACTTGACAGACTCTCTGTCAAAACTGGTTGGTAGCTCAGATAAATTAAACCTTATATTAAGATATTTTAGATCACCACATGACAAATCTGGCTTTGGTTATGATAAAGAGAAGCAAGATGCATCTCTGAATAAACCAAAAGTTCATACACAATATAAGGCTTCTAAAGTCCGTCCACAGCATACTGAGTCAAAACCAAGCCCTTCCAATACTTACTGCAAAGTATATGGAAAAAGTGGGCATGTGTCATCTAAATGCATACATAACAAGCATGGAAAGCATTCACGACCTATGATCACTAACAAGAAAGGACCCAAGTCAATGTGGGTACCTAAAGATAAGATAATCCCTGTTGCAGATCTGCTTAACAACAGGAAAGAAACAGAAGTCCTGGTACTTGGACAGTGGGTGCTCACGACACATGACAGGAGAAAGGTGTATGTTCCAAGACCTTAGACCCAAAGATGGTGGCTGGGTCACTTTTGGAGGAAACCAAAAAGGAAAGATCGTTGGTATAGGTAAAATTGGTAAACATCATTTTTCCTCCATTGATAATGTTCTGTTAGTAAATGGTCTTAAACACAATCTGCTTAGCATTAGTCAATTATGTGATAGTGGGTTTACTGTTTCTTTTCATAAGAATATGTGTACTGCCAAGAATGCTGATGGATCACTCCTATTCACTGCCCAGAGGCAAAACAATCTGTATAAGATTGACTTAGAGGACTTCTCAAATCAAAGTGTCTCATGTCTAGTGACCATTGAGGATGAACGATGGATTTGGCACAAAAGGTTGGGTCATGCAAGTTTGAGATTAATCTCAAAACTGAAAAAGCATAACCTTGTAAGAGGTCTACCAAACCTTAGTTTCAAATCTGATGCTCTCTGTGATGCATGTCAGAAGGGAAAACAAGTCAAAGGTTCTTTTGAATCTAAGAATGTTGTTAGTACCAACAGACCACTACAATTGCTACACCTTGATCTCTTTGGTCCAACAAGGACTGCCTCTGTCAGTGGTAAGAAATATGGTCTTGTCATAGTAGACGACTACACTAGATGGACATGGGTTATGTTCCTTGCTCACAAGGATGAGTCATTCAAGGTATTTTCTGTATTCTGCAAACGTGTATAGAATGAAAAAGGCATGTGTATAGCTTCAATTAGAAGTGATCATGGGGGAGAATTTGTCAATGAGCTATTCCATGTGTTTCGTGAAGAAGGTGGTATTCAACACAACTTCTCAATACCAAGAACACCACAGCAAAATGGTGTGGTAGAGAGAAAGAACAGATCTCTAGGACTATGCTCAATGACAATTCTGTCCCTAAGCACTTCTGGGCTGAAGCTGTAAACACTGCCTGCTACATTCAGAACATAATATACATTAGACCTATTCTGAATAAGACTCCTTATGAATTGTGGAAAGGTAGAAAACCCAACATTTCATACTTCCACCCCTTCGGATGTAAATGTTACATTTTGAATACAAAAGATCAACTTGGTAAATTTGATGCTAAGATAGATAATCGAATTCTACTAGGATTTTCTGAAACTTCAAAAGGTTTTAGAGTTTATAATTCTAGAACTTTAGTTATAGAAGAATGTATTCATGTAAAATTTGATGACAAACAGCCTGATAAGAGACTATCAGAGCTAGATGAAGCTTTTGAAGATCTTGATCTAAATATCTCAGGAGAGAAACCAGAAATCAAGACTGATATCCAAGTAGACGACATTTCTCAACAACAACCAGAAACGTCTACCTCTCAACAGGAAAATGCTCAGAAATCTTGGTATTTCAGAAACTACCATCCTCAAGATCAAATCATTGGTGACCCCAATGACAAGCTAAGAATTAGGTCAACCTTCAGAGAACAAAGTGATTCTGATCTTGTCTCTGAATGTGAACCGATGACAGTGGACGAAGCTCTACTGGACGATGGATGGATTCTAGCTATGCAAGAGAGCTTAATTAGTTTGAGAGAAGTAAAGTCTGGATGCTTATACCCCTGCCTGAAGACAAGTCAGTCATTGGAACAAAGTGGGTCTACAGAAACAAGCTTGATGAAGATGGTAAGGTTGTGAGAAACAAGGAAAGACTTGTTGCTCAAGGCTACTCTCAAGAAGAAGGTATAGACTACACTGAAACTTTTGCACCAGTTGTTAGGCTAGAAACTATAAGAATTTTAACATCGTTTACTGCACATCATAGCTTTATGCTTTTTCAAATGGATGTTAAAAGTGTCTTTTTAAATGGCTTTATTAATGAAGAAGTATATGTCATGCAACCTCCTGGCTTTGAAAATACAAATCACCCAGAACATGTTTATAAACTTAAGAAAGCACTGTATGGACTTAAACAAGCTCCTAGAGCTTGGTACGATAGGTTAAGTTCGTTTCTAATGGAAAGTGGTTTTAACAGAGGAAAAGTAGACACAACTCTATTTAGAAAATCTATTAAGTCAGTTTTCATTATAGTACAGATTTATGTTGATGATATCATTTTTCAGTTCTACTAATGAATCTCTGTGCAAGGCACTTTCTAAGTTAATGTAGAAATAATTTGAAATTAGCATGATGGGAGAACTCAAATTCTTTCTTGGACTTCAAGTTAAACAGTCTATGGACGAGGTGTACATACATTAGACTAAGTATACAAAGGACCTTCTAAAGAGGTTTAAGATGGATGATTGTAAACCAATGAATACTCCTATGCATCCCACTTCAATGCTGAACAAAGATGATAAAGAGAAAAAGGTAGATCAAAAGGTATATAGAGGTATGATAGGATCACTTTTATATCTGACTGCGTCTAGGCCTGATATAATGTTTAGTGTTTCCTTATGTGGTGGTTTTCAATCTGATCCTAGAGAGTCTCATCTCTCAGTAGTTAAGAGAATATTTAGATATTTAAAAGGCACTACTAATCTGGGCTTGTGCTTTAAGAAAAATGATTATTACAGATTAGTTGGTTTTTGTGATGCTGACTATGCTGGAGATAGAATTGAAGGAAAGAGCACCAGTGTAGGATGTCACTTCATTGGAGCTAACCTAGTATCATGGTCAAGCAAAAGGCAAGTAACATTGCTCTATCAACTGCAGAAGCAGAGTACATATCAGTTGTCAGCTGCTGCTCACAACTTCTATGGATTAAACATCAATTGGAGGACTACAATGTATTTGTAAGTAGTATTCCACTTATATGTGATAATACTGCTGCAATCAATTTATCTAAGAATCCAATATTGCATTCTAGAGCTAAGCATATAGAAATCAAACATCATTTTATTAGGGATTATGTACAAAAAGGTGTGTTTGATGTTCAATTTGTAGATACTGACCACCAATGGGCAGTTATCTTCACTAAACCTTTTGTTGAGGACAGATTCATCCTTATAAGAAAGCATTTGAATATGTTGTATGTGGATTGAGCTATTATATTTATTGTTAATTTGGTCGTCCATTGCATGTTTTCTCTGCACGTCCACTAGTCATGGCGTCCAGAGCACGTGAAATCTGTGCGTCCACTACACATGTCTTTACACGTCCACTCTTTGTCTTGTGTGGACTCGTTTATGCACATATTTATTGCTTATATTAATTTGTCCTTGAACACATTTATTTAAAACACTTTTTTTTTTCCTTGCTGAGTCAGCTACCTTCATCAATCCCATCGTAACTTTTTACGGTCTCAATTTACCAACGTCGCTTTACATTTGATGACATGTCTTGTCATTTTTTTTGGAAACTGTTGTTTTTCAGAAATCTTTAAAAGTAACCTCTTTCCCTCTGAAAAACTTTTCGCATCTCTTCATCCCTGTCAACCTCTCTCTCTGAAACTTTCAAACTCTCTGTCTCCCTTGTTCTTCCAAACCTTAACTTATCTTACTTAACAATGACTTCAACATCTGCTCCCATCTCTACTTTTGCAACTGACACTATGTCCATATTTGTGGAACATCACTTCAATTTTGTAATTCTACAAGAATACAATCTGGATATGAGTAAGTTCATTAACACTGCTGGATGGGATAGAATCTTTATGGAAAAGGTCTCAGTGTATCCAGATTTGATAAGGGAATTCTGGAGAAGACCAAATATTTCTGAAACAGAAGTTGTTGGGTTTGTGTTGGGAAGGAAAGTGATAGTGTCCGAGAAAACCATCTCCGATGTGATTGCATGTGCTCAAGAGGGTTTGGTCTTCACAGAGAATTGGGAAGAAGACCTAGGTGGTTTAGAGACAATTGCTGTCACCCTAATGAGGCAAGACAACGTAAGAACTCATTCTTGGAAATCCTGAGATGAAAGATCACACCAGGATTCTTCACCAAATCCTGAACAAGGTGGTGCTGCATAAGATTGGCTCTAAGGACAACTTATCAGCTCTTCACAGGTTCTGTCTTTGCCATCTGGTTTTTGAAACAAAGATTAACTTACCCTGGATCCCGTTACATCGCTTCAAAGATGCCATTACCAACAAAGAATCTGCTTCTCACATTACTTTCACTCATCTTCTGTCAAAAATTTTCAAGCAGCAAGGCATGTACGATGTTCTAAGTGTAAAGCCTAAGGATGAACAAGAAAGACTCCTTCGTGAGAAAGGATTGCAAGCTGTTGATTTTGGCAGAGTTAATCTCAGTGGCATGCAACTCAGCACATACAAGCAAGTGGAGTTGGCCAAGCTTGAGGAGAAAATGAAGATTAAAGAAGAATCACTTGAGGCCAATGATGCTGCAATCCTTGGTTTAAAGAAAGGAACCAAGAGGAAGACTGTGGCTGTGAGGCAACCCATTCCTAAGAGGACTACTAGATGATCTGTCCTCTCTGTATCTTCTGGTGCTACTCTTCCACCTGCACCAAAAAGGACAAGGAAAGTAATCATGTCTGAAGAAAAAGATGATGATGAACTACCTATCGCTGCCATTTTAGAAAAACAAGTTGCTGCTGTTGCTGGTCCAATTGCCAAGAAGAAGAGGCAACCAGCAAAGAAGGCTAGACAACTATGGCTTCTGAGGTAATAATTTCTGCTGATGATCCTGTTAGGTGAGCAGTAGATGAATTAGTGTCCAATTTGGGAACTCATGCTGATAATGTGTCTGCTCCAAAGATGTGGATGATGTTTATGTCTCTACCCTGCCACAATCACCACCCTCACCATTAACACATATAGACAATATCATTACCATTGGAGCCTCCTTTCCTAAACCTTTGAAAATCTTGTTTCCACCCATAATTTCCTCTTCCACTCTCTATACTGGCAAATCTGAAAACTGGGCCAAGTACAGAGGGAATGAAAAATACTATTCCACACCATTCCACAAGAACCAGAACTTATTCTAACAAAGTGGTATCCTCTGGATGAATATGAGTATGAACCCTTCAACATCTATCCATACTAGGTCAACCCTGAACTCCACACTCCAACTGGCCCATTCCCTTCCCAAATGTTCAATGAACATGGACCTCTCCTCACTCGCCTTCCCCAACAGAGATTCCCTGCCATAAAAATCTACCCCAATCTAGTGAAACTTCCACCCCTCAAACCATTCACTGATGGAGTAGAGCGAGTTATAATATCTGATTGGCATACTGATGAGTGTGATTACACCTCATATTTCTTTATCATATTGCATGCATTTTCATGTAGTTTAGGCATTTTTAATTTGATTTTTGTTAGTTTTTACCTTGGAACGGGTAAGGCGGTTTTGTGGTGTTGTTGTGCAGGAATTGAAGATTAAAATGTTCAAGATCAACCATGATGGAGCTTGCATGAAGATGGAGCTTGAAAAGCAAGAAAACTGAGCCAAACATAGGCCATCATGGCCTAGCCGTGACATCCATCACGGCCATGATCGAGCAAGGCTGAAAAGAGAAGAACGAAAAAGTCAGAACATGTCACGGCCAAGCCGTGATGGCCATCACGACAGTGACAGGCCATCGGTGCCAAGTTTTCCAAGACAGAATCTGTCACGGCCTGGCCGTGACAGGCATCACGGTCGTGACGTGCAATATCTGGAATTTTAAAACCTGATTTGATCTGATTTTGTAATTGCTTGGGATTCAAGTTAACCTACTCTATAAATATGGCAATTAGGCTCGAAAATAGGGATCCCTTGGGCTGCTACCTTAGGCAAAAACTAGGATTTCTCTTCTTCTCAATTTCTTCTCTTCTCTTAGGTTTTCTTTTATGCTTTTGTTAATCAAGCTTGCTATGAACATGGCAATGCTTGAGTAGTTGTTTTTATTTATAGGAATTGGGGCTATGACCAAGATTTGTTTTATGTTATGAATTGACATTTTACTTCTTGTTAATTTCAATTTGCTTTCGATTTGATTCCTATTGCATGAATTACTTGTGAATCTGGTGCGCACTTATTTGCATGTCATAGATATTCTAAGGAGGAACCTCGTGGTGAACTTAGGTATTGGTTCTATAGGGATTGAACTTAGGACTTAAATCATGAGAGTTAGAAGCAGTCCTTCAAGGGTTCACTTAATTGTCACAAAGCTTAAAGGGTTCGATTTAAATTTAATTACCACGAGAGTAGGGGTTGGTTTAATTGGGCACTGTTCTTGTATCCCGAGAGGGAACATTAACTTATTTAGGATAAATTCACCTTCAAATCAAATTTCGATAATTAACAAGAGGGGTAGTCAATTTAGTAACATGAGCAGTCTTGTTGGTATCCCAATTCCTGGAAATCTCTTTTAAATTTGAAAAACCCCTACTTGATTTACTTTCCTATTTTGTTTGATTGCATTTTAAATACTTGAATTGTTAGTTAATCCTTTAAAAACCAAATCTTTTACAAATCTTTTTCTAGTCCAGTTTAGTTGATTTAATAATTGATAGTCATTTAAGATCACGGTCCCTGTGGATTCGATCTTTTTATTACTTGACGACGAAGCTGTACACTTGGGGATTTGAGCCCCATCAAGTTTTTGGCGCCATTGCCGGGGACTGCGCTTTCTTGAATCTCAATTTAATTTTTAAATTGATTTTTCTGGACCTTTTTTTTATATATTAAAATTTTCTCTCTTTTTTCATTTATCTCCTTTTCTTTTTCTAGAGTATTTATCTCTCTTTGCAAGTATTTTTCTCTTTTTTGCTAAGATCCCAAAGTCTTGGAAATCTTGTTGAAGTTGACCCCGAGATCGAAAGGACCTTTCATAGACGTGGGAGACTACAAAGACAAAGAGAGAGAGAGAGGTTGATCCCCATCCCACTCATGGCGAATCTACCGGATACCAAACCACTGAAGGACTATGCAGTATCAAATGCTAAGGGTTTGCGAACTGGGATTGCTAGGCCTGAAATTGAGGCGGGGAACTACACTATACCGCCTCTGTTAATTGGCATGATTAGGCAACATCAATTTGGAGGATTACCCTCGGAGGACCCGACTGATCATGTGGAGACATTCTTTGAGTTCACCAATGCAAAAAGAATTCATGGTGCCCCGATTGATGCTATTCGCTTGAGGTTATTCCCCTCCTCTCTGACTGGAAAGGCAAAAGCTTGGTTGAAGCAAGTGCCCGCTAATACTTTGTCAACTTGGGACCAACTGGAGCAGGCATTCTTGGAAAAATTCTTCCCTCCATCCAAGACTGCTTACCTATGAACTTAGATCACCGGCTTCTTCCAAAAGGATGGAGAATGCTTATCCGAAGCTTGGGATCGTTACAAAGGATTGCTAGAGTCTTGCCCACATAATGGGCTCGAGAGGTGGTTGTTAGTGCATACCATCTATAACGGATTGGATTACTCTTCGAATGTGTCACTTGACTCCGCAGCTGGTGGAGCCTTTATGAATAGACCACTGACTGAAGCGTTCGATATCATTGAAAACGTAGCCACCAACTATCACCAATGGGTTTCGGAAAGAGGTAATAACCCAAAAAAAGCTTTCGGGGGGTAAGTTTGAAATGAATAGTACTGATTTAATTATGTCTAAATTTGACTCATTGAATAAACGCTTTGATAAGCTTGAAAAGGCTAATGTGAGTTCAATAGGTGCTACTAATGTTGTTTGTGAGATTTGTGGAATGCAGGGACATGACATAATGGAGTGCCCACATGGTATTGCTTCTGGATCCAGTGCTTCGGAGGAACAAGTGAACGCTTGTCACAATTTCTATGACATGAACCCGAAGTTGCCAAATTATGTTCCCCCAAATCCTTATAACCAAGTGAGGAAGAATAATCCTTATTTCTCCTATGGGAACTACAACAACACGTTGAACCACGAATTCCAGGAAGGCCAAGGTAATAGGAAACCCGCATCGGGGTATCCTCAGGTACAAAAGTCTAAACTTGAGTCTCTTTTGGAAAATTTTGTTGCAACTCAAACAAAGCAAAATGAAGAGTTTAGGCAACAAGGTAGGGCAGTCAATGAGGCAATAAAAGAGTTAACATCTAAAGTAGATAACTTAGCCATCCATAATAAGATGTTAGAAACTCAGATTGCCCAACAAGCTAGTACATATTCTAGAACTAAGGGTACGTTCCCACGACAACCCGAAGTTAATCCCAATGAGCACTGTAATGCTATATACTTGAGGGATGATAAGCTTGGGGTAGTTGAAAAGGATGTGGAATGTGAGGAGGACATGAGTGAACATGAAGAGGTAGAGCCAAAGTATGTCCTCCACTACCTTACCAACCCCCAATACCTTTCCCACAAAGGTTGGTCAAGAAAAAGCAAGTAGAAAAAGAAACTAAGCTTAATTGAGGAGCATGATGCCATGATAAAAACTAATATGCCTCCTAAACTAAAATATCTAGGTATTTTCTCTATTGCTTGCTCAATTGGGGAAGTGAAAATAGACCAAGCCTTATGTGACTTAGGGGCTAGTGTGAGTTTGATGCCACATACCATCTTTGAGAGGTTAGGAACCAAGGAATTGAGTCCATCCAAGTTCTCTTTACAATTTGTGGATGGCTCAACTAAAACTCCTCTAGGCATAATAGAGAATGTTCCTATAAAGGTAGGGAAATTTTTCATTCCTACCGATTTCATGGTGTTGGATATGAACGAGAATTCTAAATTCCCTATCATTCTTGGAAGGCCATTCTTGCCCACAGCTAGAGCAATAATAGATGTAAAAAATGGTAAGATCTCCTTGAATGTAGAGAAAGGAAGGGTGGATTTTGATTTGACTAACTCATATAACAACCTCCTTTTGAGAGTCATGTGTGCAGGATTGAGATAATGCTTCCAGAGGTAAAGGAAGAGCTTAACATGGAAGCAACTCCCAAACTTTGCATGACAAATGATGCACCAAACAATGATGAAATTGGAGTTCCTCAACATGTGGAGTTAAAACTTCCGCCGGAAGGAAGTAAGGCCATGAAATTCAGAGTGAAAAGAGCAAAGCGAAAGCGCATGTGGCCATATGAACAAAATATGCTCTTTGATGGACTTCCTTGGAAGAGAGGCGTTCTTTCACTTCCAAGCCCAGCTAATCCTGGTTGATCGAAGGGAGTATGGTCAATCTTAAGACCGTAAATAAGCGCTTCTTGGGAGGCAACCCAAATTTTCTTTCCCTTTTCAATTTGCTTTTGAATTCTATTTTTGAATAATTTGAGAAGATTAAGAGAAGAAAGATCACTAATTGATGGTTTTGCCAAGTATTTTCAGGTTATGAAGGCAGGAAGAGCAAAAAGGCATGGAAAAATAAAGTCAGAGGAGATCACGGATCACGGCCTAGCGGTGACGACGATCACGATCGTGATGGGCCAGAAGGCATCACGCCCAGGCCGTGATAGCCATCACGGGCGTGACGCTAAGGAGCCCAACAGAACAGAATTGATCACAGCCTAGCCGCGATGAACGTTACGGCCGTGACACGTCTTCCAGTAGCTCTTTGACTGACATGTGAGCCAGCACCCTCCAACACCTCGGTGAGTTGTTCCATTTTTCTCCTCTCTCCGACTTGATTATTTACATTAGGGACCATGTAAGTTTTTAAGCTTGGGGTAGGGGTATTTTTGCTTTTTTTTTTGCATTTTTGCATTTTTCATGTTGCATTCATATAGGTGTAGTTTTGCATAATCACATGATTAGATTGCCCCTTGCTAAGAGTATGCATCCAATTGTGAGAACTTTGTGCCAAATGAATTGAGACAGTGAATTTTTGAACCCAATTTTTGTATTCTTGTGATAGGCTAAAAATAAAAATGCTTGAGATCGATGATCTTCTGATAGTTGATAATTAGCATGTGGTTCCTTAGATTTGTGTTTCTCATTGATTTTAAACTACTAAATGTGAGATTTTTGAGCCTAAAAGGGGTACTCACTAAATCTACCCCATTCTTTGTGATTGAGTGTTTTATTCCTCTTGGATTGTGTTCTCTAGAACTTGACTTAAAACCGTTTTGAAACTTAAAATTTTTTGAAAACATATTTGTAAATGATTGAGGCACTAGGTATTTTTCTGGCATTCTGAGCTTTGACTGATTAAATGTTACCCCTTAGTTGCCCAATTTTGAGCCTAAAAGAATAAAATGCTTTTCCTGGTACCTTGATTTATTTTGATGAATGATGCTTGGTATGGCACCTTTTAAAGTATGGTAAAAAGGGCAAAAATGTAGTTTGAAAAATAAATTGTGGGATGAAAAAGTTAGAAAAATATTTCTCTTAAGTTGGAAATCTCCCATTCTCCAAATAAAAAAAAATAAACAAAAAAAAGGAGAAGGGGATGTGAAAAAGAAAGTGAGAAATAAAATAAAAAGAAATAAAGAAAGGTGGAAAAGTGAATTAAAGCCCAAAAAGGTATTTTAGAAGGTTGTCGTGCTTTGCATTGTTTGATATTTTGTTTAACCTTCTTGAATTTTCCCTTTCTTGATTTCCCCACCTAACGATTAATCTCATGGCCCCATTACAACCAAAACAAAAGACCCCTTGATTCTTATTTGTTTTTATTAATAAAGTAGAGATTTGGTTAATAGTCAAGCATATGGTAGAATGCCTTCCTTGAGGAAATTGAACGAATTGTCATATACCCTTAAACACTTGAGTGCGGTGAGAAGAATGCCCGAATTAGTGAGAGATATGAATTTAGGGAACCTAAGCTTCTAATTGGACTTGAAATTGATTGTCTCCTGGGTACTTATTTGGATGTTCCTATTACTTGGATTTATTACTCGGGTTCTTGGTTCACTGTCCATGCTCTGATTGTTTATCTTGTCTGGCCTTGGTTATTGCTTGAGGACAAGCAAAATCTTAAGCTTGGGGTAGTTTGATGAGTGTGATTACACCTCATATTTCTTATCATATTGCATGCATTTTCATGTAGTTTAGGCATTTTTAATTTGATTTTTGTTAGTTTTTACCTTGGAACGGGTAAGGCGGTTTTGTGGTGTTGTTGTGCAGAAATTGAAGATTAAAATGTTCAAGATCAACCATTATGGAGCTTGCATGAAGATGGAGCTTGAAAAGCAAGAAAACTGAGCCAAACAGAGGCCATCACGGCCTAGCCGTGACAGCCATGATCGAGCAAGGCTGAAAAGAAAAGAACGAAAAAGTCAGAACCTGTCACGGCCAGGCCATGATGGCCATCACGGTCGTGACAGGCCATCAGTGCCAAGTTTTCCAAGACAGAATCTGTCACGGCCTGACCATGATAGGCATCACGGTCGTGACACGCAATATCTGGAATTTTAAAACCTGATTTGATCTGATTTTGTAATTGCTTAGGATTCAAGTTAACCTACTCTATAAATATGGCAATTAGGCTCGAAAATAGGGATCCCTTGGGCTGTTACCTTAGGCAAAAACTAGGATTTCTCTTCTCCTCAATTTCTTCTCTTCTCTTAGGTTTTCTTTTATGCTTTTGTTAATCAAGCTTGCTATGAACATGGCAATGCTTGAGTAGTTGTTTTTATTTCTAGGAATTGGGGCTATGCCCAAGATTTGTTTTATGTTATGAATTGACATTTTACTTCTTGTCAATTTCAATTTTCTTTCGATTTGATTCCTATTGCATGAATTACTTGTGAATCTAGTGCGCACTTATTTGCATGTCATAGATATTCTAAGGAGGAACCTCGCGGTGAACCTAGGTATTGGATCTATAGGGATTGAACTTAGGACTTAAATCACGAGAGTTAGAAGCGGTCCTTCGAGGGTTCACTGAATTGTCACAAAGCTTAAAGGGTTCGATTTAAATTCAATTACCACGAGAGTAGGTGTTGGTTTAATCGGGCATGGTTATTGTATCCCTAGAGGGAACATTAACTTATTTAGGATAAATTCACCTTCAAAGCAAATTTCGATAATTAACAAGAGGGATAGTCAATTTAGTAACACGAGCAGTCTTGTTGGTAACCCAATTCCTGGAAATCTCTTTTGAATTTGAAAATCCCCTACTTGATTTACTTTCCTATTTTGTTTGATTACGTTTTAAATATTTGAATTGTTAGTTAATCCTTTAAAAACCAAATCTTTTCCAAATCTTTTTCTAGTGCAGTTTAATTGATTTAATAATTGATAGTCATTTAAGATCACGGTCCCTGTAGATTCGATCTTTTTGTTACTTGACGATGAAGCTGTACACTTGTGGATTCGAGCCCCATCACATACCGATCCCAGCAAGAAGGATCTTGGGAGTGTTCTCGAGAAAAGAGCCAGATCCTTCAGGTAAATTCCTTTTGTGATGGGCAAGACCACAAAATGGATGACTTTCAAACATCCAAAAGTATATGGAGATGCTGTTGATCAGTTTGTGGACACTCTCATGTATGATATTCTGAAATGAGAATTCAGCCACTTCAAAGCAGACAGAGCTGTACGGTTTGTCCCTCCAACCTGGTTAAAACACTCTACTTCCACAAATGTTGGAGTCAAGCTCTACAAGATTTGTCCTAGGTTGTTAATGATCGATCTAAACAAGGACAAGAACCGGAAGCATCCAAGTCACAAAGGAAAGATGCCAGTAGTTGAAGACATTGTGCTAGATCTTAGTTCTGAACCCTTTGACCACTCACAGATGGATTAAATTCAATCTTTGCCAATTGATATGGTCACTGAGGCTAACTATGCAGGAGCTTTCTAGCAATCCCACTTGATTCACTGCACCAGAGAAGCCTCCACTTCTGGTCTGACTGCTGAAGAGAAGAAGAAAACTCCAAAATTCAGTGGCAGATGTGGACTCTCTCGTGTCAGATACTTGATCTTTAAGGATCTTTGGGGTCTGCCAATAACTAGTCGTGATATAGAAATTTCCAATCCTATTCACTAGGCAAAGGATGTACCTGAGCCAATTCTACAATATGCCTTTGCCCAGCTTCAACCTCATCCTTTGAACATACAACCGAAGAATTAATTGTAGAAGGCCCTGAGCTGAATGTTGAAATCTTTTCAAAACCTGCTTCTGAACCTTCAAGTCCTTTAGCTAATGCCGTTGTTGTTGCTACTATTGAGCCAACTCTGACAGAGCAGTCTGATGTGGTCTGTGCTTCTAAGCAAGGTGCTGAGTCTGCTAAGACATCATCTCAACCATTAGCTCTTGTTATGGTTCATCCACCAGCCCAAGCTCAAGACACTGTCTCAGAAATTGCTGAGAGCTCAAGACAATTATCCTTGCCACCAAATCTTGAGGACATCATTGGAAGAATTGTTGATGATAAGGTTGGTAAGATAGTTGAAGAAAAGACAGAACAGATGGCACCACAGATTGAAGAAAGGGTACAAAAGCAAGTTCAAGATACATTGGCCTTTACGAATGCAATGGTGACTCAGATGCTGGCTTTGTTGATGGATATTCAGAAAAGCCAAAATCCAAATCAAAACCAACCCCCTCCACCACCTTCTTCTACCTAAATCTTTTCTTTCTCATCTTATTTGTTTTACTGACTATGATGGTCCACTCCTTTTACCTTTTTGTCTGATGATAAAAAAGGGGGAGAAAGGAAAGAGATTAAATTTTATATACAGAGTTTTTGTTTGAAAAGGAACATATTTTGTCTGCATAAGTTTAATCTATTCATCTTTTTGATACATTGCCTTGACTTCTTATGCCTAAATTTTGTCTAAAATAAATTATGATCTGATACTGGCTTGATCTGGTTATTCACAAATGTTTGATAGGCTTCTATCTTGTTCTGATAACTTATATTATCTTGCAAATAAGACTTAGTTTTATACGCCTTAACTGCTTTGATCTGTTGAATGATATGTCTTAGGGGAAGCCTTGCAAGCTCTCTTAGACTTTGCTATTTAAATTTAATCAGTTTTTGTCATCATAAAAAAGGGGGAGATTGTTGGAACCAAAGTGGTTCTGGTTTATTTAATCTCTAGGTTTTGATGTTAACAAAAGGATTAAATTTGCTTGGCAAAGTGTTAGTTGAGATCTAACAAGTGAGGTCAGTTTATGCAGGAATATCCAAAATAATATAAGGTATACAATGCTTGGACTCTTGCAAAGAATTACCCATCCAAAGGTTATTTAAACTGTTTATATTTTAATCGTTAAATAGATGGCTAACTAAAATTCAGTAGACGTCCATAGTGCCACGTCATTGGACGAAGTTTCTCTAAGGACTTAGCAAGTCCAAAGACTTGTGTGGACGAGCGCTTCTACCACACCAGTGGACGAGCATAATAAAATCTTGTGTAGACGCGTTCTTAAACTGAGTGCCTGTAGACGGTTCTATATGTTCTATATCTTTACTACCTTGAATATGATTTAATGCAATCTGGTCTATGATGAATTTATTTCAAATGATTGATATTTATTTCAAATGAATATTTGTTCTTCCCATTTATTTTTATCCGATTAATGTCTTGTTTCCTTTGAGAAAATTCATAGTACTATCAAGGAAGTACAAAAAGCAAATAGTACAATTGGAATTGCAAAACGATCTGTACGATGACATTTTTTTTGCTGGACAAAAGCTGAGTTATACACAAAGGAGGAAAGAAAGTTTTTAAGGTACAATTGCTCAGAACAATGAGCCTCCATTTTGTGATTTTATGATAACCAAGGATGCTTTTCAACACGGCCAAAATCAAGCTATCAGTCTCAACATATATCATGCATTTAATGCTATCTCTATAACGGGACTATTCAAATAACCGTTGAAGATTTACAAGAGAAGTTGAAGACCACTATATATATAGAAGGTCTCAAGCACTGAAGAATAACCTTTTGCCATTTGAACAATTACAAGATATTCAAAGCTCATATTCTCGTTGTAAAGCAAAAGTCTGTAATTCTTAAGGTTGAATATTTGTAAAAATATTCAGTAGATCTTAAACCTTCATACCTTCACATATAGTGAGTTAGAAAGATCTCAGAAAAATCCCTGTGATTGAGTTAGAGCCTGAAGAGGCTTGGCAAAAAAGCAATACTTGTAGCTTGGAGAGGTGAAGAATACTTGTTGTAGAAACTATTTGGAAATAGTGGAGAAAATCCTTCAAGTAGAAGGGACTGGACGTAGCTCTTGGTTGGAAGAGAGTGAACCAGGATAAAATACCTTAGTGTATTTTCTATCCCTTATCCTTTACAGTTTTATTTATTTATACTAACTGTGGGATTTGATTTTAGTTTTGTTAATCTTTTAAAAAGGATTTCTTGTGTGCTTAAACTTTTTATCTTCTGCTTGCGAAAATGTTTCTCTAAAAAGGTTTTTGCGAAAATAACTAACAAACACAATTCAACCCCCCTTCTTGTGTTTCCCTGTGCCAACTTCAACTAGAAGGCATTATTTTCCGAAAGCAACCAGCAACATTTTATTGAGTGTATTTCCGCAACAAGTTACTTAAATGTGATACCCTGGGAAGGGGGTGTCCCACTCCATCTTGTGCTACGTCTACATGCTCAGATCAGTTGAAATTCAAACTCCCGCTTCAATTTCAAATTTCATTTCCCTCTATGGTCATTGTCCATTTTTCCGGTTTTGTGAAACTCTATTCTCTGTTGCAATAAGATATCATCTCTTTCTTTCTTATTTCGGTTTCTCGAGGTCGACGGTTCAAAGATTAGGGTTTATATTTTGTTTATTTTTATTCATTTTTCATCCTATTTAATAATGTGTATTAGGGTTTGTTTTATTTCCCCTCTATTTGACGAAATTTGGTTTTTCGAGACCACACCTTGGACAGCGGGACCTCACCGCTTGACACTGATCTCCCCTCTCAAAAACTGGATGGCTTTCTCCTCCTTCATACGTTATTTCTATAATGTCATTTTCCACTCATATTTTAAATTATTATTATTCAATTTTAATGTTAAAAAATTCTTTTTTACTGATGTTTGCCTTCATTTTTTATCCTCTATAAATTGTGCTCTTCGGTTCCTTTCTCATTCACAACTTGAGATATAAAAAAACCCATTACTTTGTCTTAAATTGAGATGTCTAGCAAGTGTAACTCAAACTCTGAGATGTCTACCAAGTTTAACTCAATCTCTGAGATTTCTCCTTAGAATGAGAGTTGGATCATCATTTGTAGGGTCATACGCCTCTAAATGGTGCCTGATTTTAGTAGGCAAAAACTCACTCTTTTCATGGAGATGGTCTTGATGGATGATAAGGTTGTGAATAAACTTTTGTATCTTTACACTCTTTATGTTCTTCTATTATGTTTCTTATCAATTTGTCGCCAAGTGCGTTTTTAACAATTTCTCTATATTGTATTTTGTTTCAGGGTGACAGGATTCATGCTTCTATTAGGAAGACTCTTATTTATAAGTTTCAGAATGATATAAATGAGGGTTCTGTTTATTATTTCCAATACTTTGGAGTTGCTGCTAATGGGGGGAGTTACAGAACCACCCACCATAATTACAAGTTGAATTTCCAGATTACAACTAGGGTTGTGTAGCTGGACAATGGTCTTGTGGGTACAAATATCCATGATTTTGTTCCTATTATATAGATTACTGGAGGTGGTTATGATACTGATTATTTAGTGGGTAATGTTTCATTACTTTAGATGTTGTGTCTCTCTTTTGTTGCTTATTTTTTTAGTTACTTTGTTATTTGTTATTCTTATCTCTCCTCTTTTGTTATAGATGTGATTGGCATGCTGACTGGTGTTGGAACTGAAAGGGAGTATGAGAGGAATGGCCCCAAAACCTAATGTCATTTTTGTTGAGGCTGATAGGTAATAGTTACATTAACTTATTTTTTTTTCATAATTATTGTTTTTTGTTGTGTCTTATGTTTCTTTTTTTAATTGTTGTTTTTCGTAATAGTCATAGGATTCAGTGTACTATGTTTGGGAATTATGTTGATGAGCTGAATACTTTTCTAGCTTCTGGAGATTTCCAAAATGTTGTTGTAATCATTCAGCTTGGAAAAGTTAAGACCTTCAAAGGTATATAGCCCATTAACCTGTATATAACTCTGTTTACTACCTATGGTTATACGTTGGCTTTCACTGACATTGGTATTTCAATGATTCATGCAGACAAGAATCATATTCAAAACTGTTTGGGCTTCACTAAGTTAATCTTCAATCATGTTTGTGATGAGGTTATCCAACTTAGACATAGGTTATTTGTTTTTTTTTTTACATTCTCATTTCATTAGTTATGAGTTGTATAAGTTGGTATTAGCTGTGTAAGTTATAACTTATTAACTTGTGTACATTGTTTGTTGTTAAGGATTCATGAGACCCTGAAGATTTATAAATAGAAAATTTATGAACTTATGAATATATGTTAATGTTAATGCAGGAATCAAACTTTGTGGTTCTGTTATGATTTCGGCAAGTATACCTAGTCGCAAACAAGTAATACGGTGGTGAGACCGGATATCGTTCTCAGGGATCGTGGACAAGTACCACTTCGCAAATTGGACTACTATCTAGGCGATCGTGTTTGGATTGAAGGTAGCTCTAACATGTAACAAAACAAACAAGAATAAAATGTTTTTGTTCTTTTGGGAATTTTAACAAACACTTAACAGGCAAACAGAGATGTGATAACAAATGGATGAAATTGCTAGGGTTAGACTATACTAATCCTCCCTTGATTGCACTGAAATGGTAAATAACATAATTCCTAATTCAATTATGACAATCAAATCTTCTCAAATACTGAAACCCTAATGTCTTAGGTGGAATGAGCCTAAAATCCCATATTAAACCCCAATGTCTTAGGTGGATTAACATGAAAATTTGCATTAAGAGTCAAGATTCATAAGATTGCAAGCACCCCAAGACCTATGTCTAGGTTCATGAACTACTTGGCATTTGATTCATGAGCATGCCTTAACACCAATCTCTCAATTGTCTATCAAAGCAACAAATCATTCCTAGGATGATCAAGCCAAGGAAAGCATTAAGCATGGAATCAAATACTCATAAAGAAATAGGAATTTGTATTACAATCAAATCATGAGACAAACAAGTTCAGAAAAGTCATCATCTAACCCCAACAAAAGGGTTTAGCTACACATAATCATATAACAAACCAAAAGAAAAGGAATAGAGATGAAGGAAGGAATGAACTCCAAGGGAGGATCCACAGCAGCCACAGCAGCCAGAGAGTGTGTTCTAGGGTTCAGCCCCCTTTCTATTCTGCCCAGATTCGTATTTATAACTTAGGTGTGCATCACGACCGTGATGGCCATCACGGCTAGGCCGTGACGTGTTCTGCCAAGGCGCTCTTTCAAATTCTGGAGCATCATGGTCGTGATGCTCATCACGGCTAGGCTGTGATCGCTTCCGCCTTCACCAATTGGTCTGTCACGGCCGTGATAGCCATCATGGCTAGGCCGTGACCAATTCTGACTTTTGGAGGTCTGGTACAGCTGACAGGTCACGGCCGTGATAGCCATCACGGCTAGGCCGTGACAGCTTCTGACTTTTGGCTTCTTTCTCTTCAGTTATTGCTCCATCACGGCCGTGATGGTCATCATGGCTAGGCCATGATGGGCTCTGCTTGGCTCATTTTCTTCTCTTTTCAAGCTCAATCTTCATCCAAGCTTCATCATGGCTAAATCTTGGGCATTTAATCATAAATTCCTGCAAAACAACACACAAAACCACCTTATCCGTTCCAAAGGAAAAACTAACCAAAATGAAACTAAAATGGCCTAACTATATGAAAATGCATGCAAAAATGTACATGGAAAATGAGGTGAAATCACACTCATCAAATCACCCCAAGCTTAAGACTTTGCTTGTCCTCAAGCAAAAACCAAGGCCAGAAGATAATCAAACAAAGCAAAGATAGTGAACCAAGAACCCGAGTAGTAACTAATCCAAGTAACAGGCATTTTCAAATAATTCACCAAGAGACGATCAATTTCAAGTCCAATTAGACGCTTAGGTTCCTAGGCTCATATTCTCACTGATTCGGGCACTCCTTCTCATCTCACTCAAGTGATTAGGGATATATGATAATTCGCTCAATTTCCTCAAGGAATGAATTCTACCATAAGCTTGACTATCAACCGAATCTCTACTTTATTAAAGAAAACATCAAAGAATCAAGAGGTCTTTTACTTTGGTTGTAACGGGGCCATGGGATTTATTGTCAGGTGGGGAAATCAAGAAAAGGAAATTTCAAAAGGCTAGCAAAATATCAAGTATTGCAACGCACAACACCTTCTAAAATACCTTTTTGGGTTTTGACTCATTTTTCCACCTTTCTTTCGTTCTTTTTCTTTTATTTCTCACTTTATTTTGTCATCCCCTTCTCTATATATATTTTCTTTTTCTTTTCTTTCTTTTTCTAAATTTTTTATTTTTGGTTGGAGAAGGGGAGATTTTTAGCTCAAGAGAAATATTTTCCAACTTTCTCATCCCTTTTTCAACTACCTTTTTACCCTTTTGTGTAATACTTTAGAAGGTCTTCTATCGAGCATCATTCATCAATAAATTTCAAGGTACCAAGAAAAGTATTTTATTTTTCTGTAGGCGCAAAATTGGGCAACTAAGGGTAGCATTTAGTCAATCGAAGCTCAGAAGGCCGGAAAAATACCTAGTGCCTCAATCATTTTCAAAAATGTTTTCAAAAATTTTTAAGCTTCAAAATGGTTTCAAGTCAAGTTCTATAGAATAACAATCCAAGAGGGACAACACTCTATCAAAAAGAATGGGATAGATTTAATGAGTACCCCTTAATGGCTCAAAATTCTCACATTTAGTAGTTCAAAAATCAATGAGAAACACAAATCTTCGGAACCACATGCTAATTATCAACTATCCAAGATCATCTCAAGCATTTTTTTTATTTGATGCCTTATCACAAGAATAATAAAAAAATTGGGTTCAACAATTCACTAACTCAAATTATTTGGCACTAAGTTCTCACAATCGGATGCATAATCTAAGCAAGGGAGTAATCGAATCATGTGATCATGCAAAACTATGCCTATATGGATGCAATATTTACAATGCAAAAATTCAAAAATTTGCAAAAAGATTACCCCTACCCCAAGCTTAAAAATTTACATTGTCCCCAATGTAAAAAATCAAGTCGGAGAGAGGAGAAAAATAAAATTGGAACAACTCACCGAGGCGGTAGCGGGTACTGGCTCACATGCCTAGCCAGAGGGATTGTATGAAAATTGGGTCACGGTCGTGATGCTCATCACGGGCAGGCCGTGATCAATTCTGGTCCATATGGGCTGGCCTGTCACGGCCGTGACCTCCATCACGGCATGGCCGTGATGCTCTCTGATCTTCAGGGACCTCTCATCACGCCCATGATGCTGATCACGGGCAGGTCGTGATCCTTTCTGACTTCTCTGGGTAGCTCATCACGGCCGTGACCAGTGTCACGGCCTGGGCGTGATGGGTACTGACTTTGATTCTCCCTGTCCTTTTTGTTTCTCCTTCCTTCTTTCCATGAAAACACTTAACAAATCTATTAACAAATCTCTTGATCTTCTCAAATTATTCAAGAGTTGAAATAAAAAACAAATGGAAAAGGAAAAGAAACTTGGGTTGCCTCCCAATAAGCGCTTCTTTAACGTCACTAGCTTGACGGGCAGATGACCTCTAAGAGGGTGTTTTAAGAGGGATGGAGACTGCTTGACGATCAAAGTCGCCTCCAAGGTAGTGCTTGAGCCTTTGCCCATTAATAGTGAAAGTGTCTCCGGACGATGGATCTACCAATTCAACCGCACCAAATGGAGAAACTGACTTGACATAAAATGGACCCGACCACCTTGATCTCAATTTTCCCGGAAATAGCTAGAGACGTGAATTAAAGAGCAAAACTGATTGGCCTTCTTCAAAATGCTTGGGAATGATGTACTTGTCATGCCAAAATTTTGTTCTTTCCTTATAGATTCTTGCACTCTCATATGCCAAGAGTCGGAATTCATCCATCTCATTCAATTGCAGCAGTCTCTTGTCCATAGCCAGCTTCGTGTCAAAGTTCAAGGCCTTCACTGCCCAGAAAGCACGATGTTGGAGCTCTACCGGAAGGTGACATGATTTTAGAAACACTAATTGGTAGGGTGACATACCAATAGGTGTTTTATACGCAGTCCGATAGGCCTAAAGTGCATCATCCAGCTTCTTTGCCCAATCTTTCCTAGCATTGTTCACTGTTTTCTCCAAGATCCTCTTCAATTCCCAATTAGACAACTCTACTTGCCCACTAGTTTGAGGGTGGTATGGTGTGGCAACTTTATGATTGACCCCAAACTTGGCAAGCACTGCATTGAACTCTTTATTGCAAAAATGAGTACCCCCATCACTAATAATGGCTCTAGGGGTTCCAAATCGGGTAAAGATGTTCTTCCTCATAAAATTAATCACCGCTTTTGCATCATCCTTCATAGTTGGGACAACTTCTACCCATTTTCTCACATGGTCAACCGCAACCAGGATATACTTGTTATTGTAGGAAGATGGGAAAGGACCCATGAAGTCGATCCCCCACACATCAAAGAGTTCCACCTCTAAAATACCTTTCAACGGCATCTCATTTCTCTTGGATATGCTTCCGGTTCTCTGGCACTTGTCACACTTCATCACCCAAGCTCTAGAGTCTTTAAAGATGGTAGGCCAAAACAAACCACTTTGCAAGATTTTCATGGCGGTTCTCTCACCACCAAAATGTCCTCCACAAGGTGAGTTGTGGCAGTGAGTCGAAACCCCATCAACCTCTTCTTCTGGAATACATCTTCTCAGAATTCCATCCGAACCTCTTTTGAAAAGGTAAGGCTCATCCCATACATAGTATTTAGAATCATGGATGAGCTTCTTCCTTTGTTGTGCATTGAAGTCCTTCGGAATCTTGTTGGCGGCCTTGTAATTTGCAATGTCCGCAAACCAAGGTGCCACTTGCACCATAAACAACCTTTCATCCGGAAATTCTTCTTGAATTGGCAACTCAGCTTCTGCTTGAACATCTGCTTGTGGAATCCTAGACAAATGGTCTGCCACCACATTCTCCACTCCTTTCTTGTCCTTGATATCCAAATCAAATTCTTGGAGCAGTAGTACCCACCTAATGAGCCTCGGCTTGGCATCCTGTTTAGTCATGAGATACTTCAAAGCAGAATGATCAGTGTAGACAGTAGTTTTAGAGCCAATCAAGTAAGATCTAAACTTGTCAAATGCAAAAACCACGACAAGCAGTTCTTTTTCAGTCGTGGTATAGTTCAATTGAGCATCATTCAACACACGACTGGCATAGTAAATAACATGCAACACTATATTTTTCCTTTGACCCAAAATGGCTCCCACCGCATAGTCGCTCGCATCACACATTAACTCAAATGGCAAACTCCAATCTGGAGGTGCAATGACCGGTGCGGTGGTGAGTTTTTCTTTTAAAAGTTGGAAAGCATGCATGCAATCATCATCAAACACAAAAGGAGTATCAACTACCAAAAGTTTGCACAAGGGTTTCACAAACTTTGAAAAGTCTTTAATAAATCTCCTATAGAAACCCGCATGCCCTAGGAAGCTCCTAACACCTTTCACATTCATGGGAGGGGGAAGTTTTTCGATTACTTCAATTTTTGCTTTATCAAATTCCACCCCACTTGACGAAATCTTATGACCAAGAACTATATCTTCCCTAACCATGAAATGACATTTTCCCCAATTTAAAACAAGGTTAGTTTCTTGGCATATTTTCAAAACACATGCAAGATTTTTCAGACAATCATCAAAAGAATTACCAAACACAGAAAAATCATCCATAAATACCTCAATGAATTTTTCAGTCATATCAGAGAATATGGAAAGCATGCACCTTTGAAAAGTGGCGGGTGCGTTACACAACCCGAATGGCATCCTCCGGTATACATAGACGCCATAGGGACAAGTGAAAGCGGTCTTCTCTTGGTCCTTTGGGTCAACCACAATCTGGTTATACCCTGAGTATCCATCAAGGAAGCAATAAAAGGCATGGTCCGCCAATCTCTCTAACATCTGATCAATGAAGGGCAAGGGAAAATGATCTTTTCTGGTGGCCTCATTCAATCTTCTGTAATCAATACACACTCTCCACCCAGAAACGGTCCTTGAGGGGATGAGTTCATTCTTTTCATTTGCAACAACCGTCATCCCTCCTTTCTTAGGAACAACTTGGACGGGACTCACCCAAGGACTATCGGAGATTGGATAAATTATATCCGAATCCAAAAGCTTCACAACCTCCTTCCTTACAACTTCTTTCATGTTTGGGTTGAGTCTTCTTTGGGGTTGTCTGACCGGCTTGAAGTTTTCTTCCAAAAGGATTTTGTGCATACAAAACGAGGGACTTATCCCTTTCAAGTCGGACATAGACCACCCAATTGCAGATTTGTGCTCCCTAAGCACTCTCAACAGCTTCTCTTCCTCCAAAGAGTTCAATCCGCTATTAATGATCACTGGGAATGAAGTATTCACTCCAAGGAAAGCATAACGGAGATGAGATGGAAGTTCTTTCAACTCTAGCACAGGTGGTTCACCCTTGTCTTCAATCCGCACATCCTCCACAACTTTGTCTTCATCATTATTCACAACTAGACAAGCCTCACGGGATTTAACCATGAACTCAACTTCTTCCTCACATACCTCTTCTTCTCAATTCTCAATCATAAGAGCCGCTTCCAATGAATTTTCAAAAGTTTGTTGCACGCTCTTGTCAGTCAATGATTCAACAAGGTCCACACTCATACATGTATCTTTGTCACTCGGATGTCTCATTGCTTCAAAAACATTGAAGGTGACCTTTTCATCTTGGACTCTAAGCACCAACTCCCCTTGATTTACATCGATCAAAGCCCTACCCGTGGCTAGGAATGGCCTTCCGAGAATTAATGGAGTCTCACTATCTTCCGCAATATCCAACACCACAAAGTCCACCGGAAAGATGAACTTGTCTACTTTTACCAGTAAATCCTCCACTACACCATAAGGATACGTAATGGAACGATCCGCCAATTGGAGAGAAATCCCGGTTGGCTTGACTTCACCAATTCCCAACTTCTTGAAAATGGAGAGAGGCATAAGGTTGATACTTGCACCAAGATCACACAAGGCTCTTCCAATGTTTAAATGACCAATAGTACATGGGATAGTAAAGCTACCCGGATCCTTCATCTTCACCGGTAACTTCCTTTGGAGTATGGCACTGCATTCTTCCGTGAGCATGACCGTCTCCTCCTTCCACTTCCTCTTGTTAGGAAGAATCTCCTTCATAAATTTGGCGTAGGAAGGCATTTGTTGAAGAGCTTCGGCAAAAGGGATGTTGATTTGCAACTTTTTGAACACATCCAAGAACTTAGAGAATTGTTGATCTTTTACCTCTTTCTTCAACCTTTGAGGATAGGGTATCTTGAAATACGGTGGCAGCTCCTTAGGATTGTCAACTTCTTCAAGAATTTTCCTTCTAGTCTTCTTTCTTGCAAATTCTTCATCCACCAATTTTTTCCCTCTGTGGTTTTTCAGCTTCAACAACAATAGGACTAGAGGCAGTGGCTTAGGTAGTCTCTGGTTCTTCATGGGTTGCATCTTCAATGGTCACCTCATCAACTCCCCCACCAATTCTCTTTCCTTCTTTCTCTTTTTCTTGTGGAACTAACACTCTCCCACTTCTTGTAGTAATTGCCTTGCAATCCTTCTTTGGATTCTTCTCTTATCTCCCGGCAATTGTCCTTGGGGTCTCTCCGTCATTTGCTTTGCCAATTGGCCTATTTGGTGTTCTAGATTCTTGATGGAGGCATTTTGATTCTTCATATTATCTTGAGTTGCTTGCATGAATTGGGCTAGAATATTCTCCAATTTGCTTGAATTCTCTTGAGGAGGCTTTGCTTGAGAACTTGAGCCTTGGCCTTGTCTCCAACCAAAGTTAGGATGGGTACGCCACCCCGGATTGTAGGTGTTAGAGAAAGGATCATGCTTAGGCCCTTGGTTTCCCATGTAATTCATTTCTTCTTGCCCAGAACTTCCAACCACATTAATCTCACAATTGCCATTGGCATGGTTACCTCCACAGAAGTCACACACCGAGGCAGCTTGGACTTGGACCGCTTGTAATTGAGAATTTTGTAGTTGAACGGCCCCCAATTGCTTGGTAAGAATGGCCATTTGCGCCTTAAGAGCACCAACTTCATCAAGCTCTAGCACGCCTCTCTTGACCAATGATCGTGAACTAGGCATTTGATAATCATTGTTAGCCATAGTTTCAATCAAGGCCTTTGCTTCCTCGGGTGTCTTTTGACTCAATGTTCCACCTGCAGCCGCTTCAATCATTCTTCTAGAATTTCGGTTGAGACCATTGACAAAGGTTGCAACTTGCTGCCATGTTTCCAGCTCATGATTTGGACAAGCAGTGAGCAAAGATTTGAACCTCTCCCATGCTTCATAAAGTGATTCGCCATCCCTCTGTGCAAAAGCATTAATCTCCAATCTCAACTTGATCATTCTTGATGGAGGGAAGAAACGAGATAAGAACTTGCTCACCAAATCATTCCAAGTAATGATGCTCCCATGAGGATGAGATTGAAGCCATGACTTAGCTCTATCCCTCAAAGAGAAAGGGAAAAGCCTTAAACGAATAGCCTCATCGGAAGCTCCATTTAGCTTGATAGTGTCACATAGCTCAATAAATGTGCCAATGTGAGAATGAGGGTCTTCACTCTCCAAACCTCCAAAATGATTTTGCTGCACAAGATTGAGAAGTGATGCCTTGATCTCAAAGTTGTTGCAAGCCACTGCACGTCTAACAATTGGAGTTCCACAACTATCGACTCTAGGGGAAGTATAGTCCCCCATAGTCCTCCTTGGTGCATTGTCTTCAGCCATGGTGACAGTTGCTACTTCAACTTGCGATTCTTGCACACTTGGTAACTCCACTTGTGGTTCTTGCACTGTAGAGGATGTTTCTCCTCTGTTCTTTCTTGCTTTGGCTTCCTTTCTATTCTGTCTACAAAGCTTCTCGATCTCCGAGTTGAATTGAAGTTCACCTGGGTC
This sequence comes from Sophora flavescens, assembly GCA_030762895.1. Taxonomy (NCBI): domain Eukaryota; kingdom Viridiplantae; phylum Streptophyta; class Magnoliopsida; order Fabales; family Fabaceae; genus Sophora; species Sophora flavescens. The sequence continues at coordinate 30,874,625 of CM061062.1, read as the reverse complement.
AATTGTACCTCGCATACACAAAAACAATAGAGCAGAACAGAAAAAAAGAACAGAAAAATAGAAAAACAGCAGTATAACAGCAGCGAAACAGCAAGCACAAGCTAAGCAACAAATGGACAATTATGCAGCTTCACAGAAAAACAGAAAACAGAAAAACAGAAAACAGAAGACAGTAAGAAAACGAAAAAAAATTTGCCTAAATTAGGAGTCCCCTTTGGTACTCGTGATATTGGCACACCGATCCCCGGCAACGGCGCCAAAAACTTGTTACGATTTCGGCAAGTATACCTAGTCGCAAACAAATAATACGGTGGTGAGACTGGATATCGTTCTCAGGGATCGTGGACAAGTACCACTTCGTAAATTGGACTACTATCTAGGCGATCGTGTTTGGATGGAAGGTAGCTCTAACATGTAACGAAACAAACAAGAATAAAATGTTTTTGTTCTTTTGGGAATTTTAACAAACACTTAACAGGCAAACAGAGATGTGATAACAAATGGATGAAATTGCTAGGGTTAGACTATACTAATCCTCCATTGATTGCACTGAAATGGTAAATAACACAATTCCTAATTCAATTATGACAATCAAATCTTCTCAAATACTCAAACCCTAATGTCTTAGGTGGAATGAGCCTAAAATCCCATATTAAACCCTAATGTCTTAGGTGGATTAACATGAGAATTTGCATTAAGAGTCAAGATTCATAAGATTGCAAGCACCCCAAGACCTATGTCTAGGTTCATGAACTACTTGGCATTTGATTCATGAGCATGCCTGAACACCAATCTCTCAATTGTCTATCAAAGCAACAAATCATTCCTAGGATGATCAAGCCAAGGAAACCATTAAGCATGGAATCAAATACTCATAAAGAAATAGGAATTTGTATTACAATCAAATCATGAGACAAACAAGTTCAGAAAAGTCATCATCTAACCCCAACAAAAGGGGTTTAGCTACACATAATCATATAACAAACCAAGAGAAAAGGAATAGAGATGAAGGAAGGAATGAACTCCAAGGGAGGATCCACAGCAGCCACAACAGCCAGAGAGTGTGTTCTAGGGTTCAGCCCCCTTTCTATTCTGCCCAGCTTCGTATTTATAACTTAGGTGTGTGTCACGGCCGTGATGGCCATCACGGCTAGACGTGACGTGTTCTGCCAAGGCGCTCTTTCAAATTTTGGAGCATCACGGCCGTGATGCTCATCACGGCTAGGCCGTGATTGCTTCTGCCTTCACCAATTGGTCTGTCACGGCCGTGATAGCCATCACGGCTAGGCTGTGACCAATTCTGACTTTTGGAGGTCTGGTACGGCTGACAGGTCACGGCCGTGATAGCCATCAAGGCTAGGCCGTGACAGCTTCTGACTTTTGGCTTCTTTCTCTTCAGTTATTGCTCCATCACGGCCGTGATGGTCATCACGGCTAGGCCGTGATGGGCTCTGCTTGGCTCATTTTCTTCTCTTTTCAAGCTCAATCTTCATCCAAGCTTCATCATGGCTAAATCTTGGGCATTTAATCATAAATTCCTGCAAAACAACACACAAAACCACCTTATCCGTTCCAAAGGAAAAACTAACCAAAATAAAACTAAAATGGCCTAACTATATGAAAATGCATGCAAAAAATGTACATGGAAAATGAGGTGAAATCACACTCATCAGGTTCTTGCCATAGTGAAACATATTATTGACGCTGAGGAGTTGTGGTATACTGCCCGTGTTTGCAATAAGGGAGTTTACCCAGATTCCAAAATGTTCTTTTGTCAGAAATGTAACAAACATGTGATAAATGTTATTCCAAGGTAATCAATAATGACTTATATGATAGTGTTCTTAATTTATCCTTATTTATGTTTAAATGAAACATCATGTTTTCTGATACTTACACTGTTTATAATTTATCTTCTTACTATAGATATTGTATCAAAGTAAGGGCTAATGATGACACTGATTGTGCCACCTTTGTCATCTTTGACCGTGATGCTGCACTTCTTCTCAACAAATCATCTGCAGACCTGGTTAAAGCACATGAGAAGGTTGATTTCCTATATTCATCCTCATACACATATATTTATCATTATTAATTATTAATTCTGAATTCATTAACTTAGTTATAAAGCGCACAAAGTGGGATCATTCCTAAGGAAAATTTTGATTTGGTGGAGAAGACTTTCCTTTTCAACGTGAAGTTTAAGAATGCAACCAGCTCCAAATTTGATCAATCATTTCGAGTTAAGAAGATTTGCAGTGATATTACTATTATCAACAAATTCAATGATCTCATGAAATCTGTTGTAAGTAAAATGATGGTGTTTAATGTACTACCTTTACATTTTAGGTTTTTCTTACCTAATTGGTTTTTTATTTTATATTAGGATGTGAATTCTGATGGTCGTTTTGTGGGTAATGGAAAGGGAAAGGAAAAATTGGCCGAGAGCTCAATTGGACTTGCAAAGCTATAGTGTAAATGTTTGTAAAGTTGTGAACAGGTTTATGTAATATTTTTTAATTTTGATTTTCATTCTTACTCTAAAGTTTGCTTTTTCTATTTACGTAATCTGATGGGGGAGGTTCTCCTGTGCTATTGTTGGTGACTCCCAGTGTGATGAAAAGAAAGGCAGCGATTTGTCCAAGGAATCTGATGAATTAACCCCTCTCAACCCTCTCAAGAGGGTTCTACCAACTGAAAAAAAAATCCAACCAAAAGTTTCTGGGGTTTCAGAGTTCGAGCTTCCACTGATAATGCTGAAGAAGAACATGAAGACAAAGAAGGATTAGATGTTTTGGGGCTTTTAGGGTTTAGTGTCTTTTTGCGCAGCTGATTTATGCTTCAATGGTTTTTTTGTTGTCTTGGTGCTGCTAATTATGTTATGTTATTTTCGTATTTGATATGTAGAACTTATTATGTAGCCCTTAATGATGGTCTTTCTGGGGTAGGACGTGTTAGTGTCTCTTTTGTTACTGTTGTGTTGTTAATGGACACTCCTTTGTGGACCATTAATATTAATATTAATATGAAGTTTTAGTTTCTCAATTGACGTTTGCTTTTCTAATGTAGATTCTATGTTTATATGCTTAATCTGTTTTAAAATGTTGTTTAACATTTAATATTAATATAGTTTGACTTCTAATTAAATTTATAATAATAATAATAATAATAATAATTATTATTATTATTTATTTTCTTTTTAGTATATCAATAAATCAATAAATACTTAACAATAACAATAGATTGCTTATGATTTTCTACCTTTTTCTGTTATTATATTAATTTATATTAATTAATTTGTACTTATAGAAATTTTAATTTTAATAATTAATAATTAAGTAACTCTAATGATGAACTAATATAAAATACATAAAATTGTAACAGTTATTTAATTTAATTAAATAATATTGATTTTTTTACTTAGTCATCCACAACACAACAATCCATTTAATATTTATCCCTTGCAACCCAAAAAAATAAAAACAAAAACCCTATGTCTATTTATACCACTATATGTTAGTAACCCTCCTTCCTATTAGTGCCGTTTTGGTCTCTTCCAAAACACTCCCTTCACTTTCTTCTTCCTTAACTTTCATTTACCCTATTTTAAAATCACATTACACACACACTCTGCCATGGAAGATTATCAAGGTAACTTTTTCCCTATTTCTAGGGAACTTTTTCATTACTTATATTATTGATGTTAAACTATTGCATTCAACTATCTCGAAATTACACATATTTTGCTTCTTGAGTTTCAAAAGGAATCACTTACATACAAAATTTTAGGAAACCTAAACAAACAAATTTTTGCTGACTAAATCAGTCATATAATACTTCACCAGGAATTACATTCTTATAATTATATTACTTAACCTTAGAATGCCTATTTACTTAGGGACAGTTATGACTCATTCATAATACTCAATTATATATAGTAATGGGTTCTCTATTCTTGCTGAAAGGTAACCTAATACTGTCCAATAGTTTTCAATATACTTATATTCTTAAGGGCTGTGTCATATATTCTTTTTTTTTTCCCTACATCAGGACTTCAAATTGATGACAACGAAATGAAGAATTTATGTATTCTAGAATTGGAAAGGTTGTTAAATTCAAATGGAAGATCTCTAAAAGATTACAGTTGTCTCCCACTACCAGATTTTTCAGATTTGTCTCAATTTCAAAATAAGTTTATTGTGGATGAACTGAACTATGATTGGGCAAATTAAGTTGGCTGCATTACACACATCTCTTTTGAAATCCTTGACTGAGGAACAACACAATGTTTACAGTGAAATCATGACAACTGTCTTAACTAAATGTGGAGGTTTCTTCTTTGTATATGGCCACGGTGGAACAGGGAAGACATTTCTTTGGAACACACTATCTGTTGCTATCAGGTCTCTTGGATTGATTGTCCTGAATGTTGCTTCAAGTTGGATTGCTTCTTTGTTGCTACCAGGTGCGAGAACTGCTCATTCCACTTTTTGAATTCCATTAGTTATCATGGGGAGTCAACTTGCAACATTAGTCAAGGGAGTCTTCGGACTAAACTTCTTATAGAAACAACCTTAATTATCTGGGATGAAGCTCCAATGATGAATAAATTTTGCTTTGAGGCATTTGACCACACTTTGAGGGACTTGATGAGATCAAAATGTGCAGACAACAGTGACAAACCATTTGGAGGTAAGGCTGTTGTTTTGGGAGGGGACTTTAGGAAAATATTGCCAGTTGTTAGAAAAGGGTTAAGAAATGATATTTTGCAAGCAACAATTAATTCCTCTGAATTATGGAAAAGTTGCAAAGTTTTGAAACTCTCTAAAAATATGAGATTAACCACTGCAAAAACAGATCAAAGTGCTAATGAAATTAGACAATTTGCTGAATGGATCCTTAAAATTGGAGATGGTCAAATGGATGCGGATGAAAATGGTGAAGCTGATATCAACATACCACATGATCTGCTGATTCATAACTGCGAAAATCCACTTCTCTCATTGGTTGACTTTGTTTATCCTGATATATTACAAAATTTGAGGACTTCTAAGTTTTTTGGAGAGAGAGTAATTCTTGCACCAACCTTAGAGTTTGTTGAACAAGTTAATGACTTCATTCTCTCCTTAATTCCCGGAGATGAAAAGGAATACCTAAGTTCTGACACACCTTGCCAATCAGATCGTGATATAAAAATCCACGGTGAATGGTTTACATCTGAATTTTTGAATGAGATGAAATGTTCTGGAATACCAAATCATCGACTTAGACTCAAAAATGGTGTCCCCGTTATGCTTCTAAGAAATATTGATCAGGCAAGTGGCTTATGCAGTGGAACACGGCTACAGGTGAATGAGCTTGGCAGGAATGTTATAACAGCAACAGTTATCACGGGAAAAAACATTGGAGACAAAATTCTTATTCCACTTGATGGATTTGGTACCTTCTGACCCTGGCTTCCCATTTAAATTTCAACGAAGACAATTTCCTCTATGCCTATGTTTTGTAATGACCATAAACAAAAGTCAAGGGCAATCACTTTCTAAGGTAGGACTTTATCTATCACGCCCAGTTTTTACGCATGGTCAGCTATATGTTGCTGTTTCTAGAGTAAAATCAATAACATGGTTTAAAGTATTGATCTTGAATGAGGATGAGACCGTATGCACTGACACAAAGAACATGGTTTGCCAAGAAGTTTTTCAAAACCTATAGCAATACTACGACATCAGGTAACCAAATTTATTTTCCACCACTACTCATCCAAATGTTCCTCATATATACAAAGTTTATATCATATTGGTTAGTCTAGGGGAAAATAGCATGCACACCTTGTTTTTTCCAACTAATTTGCATGTTTCAGTGTAAATTCGATTTAGATCATGAATTCCAAATTATGAATGAACAAAAACGTGTCAGTTATTGACAAATGAAATGTTCGATAATATATTTTAATACAAAGTCCAGAATTATTGATTCCATGTTGTAAATATAGGTATTTTGAAGCCAGTTTTGCATCTATGTGGCTATTAAGAGAAAATGTTGACAATCGAGTCATGTAAACAAGGCAGGAAATTATTGGATGATTTTTGTTTGGGTAACAGCAACACATAACAGGTCAGCTATCAAACCTTCACATCTTATTACAATGCAAGTATGTATTACATGTTCTTACAGTAGCGTACCAATACCAATTTCACAAAGTCATTCTTCATATGCTGTCGGAGACATTAACTAATATCCTAATCTCTTCTTGACAGTCTTTTTTGGTGGAAATTAGGTACATGCAATCCAAGTCACCCAACTTGCTTTTATGAGCCGTAACATCTATTTCTAAAGCCTAGGTAAACTTCACAACCATTGATTTATACTTATGTAATGTGTTCCACATAAATAAGATGTAATTATCATGATTCATCTATTTTCTATTTTTTTGTTGTTGCAGATTTATAGGCATATAACAATATTATCAGAAGCATCCTTGCAATGTCAATGTTTTGAAGTTATATCAAATGAACTGAAATTGTTGTAATCCCTATGATTCTGTTTTGGACTTATGTAGTCAATTATCATTTATTTCATTTATGTTGCAATTTGAAAACAACTATTACGGACAATTATGATTGGTTACTGTATGATCTTAAAAGTTTACTTCTTGAAATTTTATTTGTTAATTGTTATTTCAAAGGAATTTACCTAATCCGTGCATTGCACATGTCTGAATACTAGTATAATACAAAGAGGAGACGGTGTTCACATTGTAAGAGAATCAGACTCAATACAAGTACATGTCCGTTGTTATGTCAACAGGATGGTTTGTGTAGCATTGATGAGGAGGTTTCAAATTCTGAAGTAGACGGTAACCTACAGACATCTGACAATGTAATTATGTTATAAATACTTTGATTTGTGTTTGAATTGTTTAACATTGTATTTAATCACGAGCAATGATTTACATTTAATTATTTGTGCAATGTGTAGGTAAATGTTACACAAGAGGAGGATGGTACGCAACATGCATCTTCGGTGCAGGCATCAACTCATATTGAAATTGTAAGTCGAATTTAGAATGTGTTTTTTAGTCCAGACTTCCATACATTTCTTTATAATTTGAACCTGGTAGCATCTATGCTGACTGAATACTCACAATTGAATGTTAAAGCAAAATGTTGATTTATGGAGGATGACTCCGGAGGACATGATTGACCTATATGGATATAGATTCATGTGTGTTACTGATTTACTAAAAAAGGTAATTCACTAATATGGAAAAACATTAATTTTTACTATTATTGTCTTCATGTGAATATTTGAATTTATCTCATGTGCATTTCTTATATTCTCCTGTAACAGATTTTCATTCATGTTAATGAAGACAAATCTCTACTGGTTTCTGCTTCTTGTTGACCTTCAAACCAGGGAAATTATAATATTGAACTCGTTTCCTTCCATTGAACAACGATCCACAAGAAGGTTCAAAGTGCAAAAACTGGTATTTCAAAATCTGAAGTTGTTAGCTTATGAGAAAGTAAACATCCATAGTAGAATTAATTTTAGCTTGTAAATAATATATTGGTGGATATGAATGCATTTTAAAAATTTTAAATAGGTAAAGGTTAGTGAGAATGACTATCAGTATGAATAGAGTGAAAAAAGTATTGGTATAAAAATATGGAAGATCTAAAGATGTTAATGAATAGTTGTCACATGAAAGAGTGGTTCCAGGCTCTGAACTCTATTGTTTTTCTCTGGGCTTTGAACTGTTTTAAATATTTCTACTATGCATTTCTTTTTACCAAATAGATCTTCCAGGGGCATTACATTACCCATTACCTTGATGTGTGCTTATAAAGTGTGTTGAATGCATCAATGAAAAAAAAAATTAAACATACATAACAATGTCTTCGTTCAGATGCTTTACCTGCAAGACTTCCCGCGTGTTGGTTTATTTGTGAGTAAGAAACTAGCACTACCCATAAAAGTATCAGAATTCATGGTTGTTGTGCCACATGGACTGCCTACCCAAGAGGTGTATTCGTAAGTATAATTTTTGGGTTGTTTGTTCAGGAATTGTTTAGGTTTTTCAAACTATACACAATAAATCGTGATTTCTATGCTACCTGGTGGTTTTTTAGGAATGATTGTGGGATTTTTGTGTCATCCTGGATGATGAATTATCAACAGAACAACTACATGATAAAAGTAAGTAATTAACACTTCATAATTTTTATGTTTCGAATTGACACTAAAATTGGTTAACTAGATTGTTCATTGCACTAGACTTGGTGATGAAAGCATACAATGGACTAAGTGAGACCGTTAAGTCAAACACGATTCAGTATTCGAAATGATTTTGCATGGTGGTTGCAGCAGCGAAGCATTTTTGGAATGAAGAATTTTAATTTTGAAGTGAATCTTGGTTGGATGGTTATATCATCCAGATTTTGTAATTTGATGTCAGACCTTATTTTTTTGATCACTTGTTTGAAAAAGGTTGG